>JAHLJT010009436.1:92581160-92893660 GCA_031308135.1 Acheta domesticus | reverse complement strand
CGCCCATTGTCACCACCACCATCACTACCTCCACTGCCTTCAACTACTCTTCCGCAGCTTCCCGCCATCGCCGCCTCACCGCCATCCCCACTGCCGTCACCGTTACCACCCCAACCGCCCCCGCCGCTCAGCCACTCGCCGCTTGTGCGGTCGCTCGCGGGGGCTGCATCCGCATATTGATCGGATCGGCTTCCTCTCCCTCCCCCACCCGCCGCCGCCCACTCGCTCGCTAACGGATTCGTTCATCTCCCAGCTCCCTCATATTTGATCGCGGTCGCCACGAGGTAACCTTTCGCCGATGTCGCGTACTGCCGATATCGAGAGACGAAAAAGATTGAAGCGAAGTGCGAAATGAAAGTGGGAATCATTTTATTATGTTATTCTCGTTGTAAACAAGATAAATATCCACCAAGCACTTATCTGAGAAGGGTAAATAATTTGACACATTTAGTCACCAATGTTTATTACAAACCTTTTTCTCCCCACATTTATTATAATTTATCATACATTGAAAATTTACTGCATTCCAATTCTGGAAAATGTTAAACACAATACAATTTTAATCTAATTTTTAAACAATTTAAGAAAAAATAATCGTCAATAAAATTGTGAAACTACACGCTTTTGTCGATCAATAACGTTTACAAAATATTCAACTGATTTATAATAATAATAATAATAATCATAATAATAATAATAATAATAATAATAATAATTTTTAAACATTTTTGTGTCAATGCGAGCGCTTTTGTATCCAGACTTCTCCTTCAATGTATTAGTCGGTTGTGTCGTCGCAGGTACTATTTGGAAATATGTTGAACATTTGAATATCGCGAATGCGGCATCTTATCTTTTGGATTTGTCGCCTTAAAGGCCAAGACAAATTCGCTCCGTATCTCCAATCACCTTCTCACAACTTATGACTAACTCATTACCCAATGAACTCGCCTCTCGTCTTAGAACGAAACAAATGTCTACTTTCCAGGTAAGTTCCTCCAATAACACCGGCTTGCAAGGCCCGAGGTTGAGAATCCGCAGGACCATAAGAAGCAAAGGGGTGTCGCTGAAACGAGGTTGTCAAGCGTCCGCACCTCCCGCGTGACAAACGTTGGCTCGCCGCCACCCACACTCTTTAATCGAAACGATTTGAACGCAATTAATGCCGCTGTACGCCGGCCGCGCTGTCAATGTTCGCCGGCCTCTTCCCAACATAGCGCTCGCCAGCGGACCGGTTGCGCCTGATGAAACGCTTCGAGTTGATGTGGATACCGGCACGGGCAGCTGACTCACGAAACCATTCACTGAGACTTGTAAATAACACGGTTCCTGACAGTGCGTCCCACATAGCCAAAATCCGATATGCTAAGCAAGAGGCCTACTGTCCAAGGAGATTACCGACGAGGTCAATAAATAACGTAAAAGCTGCATTCCAACATTAAACAGCACCATTGATATCGAAGTGTTGCGTGTTTAATGTTTGAAATTAGATATGGGTAGGATTCAAAATGATAGTCATAGGAAATACACAGTTACGTAATGCAAGGAGTTATAACCCCACTCAAATTCTCATTGACTAACAATGTGCAATGTGTGTAACTGAAGGAAAATGTGTATAGGCAGGTAACAGATCGTCATTATTCGGTACGTTTTATGGAATCACGCAACATACGGCAATCCTATTTACAAAATGTTTATATATAAGTGTCATTTCATGTTGTGGTGAATTGCTAATAATATTTGTCCCATTAATTAAAACTGAACATAGCATTTTCAAAATATAGTAAAAGTATTAATTTACAATTAAAAACTAAACAATTTGCCTGTTATTACAATCATCGTACCTTATTGTCCTTTCGTTTGTTCATATTCGTCGTGAGAGTGCGAGTAGTGTTTTGAAGCAATTTATAAAATAGCGTTTTCCCGATCCCTCGTACGCTGTTGGTGGCCTTCCCCTTCTTCTACCTTTCCTCTCGTTTTTCTTCATCTATCTTTGATTTTCTATGGAATGTTTCCTTGCCAGAGAAAATTGTCACCCATGGAGAAGCACATGAAAGGTGCAGATGCAAATCCAAATTATATAAAATTTCAAATGCTATCTCTAATACTAATTTTCAATAAAGACAAAAATTGAGAGAAAACCATCCAGCCTCCAGCCATGTGACAGATATTTTTGCTTTCTTTATATACTCAGTAACTCAGGAAAAATACATAAACAATGAAAAAGTTTTGAGTTTGCCTGAAAAATGCAAATATTCGATTGCATTATTCTGTGTATACTCAGAATCCGCATATCGACTGAATTCTCAGTCTGTGCATAACTGCTTATGATACAACTGACGTCATGTCACTGCAAAGTTTCAAGGAAGAGGCGGCGTGCCATTAGATATTTGATATTCACAAGCCTTTTAGTTGTAGCGTCGAAGCACACATGAATTCACTAAAACTGGCATTGGTCCTTCTTGCACCAAGCCACAGATATATAGATACCCTACACTATATTATTGCAATATTCGTGAACAGTGTGTTTATTTCATTTATTTTATTGATTGCATTGTTATTCAAGAGTATTATATTAGGTTTTTCTTAAGCAATGTGTGTGCTACTTTTTGGAACACTGTTTGTGTGATTTTATTCAGCAGCATTTTCGCTGTTGGGGGGCACTAGTTTTCACTAATCATTTGGTAGTTAATACGTTAATCAGATGCTAGCGCAACACATCAATTTCTCCTTCAAAAAATAATGCAGCACTTGAAAACTAACGAAGAAATGTTTAAATTTATTAAGCTTATTTATTTGTGTAAAATATGTTCCATTACAATTGGAATTTGCCTATCGTAATCTGTCTGCCTTCACAGTTTCAACACACTATTTTAGAAATTCTCGCCAGGATAAATACTAACAAACTACCTTAAACTCTAAAAACACGATGCCAGAGCTCTCACTTCTGTCACTGCTAAATTCCTCGATATTGATTAAATATTTCTGGAATCCATGGGCGTCTCTGGATCCCCCCTCTTCTCGCATGGCATGAACCTGCCCCCACGCCTTCCTCATCACCGCGCTCGCCAGCCTACCTGCCGCGGCCACTAAATACGAGCTTCGGAAATAAAGGGCCCGCGCGGAGCCGAAGAGAGCGGAAATCAAACGGCAGCATAGCGCAGGCCCCGCAGGCAGCACGCGAGGGCGGCGCAGGTGGGACGCGCGCGCGGCCGGGAAACGAACCTGCCACCGCGGCGCCGCGCCAAAGGCTCTCGATCAATGGGCGAATCGGCTCCAAAGAGGAAAGCCAACTGGGAATGATGGGGGACTCGCATAAAAGCCAAAAACATGCACACAGAGAAGCTGTGGGTTCTCTATCGATCAGTCAAATGGCTTTTGAAGAGTATGTATCATTCATACATTTTAATTCTCTGATGGTTTATTTCGCAGTAAATGAAAAGAGCGAGTGAGCAAGAACTTTTAAATTCAGGGCGAATGTGAGAGGAAAAATTCCAAAAAGCTAGCGGATGAAAAGAAAATTGGCGGCAAAGTCTGCCTTCTCTGAACGAGTAGAAGCCGGCTGAAATAGTCGAGCTGTCGAGACTGAATGGGGAGTGAAAAAGTGAGTATTGCGCAGGCCGCACCTGAGAAGTTGAACTGGAATGCGAGAGCATATCAAAGTCTACAGAATAGGCGCGCGAGTGGGCGGGCGCAGCGGCAGGAGAGCGCGCACAGCGAATGGGAGTGGCAGGCGGCACCTCCCCAAATAAGTCAGCGAAAGGGGAGGGACGGAGAGCACAATGACGAATAACCAGGCCAAAGGGAGGAAAGCGCACGGCTATCGGACACAAAACGGAACAATAAGAGGATGGGACCGAGTACATAAGAGAACTGGTCATGCGAACGGAGAGTGGGCCAACGGACGTCTTAATGCGCGGGCGGAGGCAACGCCCTCTTCTTTCATTTTCTCCCGCGCGTTAAAGCGGATCATTCCGTCCATCGCGCCGGGAAGGTAAATTGAATGTTTCAATCCAATACTTTGATTCTTGTCTCTTTGCTCTTGCGCGCATGGTGCGTGTCGTATTTGTTGAAATACCCCTCTTCCAACGATCGATTGGCTTAATGTCAAAACACATTGAAATCAAATACAATGAAAGGAGGCGCTGTCTAAATAATTCAGTCTGCCTTCATTCCTCCATCATTAACGTAATAGCGACTGTAAATGGATTCACAATAACACGGACTTCCATTATACGTACACTGTCACGCGCTGTTGGGTTTCAATCAAAGAAGCGGCACTTTCCGAAGTCATAAAGAAAGGAACGATTTCCTTTGACAGAGAATAGTGCATAAAGATAGTAACAATCAAGCTTTTGAATAACCAAGATTGCTTTGACTTACTTTCACGCGTTCTTTAGTCTTGTCAAAGAATTAAGTGAACTTATTCTATGAATACTTGAAAAAGTAATGGCGCTAATCTTGCTATGGTTTTCTTCTTTGAACCTATAGCATCGTATGGAAGTGCGTAGATCGAAGAGGAAAAGGCTAGGCTGCTAAACTTCAAATGTGATCAAAGGACAGAATTTTAAAGAATGAGGAGTTAAAAAGATGAAATACTGGTAAATTCAACTTGTGCCAGATAAGATCATGAATTTAGAGCCATGAAAATGGAAGCAAGGAAACAAGAATTGCAAAAAGAGAATGAATTTAAAGGCGATGTAGGATGTGAGAGAATCATGAATGCGCATGAATAATTCAGGAATACGAAACGACACTGAAACGTTTCACAGGTTCTCTTGAATACTAACTGTGTATTTCTACGCTTCCACGATACAGAATTTATTATGAAATCTTCGCGGGATTTCTAAAAACGTAATATCTTAAGGAATGTGAATGAGAATATCTTGGATATTGTTTGACTTGTATTTACGTTGCAAAAAGCCGATGTTATAGCTAGGCTTTTCAGTCAATCCTAAAGTAGCAAATTTACCGCGCCTAAAAATTACAAACGAATCAATGCTATATGTATTATCAAAGGTTTATTGAGCTTATAATTTTCAATACTGACGTATTAAATGCGTATACCAGATGTATGAGGAATATATTTTATTATCGTGGGCATATACCAGGTACTATAAGAAATATTATTACACATATTTTATCCAGTCACATCTTAAAATGTCTTAATCGAAAGTAATGTACACCCCAAAAACAAAATCTATGACGCAATAACTTGTGAATGTGAGTCTGCGATTTGTGTCATCGACAGTGGCTGCATGGGGACCAGCACGAACAAGTTGCCGACCGATCACATCCCAGACATGTTCGATGGGCGACTTGTTAGGCAAACATGCAGGACACGGAAGCAGTGGTATACGTCAATCTTCGCAGAAAGTTTGCACATTCGTCTGCATATGCGATCGGGCATTGTCCTGCTGAAATATGGCTTGTGGAGGAAGCCATATTTAATCCCCGAGGAAGAGCAGTACCTCGGGGATTAAAACCTCCCTAATGTAGCGGTTGTTGTTCAGATTGCCCTCAATACGTATGAGACGCGATTGCACATTGTAGCCAATGACGTCCCAAACCATGACACTTGACGTTTGTCCGCTATGGCACAAAACAATGCAGACTGGCAGTTTGCGATCCTCACGGTAGCGTCGAACAGGTACTGCGGTCATCGCTGTAGCACAAATTCAAGCGGGACTTGTCCGAAAACACTACATTTTGCCACTCAGCACACCAGTGAACACGTTCACGTGCCCGTTGCTGTATGAGGCGTTGGTGGTTTCTGTTCAACGGAATCCGTCACACTGGCATGCCTACCACCGGTCCAGTGCTCAGCATATGGTGTCGAATCGTCGACGCAGATATGACAACATCCGTTGCAATGCTCGAAAGTCGAGCCAACACTCTTGCAGTTTTGTCGGTTACGGCCATGAGGGCAAGATGGCGGTCACATTTGTGGATCATCTTGTATGCGCCGGACTGTGGTCACATTCTGTGGTCCAGTACCCTCTCGTCGCTGTGTATGGCCCTCCTCTATCCACTGGTGCCACATATGCATCGCTGTCGTACAAGCACGAACCCTTCGAACCGTATTGTCACGGTACGACAAACGGAGACCCATCAATTTCCCCGGTTCGAACTCAGATGTTGATATTGCGTCCTTTGGCGACAACGAAGCATACCAGCACTTGTTCGCACGTTTCCACGTCGTTTGATGGCTCTACATCGACTGAGTGTGGCGTAACACTGACCTGGCTTGACTTGTCACACAAAGGAGGGCGCTGCTATGCCGACGTGCACGCCATCTCTATGCAAATTTAATCAATTCTCATGGATAAAGTGTTTTATACCTCCAGCGATTTTTAAGTGATTCCGACCATTCCCTCTGGGTGTTACAATTTTCACAAACACCAGTGTACATAGCAACTAACTACACACAATTGCCATTCGACGGCTTAAAGTGATAACATTACGAAAAAATTAGCCAAGTATACAAAAAGCTCTCAGCCTACATTCCTTGACATCTTCGCAACAGTTTCCAGTCATAAAAACTGGCGACATTCCTCCAAACACCAGTGCCCTCGCCGTCTCGTCCGTGGCCGCCAGCTGAGCCCTCGAGGTGGGAACGGTGGCGGGGGTTGGGTGCGGGGTGGGATGGAGCGCGCCAGCTCTTCCAGCGCTTCGTCGCTAGCGACGTAACCCATATAGCGGCGGGTCCGGAACCCTATTCCTGTCATCCACCTCGAGACAGCCATTTTCACACGCCTTGGAATTCGTCACACTTCGAGAAATAGATATTAATTATATTTATCTAGTGCGTGCGAGATTCGTAATCTAGCTCATAACGCACTGAAACGCCTTGGAGCGGTCAACTTGGCGGTAAATTAAGTTCAATTGCCTGCGGCGTAAAATGTGTTAACTGAGATACGAAATGAACTGTCGGAGAAATAAAGAAAATATTTGGGGGAATCAAAATTAAAGCTTGTTTCCCATCCTTTTATTGACATTCTATGAAGTAACTCAACAAAGGTAAACAAAAAGAAGTTATAACGGAACTTGACAGAAATGACAGATAGGAGTCACTCGCCATGCTCTCGTAGAGAATGATTTATCATTCCACCTTTTTTAGTAATTACTTTCGTGACATTGGGGTGTCTCCGCACCGGTGAATTCTTGAGGGGGAGCTGCAAACGCATGAAGTGCAGTGACGGCCATCGGGGCCTGTCCAGTCGGTCAACAAATGGAGGGCGCACCTGACGGCGCAGAGTGAAGGGCGCCTTCAGTCGCTGGGGAGCTCTGCAGCGCGGAGCAGAGAAAGAGAGAGAGAGAGGGCGAGGAGGCGAGAGCTGGGGAGAAGCCAGACGGAGAGGAGCAGGGCGGGGAGGAGAGTTGCGACGAGAGACAGAGATACGACGGAGAGGGACTCGTTGGACAGAGATGCGATGGAAAGAGAAAGAGAGGTGATGGAGAGAGACGATAACTGAGAGGAACGGGACGAGACAGGACGGAACGGGATGTGCGTGTCAGGATGAGGCGAGGTATGTGCTAGGAAGGGAGGTGCGACGTAGAAATCGATGGGGGCGGGGCTGGGCGGGGCGACGATAGCCGAGAGACTGTGGACAAACAAAAGAAATGGAGTGGAGCGAGAGGAACATGGGGAGGACTAGGCCAGGATGGCGTGAGGCGAGGCTGAGCGTATGACGTGAGGGGCTGGGCGAGAAGTGGTGAGGCGGGATTTGGCGGAGTTTGAGGCTGGGCGGAGAAAAGTGTGGTGGAACGAGGCAGGGTCGAATAAGCAAGCCCTCTCAGGGGGAGGGTGGGAAGAGGCAGAAAGTGAGAAAAGGGGCGAAGCAGAAAGGGAAAGGGCGGTATGAAGCGGGGAGGAGTGGTGTGAGGGGAGCAGGGTAGGCGAGGCATGGCAAAGTGTAGCAGGGCGGGCGGGGCGGAGAGGGAGGGGCGTGGCGCGATGGGGAGCAAAAACCGCGGGCGGACGGCCGATCAATCTCCTTCTGGCGGCGACGGAGAGCGGAAGAAGCCCGCGAGGGTCTCCGGGGGCGCTGGCCGGAGAGGCAGCCTCCGCCCTAGCAGTCTTCTCCAATTCTACTGCCACTTCCTCCGCCGCTGTGGCACACACCCCGCCTGCACTTTGCTGCACGTCTCCGCGGTTCCCCCATTAGTCTGCCGCAGACATTGCGTGACAATTCCACAGCCCTGTGAAAGTCCGTCGAGCACGTCAATTTGCCATATCTGCCGTTGTCTCATCATATCCACCCCACAGATCCTCCTCATGTCATATCGTTTACACCCCGCGCTACCCTCAGGATCTCATTGCGCAATCCCCACCCTGTTGTTATGCCACTGTGATTCGCGCCCTGAGTCCTAAGCTCCAGGGCCTCATTGCATAAGCCCCATCCTAATAATCCCGCCACAGGGGTTCCGGACCTGCATTTTCTGCTTCGACGTTCGGCCCTACCTCACGTACCCGTCCACACCCCACCGCGAGGACGGTTCCTTTGATCCAACGTTCCTCCAACGTTGCCTCCGCAGCCACTTGCCGGCGCTCTCGCGAGATCTTCTCATCCGCCTCACCACACCTGCCACACAACGCCCTCGCTCTCCTCCATCTCTAGACTATATTTCCTATGTCCACTTCACACAGCCCCTCCTTATCGTTTTCTAATTTTTCTGAAAGGTTTCGTGGAAAACTTTTTAAAAAGTGGCTTTCTTTTCATATCAAATGTCTTCACATTTCGTACATTATTTATTATTAATCTCTATCATTTAATAATACCTAACCTCATAAAAGCCACGGATTAAGATAGACTAAACTATACCATCATCCACTTGACATGACGACTGCATGAATATCTTATTCGCAAAATGCTCATAAGTTATTACTATGATGTATACAACAACTGTACTGCAAATCAACTTAAAAACAAATTATTTTTACTACTCTTATATTTATGCCACAAAAAGACACTTCCTTGTTTCAAATTTCTACATGAGCAATGTTATTTTAAAATATTATATTCGAATAAACTAACAGCACCAAAAATAAAGATCTGCGAGGTATTGCACATCACTCTCAACCCTGACGTATTCAATTATCACTTTCGTAGGAATTATTAGGAAACATATTACCTGCATCAGTTTGCATGCATTATTTATAGTTCCCTAGAAACGCTATTAAGTAATTTTAATTTTGTGTGCAAGCAAATTAAGCCTGACAAATTCGAATGTTGTTGTTATCATTATTATAAATAGAAATAGTAACTATAATATACGATAACAATAACCAAAATAAATTTGAGCTTCGTTTCAAAGTAAGTCTCTTTTTTACTTGTTTTAGCACTAATTTTCAACTTCAAGTTTCCCATCAACAAAAATAAGCACGCGCAACATAGTATTTCTCCTCGAAGCCAATTTCGTTCCAAAATTCATCAGCGCCTTCCTTTTTCCTCCTCGGTGCGCTTTTCCCGCCTGCAAATTCGCGCTTCTCCGCCCCATCGCCCGCCCCCTCGGGCGCAGCGCCGCGCCGCGCCACGCCGCGCCGCCCCGGCGCCAGGTACATCGGTCGATCCGAGCGCCAGCCCGCCCGCCCGCCCGCCGAGAGCTTTACCGCATTTTTAACGCTTTGCCGCACCGCATCACGGCGCTGGGGGCGGGGGAGAGGCCGTGGAACAGGCGGGCGGCGGCGCAGACGGAGCAGGCGGCGGAGGCGAAAGTGGCCGAGGCGAACGCGATGGGGGGAAGCGACTGGAGGTAGGATAAGTCGGATGAAGGTGCGTGGAGGTTGGTGTATTCGGATGAAAACCGATGAATGTGGGAGGATGATGACTGCGGGTGTAGGGTGGGGGTTATGATTGCGGGACGATGGAAACCGGTAGAGGTTGGACGCCGGTACAGGCAGGGAGAGGTTGCTAAAACTAGTGTTTGCGGGTGAATTGTGGTGGAGAGCGTTGGGAGACCGGTAAAAGCTAGTGGATACAGAAATAGGCTGATGGAGGCGAGCAGAAACTATTAGAGGCGGTTGGAGGCTACGAAGAAGCGAAATCTGCAGAGGCTTTGACGGTGGTGACGGAGGTAGCGACGAAAGGTCAGCGAGTGAGGAGTGTAGGAAAAGTCTGAGGGTAGGGGAGGAGCGGCGAGAAGTGGTGAGGGAATCTGGATGTGGAATCTGGCTTAGGATGTGGGAGGAGAATGCCGAGCCAATGGTAGCTGCGGTGGATTCGGAACTGAGCCGGAGGTAGAGCCTGCTTAGGTGGAGGTAGCGCAGGCACAGTTGAGGAGACGGAGGTGGGAGCAGCGAGGCGGCAGCGGGCGCTTATCGTTTTACACTCGGGGAGGCAGCGCCGCCTGCAGCGCTCGGCGCGTGGCTGCCGCCCGCCAGCGACGGCGCCTGCTTCGCGGGGGCGCACGCGGCCACGCGGGCGGGCCGCGATGGCGGGATATGTTAGCGGAAAGAAATACGCCCCTTCTAGCCCCACGGAGCGGTAAATGTACTTCACTATCATATGGAATGAGGTCGCCTCTGACGGCAGACACTGACTGATTCTCTACGGCAATGTGGCTCATTGCACATTCTACAAGAAACTGAAGGGTTTCTTACAAGAACTAAACTACTCCAAATTCGAGATTCTTCAGGATGCATCAAACATTCAGCGTATAGACGTGCATAGTAATGAATTTATGATTTTTTCTCATATCTTTCAATGTATTTGGCACTTGCTGAAAGGCCCAGTAGATAGCGCCATTTGTAGTGAATAACTTGATAAAATATCTCAAAACATGGAATTTTGGACTAGTTTGGTTCTTGTAAGGAACCTGTCAATTGGTTTAAGAATTATGATCATTGTTCAGTTGAATATATCATGCAAGCCTTATTAGGTGTCATCTATAAACACTTAATATTTGTATCCACAGTATGCAGAAGACGGGAAAATAAGTATTCCTGAAACGTTGTTGCACAAAAAACTACCAAAACGTACATGCAGTGGAAGCCATAGTTGACCAATAAAACTTTATGACAAGTTTAAGTGTATTATTGTATTATTAATTTAATGTGTCTGTAAATAATTGATGGGCAGCGTGATACATTAAAAATGGAAAGAGATAGACAAATATATAAAATAGAAAAGAAGTACGTTTTGGTGAATGTGGTCTAACAAACTAAAAGTTTCCTATTAAGTATGAACAAGGTTTAATTGAGGGTAGAAAGGGTAAGTCAGAGTAAAATAGTTTGTAAAGCTTTGCTTCCTGATATGTGACATTGCCCCACGGCAAAAAACTTCTCACTAATGAACATGCATTTTAATTTCAAATGAAATTATCGTAAGCAGTACGCTTCATCCTGATGTCATCTTCAGAATGGTCGTAAAGTATGAATTTGATATTTGAAGCCTGTGCCACAAGAGTGAAACGGTGAACGAGCGCTGAACAGACCGATCAAATGCTCATCTCACCATTTGCCCCAGGACGATACGACAATTATTGGTGATTTATGGTGACGATTAATACATGTTGCAAATGATCGGGAGATGAGCCTAAAGTATCCCATAACATTCTTCACTATCTCGTTTCACACCCATTCATTCCAAACGGAATTATCGCATTCCAATAATCTAATACGCAGTTACGGGCTAAAACCGAATTATAGTAGAATAACGATACATACGAAATCAACCTAGCGAATGGAATTCCTGTGATGTGGACTGCGTCTGCCCCTGGACGTCGGCTGGAAACAGATGCGCTCGTATCTACATGATCCGTTACAGGCTGGGTTTCATTGACTCACAAAAAGGCTTTAAGGCCGTTTAAAATGCATCGCTTGTTGGAAGAAACACCAAACACATTTTTTATTCTGAATCGACCCTTAGAGTAACTAAAATGTTACACTTCTTTAGTTCCCATTTCGATAATTGCATATTGATATTCCGCATGGAATTTCCTCATTTCCAACCCTCACAAAATGAACCCACTGTCGTAGACGCGGGACTGATAAACATCTCTGCGGCTCCCCGCGGCCCTAATTCGCAGCGTGTGGCCGCGGAGGCTGTTGGGCGGCATTGGAAAGCGCGCATCCGCCAGGGAGGTGCGGGGGAGGCGGCTGCCGCTCTTTAATACATGAACTACTGCGGGCGGCGCGGGGCCCAGAGGGAGATTTATGGGCGGTGGCGCGGGCGCTCTCGAAGCTCCCTGGAGGGAGAGGGAGGGGGAGGAGAGGCCGAGACGCTCGTGCATCGCTCTGCTCGCACCTCACAGGCGACCGGTGCTCCAGGCCGAGGGGTACCTGTCCCTGCCGCTCACGGCTCCAGCTCGCGGCTACGAATCGTCGCACAACTAAAGGGGTGGAGTTTTCCTTTAGTTATATACACACCGACTATATACACGGTAATACAATTATATAATTACGGTAATATAATACACGGTATACAAGTAATATAATTTGCTACCGAAGAATTTTGAATCTAGATCTATATGGCACACTCCTTCACAGGTAAAAAAATGTTTAAAATCTATTGCATTTTACTATTTTCGTATCCCTCGGGAAATGTTAAGTCTTAATTTTTGTAACTCTTTCAGTTCTCTTCTGTCAAGTGTACGCAACATGAATATTTTCTTCCTGATCGCACGTTTTTATATGATCGCGTTTTCACATTCACTCCTCTTACGATGAACTCTTTCGAAAAATGAAGAACTCTTTCCCAAATCCGTCTTAAAAATAAACTCATTACAACAAATAACGTATTTCTATATCCAAAAGTGTAATTAAAAAAATACAACGTACCAAATTTGGAAGCATTCACTCAAAAGGCAGTGCATTTCCTATTTCAAAATGTGCCTGTTCCAAAATTCTTCTGGAATCGTGAAATCTGCTATATGCCTTTGGTTAACTCGGAAGAAGAGGTTGGTGCACATCGAACGTGGTTGCTCCGCACCAAAGTTGACGGGGTAGTTTCTTCGGTGCCTTCCTACATCTAGAAAATTGAAGATGGAGATTTTTTTCTTCAAATGAAATTTGTTCTCCGTAGTGAGTTCTTTCATTAGGATCATGAACATTGTTTTGAAAATTTTAGTAGTTTTCGCGTAATATTGCGTGGAATATGCGAAATTTTAAAACATTACAAAAACTATATTTTCACAAAAACAGCTCCATATTTTTCTTTAAACTTTTGGTAAGGATAGTGTCTAATGTACTCTATTAGATGACATAAATTGCCCAATTTCTTTGCTTTTTTTCAAAAATTACAAAAATGTAATAATTTTTAATTCTCTCTCATGTCATTTATATTTACATCAGCGGTGATTTTTTGACATTATTGTTTTCATGAGTACATGTGCTTTTAAATAATGTCAAATAAACTTTCTGGGAAACTCAACTGTTTTCTGTTAAAATACTCTCAAAATTTCGCGTTTTCAGAAAAGCTCAAATGCTATTTTCTCAAAAACAGCATCAAATTATTTCTTCACAGTTTTCGTATAGATAATGCTAAGTGCATTCTTTAAAATTACATAAAATTAATTTTCGGAGTACTTCCTTGTTCTTTTCAAAAATTACACAAATATATTTTTTAAATATTTCTCACGCCATTAATATGCATAATTCCAGCAATTTGTAAACACTATTGCATTTGTAAGATAATGTGCTTCAAAACACTTTTAATGAAGAATTACGAAAATTTAAAAATTTAATCTGAAAAAGAACTTCAAGTTTCGCACTTACAGAAACACTTAAAGGCAATTTCCTTTAATATGGCTCCAAAGTTTTTAATGAAAACTGCCATTTAGGTCGATAGTTTTTTGTTCTGTAATATTCTTAAAGTAATATTTCGGTTCTAATGTTAGGTCATCGAAAAATTGAAAAATTCCAAAAAAGATGGTGTTTGTGTGGCGATAGATGGCAGCTGACAAGAATATGTGGCAAGATCGAAAAGCTAGACCAGACGAGAGAAATTACAAAACTAACTAATACGAGAAAGTCTGTGCCATTCTGCAGCATCACTAGTTCTAAAATGTGTTTTTATTTCCAACTGTATCTATAATTGCATCTGCCTCTATATTAGTCTCAAAGCTGTAAACTCTAATAGTGTATTTTCAGATAATTTTACACAACGCTTCTCTATGAAACAAGCCTTTCCCCCGAGGATCAGGTTCAGGAAAACGTATGAAAACCTTTCTGTCGTATTTATACAGTACCCATACAGAGCTATTCATAATAAAGTATTGTATTAAAATGGCAGAGGTCACGCTGAGGCTTACAGAACGCGCGCGCGGCCTGGTGGCATGGACCTGTTCAGATGTTGGCGGGTGAATGACGGCCTTTGTCCCTCCACCGCAAATAATTAACGGCGTGCCGGCGGCGTGGCTTGGCGCACGCGAACACGGCACGGCGAGAGGGTCGCGCGGCCTCGCGGTTCAAATACGAGCCACGAGAAAGCGAGTGCGCTCCTCACCCGCCTGAAGCGCCTTCATTCATAACCCACGCCTATTTCTTTAGGAGCGCGTCCTATATAAATGCATATTTAATAGCCGCTGCCCGCGAGTGGAGGAGGGACGGTGCGCGTGGGGCGGAAGCGAGGGGCGCGGGGCGACGGAGGAGGCAACGGAGAGGTGGCTGGGGAGCGGCTATTAATTTCGCAGAGCGCGAACCGTCAATTGGTTGATTGATTAGTGATTCCGGGTCCATCAACTGACAAGATCATTAGTCCCGCAAGTGTAGAACATGTATTTTATCACAAGAACTGGCGGTGATCTTCCCCGCTGGATGGTGAGATGCGGCGCCGAACTACATATCGGTTGCAGTGTTAACCCCATGGTTTTCGCTTATAAATGAATTTGATCTTTCTACTCAACCACATTTTGTAATTATTCCTTTAAATGAAAGGTAGTGGTCATGGACTCAAAAGTCTTATCGCTTCCTATTATTAACAGGATTTTATGGAAAAAACTCAAAATTTTAAAGATCGTAAAACTAATCTAATAAATGCTTATCTGCCGTAACTTGTTCTATGTGCCGTTTGGCAACATCTTTTAGATGACCTTGGTCTACAGTGAGCATGCGTGTAAGAGCATGCCGTAAGAGTTACCGAAGCGACGATAGCGAATAAATTATACTGAGTGTTTTCAAATGTAAAGATTAATGATGTTGCAACGCAATGTCCAGCAATCGCCTGACAAATGTGTACTTCCACAAAGAAAATTCAGTGATTATAATTATATGAGGTGCTATACCAAGTTAAAGCAAAGAGCAGGATTTGTGTTCTATAGTTCACTATAAAAATACCGCACAGATCTTAGTAAATGAAAAACATTTCAATTGCATTATCAGAAACATGATGAAATCTGTGTTTACAGTGAATAGTGATAGTATTGTTTCAGAATTTGTAAACATCTCTCATTTCAAAGGACTTCCTGAGCCATTTTTCAACAACATTGATTCTAGTGGCTTGGATTTTTTTATGAATAACTTCAATTCAATTCAAGATCTTTCAGTAATGGTATGCATTTTTTTCAAAACACTCTGAATAATTGTAGACTAAAAACAGTAAGAGGGGATATTTTTTGGTACGCCACACATTCCCCTTAGTTTCTTACATGAATGCTTATTTCGTAATATTCTGAAATGATTCATAATATACTTTGCTCGACACATTGGTGAGACGTAAATTCTAATGACTTTTTTCCACCAAAATATCATTCTCGCTCCCGCACAAAACGGGTCTGTTGTCAGATGTGTGCCTAGGGGATGAGGTGCGTTTGCCGACCCCAACTAACTGAGCAAAGAAGACGTGCACCCAGAGCGGCCAGCGCGGCGTCCCCCCATCCGCCGGAAGCGGCGGTCCGCCCCCCCATCGATTTTTGCGTAAGCGAGTTAGCCGGGGCCGCGAGGGACGCGCAATAAATCAGCGGGGGAGGCCGGATATCAATTCTTCGGTTGCCAATTAGCCTTTCTTCGAAGCGCCCTGCGGAGCGCTCGTCAGCTCGCCGTGCCATTGCTCTGCGATAGCGCTGATGCTTTCCGTCAACACGCGTGCGCCCATCTGTCCGACCGCGAGAGGCTCTAACACCATATTATCGTAGGGCTATGAAACTCACCTCCTCACCCTGCCCCGCGGCGCTCTGTTAATGTATTCGTTTTATTTCGAGTACGAGGAAATAATGGTGGCCAACGTTTCTCCGTTCTTAATGGAAATGCAGTGTCATCCCACAGCTGTCCGCGAACGAGGCACACAAGTCGTTATGTAGTACAAGTTATTTCCCTCTGTTCTTGAACTGTCTTGGAAAATGGTCAGATCTATTCTCTCATCTTCATTTAAATCGTTTTACACTCTCGTCTAGCACGTACTTACGTAGTAAAAAGAAAGTATTGCAATATCGCAGTAGAAAATGGCGGTTTTTCGAGACGAAAACTCGTATTATGGAGCCCTGTTATCGAAAAAGATAATAATTATTTATGTAATTAATTACTATCCGTTGTACGTTGTGTGGTCAGAATTCACGTTTTGTGGGTCCTTGACACCAAAAAATTGCTTTGGGACAAAACGTCTGTCTGTCCGTCAGTGGAGAACACTAGCACCCAAATCCTCCAGATCATTTTCTCCACAATTGATTTCGACGAACGACCTGGTCGGATTCTAATGAACATTTCGTGTTTTGGGAATAATTTACAGGAAGTCTCCACAACATTTTCAAATTTTCTCAAAAATTACTTCAATTTTTTTAATCATACTTTTTTCAACAGAACAGAAAACGCTTTTTTCGGCGTCTTCCTACAACCACAGCAATGAATATTAAGTTTTTTCTCTAGTGAAATCTATTCTTCAAAACGAGATCTTTAAAAAGGTACTGTACAATTTTCCGAAAATATAAGTAGTTTTGTGTCATATTGCGTAGAATTGCAATTATAAAACAAGATTTTCTAAAAAACGACTTTAAATTTTTTCTTCAATTTCTTTTTGAAAAGACGGTTATAAACAAGGCGCAGATCCGGTTTTCGTTGGAACCCCTGAATTTTCGAAAATTGCAAAAGTCAATTTTTGTTGGTGCTTTTTATCAAGAAAGAGATTTTTTCTGAAAATCTTCTCTTCAAAATTAGATCTTTAGATCCAATTTTCATTAAAACTCTAGTTCCAAAAATTAAAAACGTTGCAATTATAGATTGTTCAACATTCTTCTTGAAGTGTCGTCGAGAACTTTAATGTCAGCTCACAAGTCAATGAAGCATTTGGTGAAATGGGAAGTGAATTGCTAGAGAAACCTCAATACTAAAGTTCGAATTGTAGCGTGGACAAAACATTTTTGTGCGTTAAACGTCTTTTGCGGGTTCAAGTAATATTATAATATTACGTAACCGTTAAAAATGTGTAAAAGTACTTGCTGTTTTTGCACTACTATTTTCATAATAATCTAGATTTCTTTAAAATTCCAGATGCCCTTAATTACATCTGATCGCCGTGTTTGCGATTTTCTGGCATATCATTACTTCAATACAAGAGATTTTTATTAAATCACACTTACGCTCGCAAATCCAGAGAGAATAGAACACAGAAATATTCTGTTTTAAATTCTAAGCCTATGTGATGACAATTACTCAAAGCTAGAAGCTTTTAGAATTGTAGTTTAAATATGAAAACAAAGAGGGTGTTGCCGATCGCTAAGTCAGTCCGAGATCGCTAGAGCAGTAGTGTAGCGATCTCGGACCCAAGGATGGCGGGTTCGAGTCCCGCCTCGGGCACGATTATATTTGTGTTCGTCCTTTCACCCCCTGTCATCACATTATGTCATCTTCAGTTACATAACATTTAACCCAATAGTGGTCGCTAATGACTTGATGGTAATGCGACCTTAAATAACAAAAAAAGGGAGTGTTGATAATACAATCCTCCACGTACTGGTGGATACTCGTAACAAGATCATAGGAGTCATGAAGGGAGAGATAAACATTTAACTTAAACAGCACAAAATAGAAATAAAATAAATTTCACGTTCTTGCTTAGAATGCGTTCTGAGCATGAACGTGACCAAACTCCCATCTCTACAGCTGAAGTTCTACTCAAAATTCAATGACGCTGGAAATCCAATATTTGTAAAATTGCAAAACAAAATTTTGAAAGTTTTAACTCCACTTAAACACCCTAATACTATAAATAGATGTCTTCTTTGTTGTAGAAGCGAGAAGGGATTCCGTGGAAAGCAACACATCTATCAGTTTGTCAACTTTGCAGAAAAGTGAAAATATTTAACTATTAAAATTTGAATTAGTGTCAACGCAGGAAAATATGTGTTTGGAAGTAAACAAATGTATACACAAGAAGTGTCTTTATCAAGTAATACTGTTCCCAACTAGACATTGATATTAACATCAGAGGAACACGAATAAGTATTTAGTGATTTCCAAATCAAGTGTAAATCTACCAAATTTTAGAATTTTTTTTGTAGTAAACGTATCTCGTAATTATTTCAATCCATTGCATTAATAACGCGATAACTTTAAAAGTATTTCAATGAACTCCGATTGCTCAATGACTAACCTATTTACTTCAGACACATTCGGTTCCTATTAATAGTTAATTGGTTCAAATAATCTCATAAATTAACAATGAACAAACAAAATATATACAAAATATTTATTGGAAGGTCCACAAATCTAAAAAATCTTCAGGAAACACAAAAGAAAAGAATGCATTTCATTACCTTACAGATACACTTATGTTTTAAATCCCTTTCTTTTTTAAAACACAAAAATGTTGCCAAAATCTGCATTTGAAAACAGATTATACTCTTACAAGCTCAAATTCACATTATCTCATTTAAGCATCTTTTTGCCATATTCTTATTAAACGCATTGAAAGTACATGAAAATCTCTTTTATAAGTTTATCAAAGTAAATAGCGCAAAGGTATCTGTTTTATTCATAAAATTCATTGTACATTACCACAAAATATCAAGTTACATAACATTTCTACATTTTTGGCCTTTTCTGATCAATTTTTTTCCCCAAGTGAATTTTTACTCTCTCTTTTACGGCTCTCGATTTTATCCCTTTGGGCTCGTGCATTGCGTCTGAAGCTCCGAAAGCACCCAGCCCGCACGGGAGAAACCGGAAATGGAAATGAAAGCGAAAACGACAGGCGGCATATTCACGGCGCCGCCCGCCGAATCCCTCGCCAATCCCTTCCGCCGAATCCCCCGCCAACCCGCACCACCTCCGGCGCCATATCACGGCGCGTCGCCGAACCGCTACTTCCTCCGCCTCACCCACCCACTCCTTTTCTTTTCCACCACACCCATACCTTTCCCTTTACACGGAGTCTTTTGTCAAAGCTTATCCTATTTCTGTCGGCACTATCTGAATGCTACTACAACCTGTTAGCTCTTGAGTTCCCATCCCCATCGTCTAGCCAAATCTTCATTACTCTCACCCCCGCCGGCCGTCGCCGATGCTCCTTCCGCTACACTTCGACTTTCGCCACAACTCCTCTTTCGCCGCCTCTCCACCTCCGCCATCCGCCCACCTACGGCTACCACTCGAATCCCACTTCAAAGACTCCTCTATTTTAACCGAGGAGGGGGGCGCAGTATTACGACAACCGATTAGTGTTTGACGATATTCGATTCTAACTTTCGCGCACTAGACGTCTCTACAACCAATCGCGAGCAATCAATCGCGAGCAACCAACAATCAACCGTAAGCAAAGCAATTGGCCGAAATTTGCTTCACTATCACCAAAAACTTAAACGCCCAACCAAAAAGAAATATTTTGTTTAGTTACCCAAGACGGCGGGGGGGGGGGAAGATGTAAGAGACCCGGTTGAAGAATGTTGGTCTAAGGAAAAATAGTGGACAAAAAAACCCTGAAGAAAAATGTCTAGGAAGAATGATAGCTGAAAATAAATACGAAATGTTGGAATCTTAATGCCAATAGTAGGGGAGGGCAGATCGCGCGATAGAGGGCGGGAAAAAGATGACTATTGGAGAAAGCGCGAAGACAGTGAAGTGCTACTGTGCGGGAGGTTAGTAAAGAGGTACTAAGTAGTAGTAACTTAGTAAAGAGTGTACTCTGTACTAAGCTTCCGCACACTAGCACTTTACTGTTAAAACACCCCATATACAGATAAAATGAACAAGGAATATCACGTAAGTTCCATCAGAATCGACGATTGAGATGAAAAGAGGACGCAAAGGAAAAGAGCAATACTGGAATGAATAAACGAGAGAGAAAACGGATCAATCGGTGGGATATGTGCAACTGCAGAAAACGATGGCTTGAGGAAACGAGTATCAAAAAGGGAATTTTTATTTTTGCCATATAAGAGGGTTTGCTGCGAAATGGAAATCCGGAAGATGACGTGTGAAAAGTAATACGAAGAGCAGAAAACTGTTGTGCTCAAGCGAAGGAACGATGACGGTCAAAGTGAAGGTGATGATGAAATGACCATAGGATCTTAGGGACATTATCTACCAAAAAGCGATCCAAATCGAACAGCATCGAGAACTGAAAAGCAGTTAACAGTGGGAGAAAGAAAGCAGAAAAGAGGGAAAACCATGCGAGCCGCGGATGGCGACGGCGGCAGTGACGGCGGCGGCGGCGACGACGGAAAAGGGGGGACGATGTCGGTACCGTGGGCATTGACGACGGTGGCGGCGTTCGCGACGGCTGAGAAGGCGTCAAGGGCGATGGCAGCGGCGGCGAAGGAGTCGGCGGCGCAGTGGCGACAAAGCGGTAAACGGTGCGGCGCGGCGCCCCGCGGAGGGGCATAGAGCGGCCCATCCCCGCGAGGGCAGGCGGAGCTGTCAGGTCGCGGCGTTTTATTGGCTCGTTTTCCATATCTATCACGATCCGATTCTCAAACGTCGACGACAGTCTCGTTTTACGACGAGGCGACGCGCGGATCGGGCGGAGGGGGGCGGGGGCGCGTGGGGCCGCGCAGACCCAGAGCGCCTTTCGGACGCGGATTCGGCGATTTCCATATCTTCCGGATCGATCACGCCCCTCTAGGTCCCACGTGCCTCGTCGCGCGACCCGCCCGCGCTGCCCTCGCCCGACGACGCGCCCCCGCAAGCGCCTGCCGGCACAGCCCCCTCGCCGGAAAGCCTTCCGCACATTACGTGTGAGTGCTATGTTCTGGAGCTGTGAAAAAGAAGCGGAAGAACCTATTCCCTGAGATTTGAAGCCCAAAACTTGTAGTGATAGTAGTAGATATTCTAAAGTGAAGATTGTTACTTGAGGTAACATTTATCCCATTCATCTCTCAGATTCGAATTTTAGATTTTTGATTTCGCCATCAACTTAGGCTATCATTACATTCGTTTACAGTTATACGAACTGGATCCAAAAATGGAGAATTAAAATTAACCCCTTAAAATCCCAATCAAAAATATTCACACTCAGACGTCCTCCCTTCCCTACACCCTTACGAAAAAATAACACCGATATCCCCTGGTTTTCTCATTCTTCGCCAGTCAAATACCTAGGTGTCTTACAAACGGTTAACTTGGAAACCGCATATTAATTTAACAGTCCTTAAGACATGTGCACACATTTTAAAATTATACTCGTTTATCAATAGAAAAGCTGATAGAGATATAGCTGCTCATCTATAAAATGATAATACAACACATAATGACAAATGCTTGTTCAATCTGGTGCAACGTCGCACCTACCAATCTATCCATTTTACACACAATCCAAAACAAATATTTAAGATAAACCTTGAAAGCCCCCTGGTTCATTTCTAATTCACAAATCCACCGAGAGCTTCAAGTACCTTTCCTTTCATAATTCATCTCGCAGACCTCTCAAAAATATTATTCTCTCCTCCCAGCATATCCTAACACTCCAATATTCAATATTGGTCAACACGCACATTATCCTTCACACATTAGATACAGATTCCTCAAATATCTCTTTCGCCCACCCTAATTCATATCCCCGAAAGACAAAAGTCGAACGGGAAGAAAATAAATTAAAGATTTCCCCATAGAAAAGGATGAACTGCACTGCACACGTACTTTGTTCCACTAAAAATTAATCGCCTTCTTATCGGGTCTGTCGAATTTCAATTGACATCTACTTCTTGTAAGGTAAAAGTTACTTTCTTTTGATTTATTTAAGGTTGATATTATTCAATTTCACATTACAACACCGCAGATATTAACTTGGTATCCATTACCATTCCTCAAAAAAGAGAAAATTTGTTTCAAATAATGTATAACCAGTTCTTCTCTGTTCTTTACAACAGGCTTTGTTTTTCACCACCATTATTTCCAAACCTAATTCTATAAACATATAATTTAAAAACTGAATGAATGGTTTGCTGATTTTTGGAGTTGTATCGACGAGAGTTTTCGAAAGAGTAAAAAAGATGGGTATTGGAAAGCTTACATAAAATGCTCAAATGTATTGCCAAATAATTGTTATCAAAAGAAATTCCTTGTTTACAATCAAAATATCGCAAACGTGAACACAAAACGCCTTTGGGCACCTATAATTACAATAAATAAATGTGTAACTAGAAAGTAATTTTGGAATTTTTGGCAGTATTCTTGGCGCATGTCACTGCACTCGCCTGAATTGCACAAGTTTTTCAAAAATTTGGGGAGAAAAACTACTCCATTCTTCTCGTAAGCTGTATTTAAGTTCAATTTGTTAGTTTCATTTATATTTCTATATTTTTCAGAAACCTTCATATTTTTTATTAGGTTTAGGTCCAGGAACTGCGAAGGAAAGTGCAATTGGTTTGGTTTATTATTCGAAGGCGAAAATTTCGTGTTGAAAGTGGTGTCCTTCGGAACATTGTCTCGTTGAAAAGTAATAAGACCTTTTAAACTCATTTTAGCTGCTCCAGTTTTCAATTTTTTTCCATAATGTCATTAACATACTGTTTCATTATTCCATCATTGATGTGCAAATTCTCGTCTCCACTAGCACTCATATCTCCCCTTATTAAGACCAAACGACCTCCATGTTTTACGGTGGAAATTAATTATAAGGTTCCAACTCCGTGTTCTTTTCCCTCCACTCTTCACACTGCCCATCCTTTCCATAAGCGAAGAATTGGCTGTCATTCGAAGAGATGACATTCCACCAAAATCAAAATTAACGTGTTTCTCGGAAAATTCAAGACCGTTTACCTATTGTCTGAACTGATGCAAAATTTCTTAAGCGCAACTCAAAAATGATATGTTTTTTTATCGCAGTGCTAGGAAAAATCACCCACGCTCATCCAAAAGCGCTGATGGCAAGTAGGTGGCACTGATCTTTCGGTTTTTCTTAACTTTTCCCAGCATACGCTGTTCGTCTTGAGGTCCTCTAGGTCAGGCAAGGCAAGGTCGCGAGCAAGGTCCCTCGCTTACTCGAGTTCACGGGCACTGCATCCAGAGCAACTGCCGCCAGATTCAAAAGAGGGTTGCGCAAAGCTCCGGAATGGCAGTGGGCACAGAATATCTGTCACTCTTTCGGAGATGTCAGTTGATTGTTATTAGAGATGTTAATTCCCAGTTTCTCTACTTCAGAAAAAATCGATTAAAATGAAATACATCAGACATGTTTCAAAATGTCAATTGAGAGTGCATTTAAACATTTCGAATAGGAAGAGTATTTATTTCGTAATTGCGTTTACTTAAGACTGCAACAATTACATAGACTTTCCATGTTCAGGTTAGGATCAACGATTCTTGTCTGTTATAAAAACTGTCCGCTCTTAAGAATTATAAAATAAATCTAAGATATTTATTAGAGGAAGTAAGCCGCATGGACACTTGTTAATTTATTAACATTATTGCTAAATATAACAAATCTAAATAATTTAATAAAACATATCACAAAACGAAAACAGGCGTAGAATTTGCCTTTCCAATATATTTCTGGTTCTTGGCAAAAATTATTATACAAAGAAAACGTAAGATGAAAATAAACATGAAATGAAGTTATAAAGTATTAGGTAAAACCGGCAGACGTTGTTCTGCCCTTCATCTCCCAGCCTCAAAATTTTAGTTTTTAAGACTCTAGAACGTCTCGTTTAGGAGTTATTTACCGATATAGATTCAAAATGCTGCCGAGTGTGTTGCAGATTCCATTTGAAGTGAATATTTGGTTTTGTTCTACAGCTCCATGTAGTGACGTTACAACAGAATTAACAACACATAAACCTTCTGGGTGAAAAAAACACGTAGAAGTGTCAACTTTCATGGAGATCGGCACAGTGATGTCGAAGTTTTGCTCATGTATACATATATACATATATATATATATATATATATATATATATATATACACACACATACCAACATTCAGTTTTATATCGTATATAGATATAAACAAGATTCATGACTTGTATGATTGATAGGAAATATCCAGGAGACACGTTTTCGAATGAAACAACCATTTTCGTTATATTTTGAGTATGCACTACCCTTACATTCCCCGCTTCATGGTGTACACCTATTTCTGGATTTCGAGTGGACACAAGAATAGGAGAAGTTACCAGTGCTCGCAAAGCGTTGGGCTTCCCCGACGTGCAGGTATTTCGTGCGGGCTCATTTTGATACGATTAAGACGAGCTCTGCAGGGTTATTTTCCAAGGGTTTGCTTTCTCCGAACCAACCTATCATCTAACGGAGATACGGGCAATCGAGGAATGTTCCGTACGCGTTTGCACTGATTGTGCATCTGGATAATTTGCTTGCGTTCCTGGATATTAAATTCCCTCCTTTTGGGACTCATTCCTTTGGCTACATTTTGTTTAGTTATTTAAGGTCGCATCAATATCTAGGTCATTAGCGACCCTATTGGGTTTAACGTTATGTTAACTACGAAGATGACATGATATGGTGATGCTAGGGGGTGAAAGGACGAACACAAATACAACCATGCCCGAGGCGGAACTCGAACCCGCGACCCTTCGGTCCGAAATCGCTACGACACTACTGGCTTGTTGGCTATGTTCTTGCTACGAAGTTCCAATTGCAACTGTAATCCGGAAAACGGCGAAGAGTATAGAAGAAGAGTGTGTAATGAAAGAGATTTACGCTGCGCAGGAACACACATTCTATAATGTAACGTAACTATCGTGCCGGCTACCTCAGTACCTGGAAGATATCTCCACTTACTATAATGGAATGGACGTGGCAAAGGTGCATTCTTGATATAAAAAAAAAATTAGTGCTACTTGAATACAAATTTTAATCTGAATTAAAAAAAGAGAGGAATAATATGTGTTAGAGAAGAATTTACTTGAGCACATTGACTTAACAGGACATTGTACATGCACCTAAAATCTAACACAGTGAAACAAGCCAGAGCGCGGCTTCGCATTTAACAGGATTTGTGAAGTCCCAATGTTCTTTCCTATTGAATTTTGGTAGCTTTAGGAGCCTGAGCAAGAGCGGCAGCTCATGATAATGCACGTCATCCCTTCTGTCTTGAGCGCATCTTCTTCCAAAGGGCGGTGACCGGAGGGCGCATTTTCGCGTCCGCCAGCTGGCCGGTTGATCGCGGCGGGGGGCGAACCAGACTTCTCCAGTTGGGTGGGGGCGGATGCCCAGAAACGAAGGGACACGGGGCGATGACCCTCGCTTCCGTCTCCAGCGGGCGTCCGTTTGCGGAGCCTCCAAACTCGTAACGCCACGATCTTTACGTACGTGAAAGTATCGAGTGTGGCAGGTCGCGTCAGCACTCGTTTTCAATAACTATTTTCTCACAGCGGATCCTGGCAAAATGAAAAGTATTTCGGACTCACCCAGACGTGACTGCTGTGCCTAGCGGTCCGCCTGTCTCTCTGTCTTCTGAAATCTTTCTAAGTTTCTCCTCCTGCCCGCCTTCGAAAATCTCTTCTCTGTTTTTGGAAACACGTAAAGTGATTGGCCGAAACCTAGTGCGCCTAATTTTAATTTAGCCCAATAGCAGCTTCGTATTCCTAGTGGAAATTCCCCGAACGGTCCCACCCCTTCGTAATGCACTTTTCAGTAACTACGCAATTGAAACACGGCCGGAGTCCTGGAATTTTTGGTTAGATATATTAATTTAATGGCTTCTAAAAGGCGATGGATGTTTCAGCAACCAGTCTTAGTATTCTAAAGGGGGTGAGGCGGGCAGCGCGAGGTCTGGCCGCGTCGCAGGCGGGAAAGGGGGTCGTTAAAAAAAAGATTTGTTGACACCCTGGCTCGCGCCTGCCTGTCTGGGGGTGGTCTGGCATGCTTCGAAAAATGTAATCACTTTCTTGATCTGGAGGTTAATCGAGGGGCTGCGAAAAAGAAAAAGCACGGAAAGGGTAGTAACATATTCCTGATGCTACTGGCAGATGAAATAATATTTTATTTAAATGATGGATACCGCGATGGTGATTACTATTTGCCACTATAATAACAATACCTACATTTTCTTACATTTCATTTAGTGTTCAGAGTCATTTTAAACCCGCTATCAATGATATTGCTGTTACTTCTCCTTTCAAAGACGCCCTACTTTAAAAATGATTTGTTTAGAAATGTTGTTTCATCTAAAATTACAATGTACTTTTAGATGAAAAAATAAACGATAAAAATAAATTCAAACAGGTCTACAATTGAATAAAGACAAGTGGTGTCCAATTACTTTCTATACTAATTGTATCCATAAATATCGTTTATTTTGCTTTCATCACCTTTCAAATTCTATAAGTATTTGTCTGACACTACTGGTAACGCTATGATCTTACAGAATGTTTACAGAGATGAAAGGTAAAAGCGTTTTCCCCTGTTTGTAAAGTGCTTTCTTATCGAACTTCTCTCGCAAGATTACACTTGCTCTCGGCAGAGATGAGCGTTTCCGTGAATGAAATCGCCATGTTGGTTGGGTGTAAAATGTAACGGCGGAGAGAAGTGCAGATCTGCCGTTTGGTCTTCATCTTAGACATTTTTTATGCTTCTTAAAATTTGCGAAATGAAAAAGATGACGCATCAAATAAATAAAGAGGGGTGAAGTATAATTCTATCATAACTTACTTAAAAATTTACTAATATTTTCGCGGCAGCCACAGAAATATAATCGTTTATAAAATATAATCGTGATTACGGAATAAATTGTTTAGAGATTATTTTTTAATGTATTTAATTATATACTGAAAATTTTATCTTTCAAGGAACATTTTGTAAAAAGATTTTATGAAATATTTTCTCTTCCACCCAGTATTACTTCATGCCCTCGTCGCCGTAACCCTAATTATGATCATCAA
The DNA here is from genome assembly GCA_031308135.1 of Acheta domesticus. Taxonomy (NCBI): domain Eukaryota; kingdom Metazoa; phylum Arthropoda; class Insecta; order Orthoptera; family Gryllidae; genus Acheta; species Acheta domesticus. The sequence goes on along the minus strand of JAHLJT010009436.1, from coordinate 92,866,456 downwards.
TATATACGTAGAAGCTGTTGTTATCTCTTTTCTCATTAGTCCTCTCAGAAAGTTTTTTACAACTTACTGGCACTTACGCGAAAGAGTTCTCAGTCGCAAGAAAGTCACGAAAACTCATTTCAGATCATTAAATGAACACCTTCCCTCTCAGCTCGCTTTAAGAACTTTTCGGAAAACCGAAATCTTTCGGACATCTATATACAAGGCAGTAATTGGACGGCTTCCAGAATCGAAAGTTGAAGAAACTTCCCCGTGGCGCCCGCGGTCACCTTGGGAGTTACGGCCACGCCCAACCTCGATGTCGCCTTTCTTTTGTCCGGAGTCTCATCTTCTTCGCTGTCTCTCGGCCATTAATTTCTGGAAGGGTCGATGCCGCGCCGAGAGTGTCTTTTCTGCCGAGGTCCCAGGCATTGGAAGCGAGGTAGCATGGGAACTCCCACCTAAGAATGCCGCTTGAAGTTGATAGTGTATTGTGGGTGTACGCACATTGACTCCTTATTCTTAAGTCGTTGCTATATGCAAAATATTCCAACTGAAACTAATGGGAATGCGCGGCAAACCAAAAATTTCCCTCCTTACAATGTAATTGCTCACAATTACTACTTAGATGTTTAAAAAAGTGCCTGACATAATTTAAAGCTCAACAATTAAATATATTTATGCACAAAACATCTAAGACAAAATAATTCAATGTGATTGAAAAATGACTTGGAAAGCTGGTTCACACCTTATGATAATTTCAAGCAGCAAGGCTGCTCGCGAAAATCAGGAATTTGTGGAATGTGGTTGTGAAAAAGTTGGAAAAGGTCTACATATTCACTATACGGTAAATAGAAAAACCCCAAAACTTTGCTTCATATCATACAGTATTAACTTTCAAAGAATAATGAAGTAAGAGGGGTTTACACATTCTGCTTGCACATTACTAGTATTGCACAACAATACCATTGCTATTTACTGAGTACCCAAGTTCAACATCTTTCTGAAAAGGTAAGGAAATGTTTTACATTTACCAAGATCTGTTCATGTAAGCTGTAAGAAAATATAGCTAAGAAATGATCTTGTCCTGCTTATGTCATAAAAATAATGTACCACGTAATCATAACCACTGAAGTTTTTGTCTGAAAGTACAATGACGTCAGACGATTGCATTGCGTTTACATATACTCACAAATCTTTGTAATTATAAACATACTTTGAATTTAAGAAAACAGGGTATATTAGATTCTCCAACAACAACCCTAAGTTCGCATGTTTGCTTCAAGAAGAAATATCGAACGCTTTCAATTGGTCGATTATAACTCACACAGTGAAATAATAAGTAAATGGTGGCAAACAACAATTCGTTATGTTCATTTTTTGGTAAAATTGAAATGTGTTTATACAAAAACACCGATTAATAATATCATGCGATGTATCATCCGGAATCCACTACCTTTTATTGCTAGTTGCTATATTTAGAAAAAAATTATCTAACACGTGGTGTAGCCAAAATCTACGTTTTATGGCTTCTTAATACTGAAAACTCGATAGAAGGCAAAATATCTGTCTCCGTCTGCCTGTGCACATCGTTACCGCATAAACCGTTCTGCCCGATTTTCTCCAAAATTGATATTCCCCAATCGATCTGTCGTGGCCCCTTGAATTTGAAAGCGATATTTTAATTTTGGGGGGTACTTTACATAAATCTTCTCGGACATTTTCAAAAGTTAAAAAAAGTCGCTAGCAATTTTGACTAAATTTTGTTTTAGGATAGAAGATTGTTTAAGAGAATGGCGTAGGTCTCGAGCTTGGTAGAAAACTTAATTTTTCGAAAATTGAAAAAATTCAAAATTTTTTCGGCGTCTTCCTACAACTGCAATTATGAAAATACAATCTTTTACTTTCCCGTATACGTACATATACAGAGTATATAAGTAGTACAAGGAAAGTTATGTAATGCTGCGCGAAGAAATGGCGGATTTTCGGCAGGACAAAAGTACATTCCCGGGCACTGATAACGAAAAAGTGAATAAATTCAGTTGCTAAATTAAGGGAAAAAATCCCCTAACACGTGGTGCAAACAGAATTCGTGTTTTGTGGGTCCTTGATACGAAAAAGCAATTGAAAGCAAAACGTCTGTCGGTGTTCGTCTGTGAACAACGCTAGCGACTATAACGTTCAGCCGATTTTCTCCAAAATTGATATTCGCCTGATCTATCTGACTGATCTCCTAGCTCCTTGAATTTGAAAGAGATATTTTAATTTTGGGGGCACTTTACATGAAGCCCCTGGGACATTTTCAAAATTTTCAAAAAATGTCGCCACCAATTTTCACCAAATTTCCTTGTTTTTCGTCTCAAGGTCGTTTAAGAGAATGGCGCAGGTCTCTTGTTGGCTGAAAATAGATTTTTCAAAAGTTGAAAAAATTCAAAATTTTTTCGGCGTCTTTCTACAACTACAATTATGAAGATACAATTTTTTTCTTAATGAAATATATCCATAAAAAACAGATCTTCAACTAAGGTCATGTCCAATTTTTAAAAACATTAGTATTTTTTCCGAAATTTTGTGCCAAATATAAGCAATTTTTTTTATTTTCGTTAAACCATTTTTTCTTAAACAACGCACACATTTTTTTATTAAATAGGGACCTTATATAGCATAAAGGAAGCTCAAAAGTATAGTGCAGGTTTCATGTTCGTTAAAATGTCTGATTTTGGAAATATTTAAAAAATTTCAGGCATCTTCCTACAACTACAATTGTTTTTCCTAATGAAATATGCTCATCAAAAACAGACCTTAAATTAAGGTCATGTTGGATTGTTCCAAAATATGCGCATGTGTGGAGTAATTGGGCGTCGAAATTAGTCGTCCGCTCCGATAAGAGAACTTTAACCTAAGAGAATTTTAAACCTAAGAGAATTTTAAAACAGTGCCAAATATTTGTTTGGGAACCTATTTTAGGATCCTGAAATATAGAGAATAAATAACGAAAATGCATTATTTTAACAACATAAAATTTTATAAAATGTTAAATAACAAACTACTTAAATATAATGAATGTTATTCTTTATATTAGGACGATTATAAAGCAAATAGGATTCGGCAAGATTAATATATCGATCAAAAATAGTATTTTATAGTAATTTAAAAAATATTTAATTAACAATTAACTTGTTAAATTAACAATTTACAAGCAATCCGCAAAGCTTTATAGAAATTTGCGCAACAATGCCGCAGTGGATATTGGAATAGTACATTGTTAGTGAACTACGAGATGGTAGCAGTGATAGGATAAAGATGTTATATTTAGTAGAGCTTGTGTTCACAAGTTAGACTTTTAGAAATCATTCGAAACGTATTTGATATTAATTATTCTTGCCCGTGTTGCGAGGTATAGGACATACATATATTCATTGAACGAAAAGTCACATATCTATGGATATGTTAGTATTTCATCACTAATACATTCCACATTAAATTCTTTCAAAATTTCAGAGAATATAAAACAATTCCGTAGAACGTGGGTTATCGCTTTTTTTATAGAATGAGGTTCGCTTTTTGGGTAAACATTTTGAAAGTTGAAAAATAAATAAGAATTTCCAAAACTTAAGAATTTATTTTATATTTTTACATAATAAACACGTTGTTGTTTCTCGGCTATTGAACGTTGAAGATTACATTTTACTATTTTAACTGTTTTTACATTTTACTGTTTTAAATATCTTCAAACTTACTTTTATTACTTAACTCGTATCTATACACTATGAAACACAATGTACGTAAATGACTTCATATAAATGCAGTTTATATTGACTAGGTAAATGTTGCATTCATTTTATCAAAATCTTTTAAATAAAACTAAGTTGAATTGCTAATGTCTTGTACGCAATACACTAGTTTAAGCTGGCATAAGATTTCTTTTAAAAAAATTAACATTTTCACAAAAATTAGTAAATAGTATGCTAATGTTTATAGTTGCTTTTATTAAATAATGTATTTAACATCAAAAACAATTAAAAGCTTTGTGAGTTAAAGTGCTTAAGATGACTTCTAATGAAGTGTGCTAATTGCAATCTTTAATATGACGTAAAGTTCATTTTGGGTATTTTTTTTTGTTTTTGCAAAAATTACACAAATTTCATATTTTTGAAAGATCTCTCACACCGTTAATATGCACATTTCCTTCAATTTGTAAACACTATTGTATTTGCTTCAAATTATTTCAAAGGAAGTTTTTCGAGAACTCAAAAGTTTTCTGTGAAAAAGAGAGCTTCAAATTTCGAATTTACAATGGCGCTCAAACGCCATTTTCTTAAAAACGGTTCCAAATTTTTCAAGTAAAATTGGCATATCGGACAAGGTTTTGCTGTTCTTTAATATTCTTAGAATAATATTTCCGTTCTACTATTACTAAGCCGGCAAATTAAGAAAGTGTCAAAAAATGTACTTTGGGCGGCGATAGATGGCAGTTGGCAAGAGTATGTGGCAAGTCCGAATATCTAGCCGAGACCAAAGGGGAAAAAAAACAAATACGGGAAAGTCTGTGCTAATCTGTAGCACCACTAAGTTTCTAAACAAAAGATATTAATGTTTTAATATAAAGATTTTTGCAATTTTCTAAATAAAACATTTTAATGAAAATCGGAATTGTACCACACATACAAATGCACTTTTCAAATGCAAATTTCAAGAAAATATCTTGAGCCATTTTCCAGAAAATGATGAAAATGTCATAGGCGTTTCATGTTAAGTGCAGTCGCCGTGCATTTTTGTTGACGAGTCAACATGGGTTTGGACAAACGGAGCAGGGCATTATTGGTGAAACTCTTTTATCAAAACAACAGTAATGCTGCATCTGCACTTCGAGAATATCGCCGACTGAAAGGATTGCGAAAGGATCCTCTTTCTCCCCCAGCTTTGCGGAAGATGTTCGAATCAACTGGGGAACTGGGTGTCGCTCCGGGAAGAGGCCGACGACCGGTGGAACCACAGGTGGTTGATGAAATCGCTGTTGCTCTGGCCGGACACCGCTGCGCGCAATTCCCGAGCACCAAGCAGTGCGCATGATATGACCCGACAGTTGAACATCCCGTGGGCCAAGTACGGAAGGTGCTTCGAACCATTCTCAAATGGTATTCGTACAAGATTCATATAGTACAGGCGCTTGCACCACCGGACGCACAACAACGTGTTGACTTCGCTCTCCACTTTCTCGCAAGGATTGAAGTTCACGAGGTCGTGGCCTTGGACCATCCTATGGGCAGACGAGGCACATTTTTCTCTGACAGGTGCGGTGAACACACAGAATCATCGGGTGTGGGGTTTTCATCGCTAGGCACTGTGCATGACGTTCCTCTGCATGGTGAACATGTCACCGTATGGTGTGGCTTCACAGCGACGTTCATCATTGGATCATTGTTTTTTGAAAGGCTGGCGCTTAAGGACCAAAACGTGGATTGTGACTATCCTGCGTTACTGCGTTATGCTTCGCTAGCATGTCATACCTGCCCATCAGGAGAGATAAGTATTGAACTCAACAGTTTTCTTGCAAGATGGGGCCCCACCGCAGATCGCTCGTCAAGAGCAACTACTTCTCCGCAATACATTCGGTAACGTTCGCATTATCAGTGAATTGTCTCCAACTGCTTGGCCGTCACAATCACGTGATCTTACTCCTTCCCAAAAACCAAATAACATGTTTAGTAAGCAAAATCCAAAGAGTGAAAAATAAAACAACAAGGGAAACAAGACTAGCACAACATTTAGTAATTAATTTTAGTAAAACTGAACAGGCAAAAAATAGACTATTTGAGAAAGGAATTGAATTGTATAATAAATTACCGTTAGAAATAAAAAACTGTGAACAGATTAAAGAATTTAAAAGAAAAATTATAAAACACATAAAAGTAGAAAATTCATTTTGTAAATAGTTAATAGAGTATACTTATAGATGTAAGCAATGTATGTAAATATGTATTTTATGTAAAAATAGCCGAGAAGGCTAAATAAACAATATCTATCTATCCTTGTGATTTGTGGGGCTACTTAAAAACCGGGGACATTGACATGTGTGCTAATATGAAGCGCAGCATATGAAGACAGGTATCAAGCATACATACAGACATGCTTTCGGTAATCTATGCAGAACGTAATCCTGCGCTTTTAGATTCTTCTAGACACTAATGGTCGCCATATAGAGCCTCTTTTGTGGCGGAAATGATACCGATATGTAATAGTCTAATGCGGCACATTGAAAGTGTTTCCACTGAATTGCATTTTCATTGTGTCATTCCCTTCTACATGCCCTTGACAATTTTCACAGAACTTTTTCAGTACGCGTGATCCCTCACTTGGCACATGGTTAAAAAGCGAAAGTTAACTCTACATTCGAAAATCCATCCATATACACAAATCAAATTTCGGGTACAAAATTGCATATAGCTCCTCTCCATCAGAACCAATCTTTACCATCTTTGAAGCAGCACTAATAAATCTTCATGATGTGTGCACGAATTTGAACGTGAAAACAACCTTAAACACGAATTTTAGAAGCGATATTGAAAATCATATTGTTGAGGTGATTCCAATACGTTTCTTCCTTATACAATAGTATAAGGAAGTAGTAAAACTGAGTATAACAGGAAGAAGTAAAAACTGATGAAGAGGAAAATCCGCTGTCAGAATAACTCTGGTATTAGGAGAACATTCTTTGAACCGTACAATTATTTGTATACCATCAGTTTATTTATCCGTGACACAAGGAACTCATATGTACCGTACATACTCCTGGATTTCGTTCACATTAATTAAGTAGAACCGGAATCTATTATGATATGCCCTGAAAATGGGCAAAAGAAAGATTTCTTATCGCCACTGGGTCAAAATCTGTGGATGCAGAAAGCAATATTTTTCCTTGAACCGCTGTCAACAAACGATAGAAAGATTAACGTAAATAGAAAGGTTAAAAACGTCAATTCCTGCGAGACGGTTGATGACGCCTGCTAACAAGCTGTCGGTCACTTGTTACTGCCAACTCGGTAACATGAGCATAGCTCCCACGGCATACGGTGATTGCCAGCGTGTTGTAGCTCTCTCTAGTTTTCCTTTTATTCACAGTAGCACTCTGAAGCGTATACACTAATGAAAGTTGCAAACAATGCATGCATAGTAATTGTTATGTAATAATGAGCTTTAGAGTAAACGCAGTTTACAGGGAAATAAGAAGAAAGATTTTGAGAAATAACAGATGTGATAGGTAGTAATTAGTATACATTGCCGAGCTAAATTGCGCAATTAGAATACTGTCGCCTGAAATTCGCAAACGTGTGTGATGGCACAATGAAAGCAGACCCCTACGTCGGATTCTCGCGATGAATTACGCAGTTTCACTTTCGTGTGTCAATGACTCATCATTTTGGCAACCAATAGCGTAAAATATGAAATGTATATCCCACATGGCCAGCACATATTATGGCATACAACATTTGAAGTGGCTTTACGCCGATATACATTTCACTATTTCTGACGAAATGAAAGGTCGCAGTAACAAGGTTTAATGTGTGGTTTTGAAGTATGGAATTACTATGAATTACCATATATTACATAATTTTTGATATACGATATGGTAGAGACAGAAAGATAGTTTAAATTGATTTTCGTGTTATTTTGAATATTATCAAGGAAAACGATAAAAATGTTTAATTCATTCAAAAAAGCAAAACTGTATTTGTGAACATGTTATCGGGTTTAAGGGAAGCTCAAGCTCCTTGTGCTGCAAGCCGCCTCCACCTCAAGGTTGCGCTACTGACTACGCCTGATGACCGTACAATACAATGAATTTGAAAAAAGAAAGTCCGCATTAATTTATTAATAAATGAAATAACTTTCCATTAACTTCGTGAATAGCATTGCACACTAATACATACGAAATATCACTTCGAAATATCAATCTGCAAGTGTTTGTCCATTTTCCACATTTGCCAAATCAATTGGCGTTAAAAAAACGAGACTGGTAGATCGAGTATTCTAGGAAGGTCTGATTACTTTGTGGTTCACTCCCTCCCAGAACTAGTGAAAGCTTCAATGCACATTTTACAAATCCTTTCCAAACCCTTCAATGAACACTCCACATCTATTGCGAAAAAGAGGGCAGCCTCGCGCAACCCGCGCACCGGCCATTGATTCCTATGAATCGCACTGGAGCGCGGGCTCGCCGCATCCGCTCCGGCTACCCCCCCCCGCCCCGCCCTGCGGCGCGAGGCGCGGCGCGTTTCCAAAGCGGGCAACAATCCTCGCGGCGCGGGTTTCCAAACCGTGCAGCGCGGTGGTGGGGGGCGGGGCGGGGCGGTAGAGATATTCGGGAAGCAGGGCAGGTGCAGGTCGGATGGTGTGGGAGGTCGACGAGGTGCAGGAGAGATAGGCAGCGTCCGAGGTCTGGCCGGGGGGCAGGCAGGGAGGCAGAAGTGGTCTGCGGTCGAGAGGTGGAAAGCGGGGAGGTGGACGGTGACGGGGATGGGGCGAGGAATCGCGGGGTGAAATCTAGTAGGAAAGGGCGAAAGAGTCACGAGGGCGAGGCGCAGGGCGCCGTGGCGGGGCGCGGGGACGGGGCCAGAGTAGGCGGCGCGGGAGGGCGGGGGAGGCGAGGCCACGCACTCATTGGCGCCCGCCGCACGATTCGTGTCGTCGTCGCCCGCGAGCGCGCTAACGGCGCAATCCGTCTCGGGTCGAGGACTTTTATCGCCCAGCGAGCGCGGCGGCACGGATTGGCATTTCGCACTTTCAGGTAAGAGCAAAATTTAAGGGGTACAATTGCCCAATGTGATGTTCCATCCATCAATGGAGATTTCTTAGCGGCATCAATTTCGTAGAAACCAATGATTTTACAAAGAATATCGTAAATAAGCAAGAGCTCCAATTTGTAACTCTTGAAAATATACTAAACATTAGTTGCTTACAAACCAATTTTTCATCATCTGTCTATAAAGTAAATACTCAAGAACACGAGATAATATAACATGGTTTGTCAGAACCTGTAATAACAAAAACGTTGACAATGTTGGGAACTGATGAATTAATTCGCTATAAATAATATCTATAAATAATGAATGGGAAATGTACGGAAAGACAAGCATCAGTTGTATTGTATGCTTCAAAATTATGTGGCATATGTATTCAAATAAAAAATACAATTATGGAAGACATTAAATGTAATGTGCTGATGTGGAGAGAGAAAAACTGGTTGTATATATTTTTGAATTTCCGTGCATTCATTTATCCAAGGGTGATGAATAATTTTCAATTTAACTTATTTTAGGTTACAAAGTAATATTTATTTGTAACTGCACCTGCATGTTGCCATTTCTCTTAATTTTTCATATTCTTCTGAACTTCAGTTACTCTCCGAAAAGAAGAACATTTGTAATGAAATGAGAACTATAATACCACAAAGGAAATCGAACACTACAGTTATCTCATTTATGTTGAAGTGATGAGACGCTTTCTTTCTCCGTCTTGTTAGAAATTGTTTATACCACTACTTTCGGTATTTCGCGAGTGTAATTTTCAAACAGACATACACACAAACAAACACAAACGTATACACACAAACAAACATACACCAACAGACGCACTCATAAAAAGACAAAAACACAAACGAAAACAAACTCACACACCTGAAAATTTGCGAGAAATCCGAATCTAAAGTGTGTTGACGCCTGTCATGTCACGCAGATAGTCACCTCACTATACTGCGATTTTCGTAACTTTGTCCCTGACAGGAATCAGCTGTTCACGGTTTCATCCAATAGGGAGCTTGAACGTCACCATAGTGACGTCACTGTCGCGAAATATAAGCTCCCGATTCGATGGCAGCGAAACAGCTGATTCCTGTCAGGGGCAAAGTTACGAAAATCGCAGTATAGAAAGCACCCACGGTGACCGCGTGGCAAAGTGCACGCCTGCATCCCCGACAGCCACCGACGCGCCGCGGGGACTTCCCCGGAGCCAAGCGGCGCATGCGCAGGCGCAGGCGCGCAGGCGGGGCACGCGCGCGCGCAGCGGGCGGCGCGCAAAAAGAGCCCGGCGTGCCTGCCGCGTCTCGCTCGCTCAATTAGCGCGCACGCGAACGCCGTCGCCCTCCGGGAAAGGTGCACCCCCCGCCGCGCCTCGCCGCGCCGCGCCGCGCAGTGGTTGAGGACGGGCGGAAAACGGACTGGTTAAACCGACGGCGATTGCCAGCGCACGTTGCTGCGAGTAGAAGGAGCACTGAGCAAAATACTTCTCTGCAGTGGACAGACCCCCTATAAGCTGCACACAGGTAGTTAGTAAAAACGGCACACAGGTATTGCTATAGAAATGTGAATGTTTATTACATGAAAACACACACAATTCACTTGATGAATCAGTTCAATTCAATATTTCCCTCTTTTACTGAAACACATCCATTCCAACTACATTATCTTTGTGAGTTTGACAGTAGTTCAGTGAGGCCGCATGTTCAAATCCAAGTAAATACAACGAGACCTCCTACAACCTGATTGGATGTTCTCAAGGCTGCTACCCTAAATGGACATTTCGACGGCTTCAGGTGGAGATAAGTTCAGTCAGTACCCTAAACATCTGTCAAGGGTAGTGGGGGCGCGAATCCTCCTTCTCCATCCAGTGCTCATTGCTATCCTTAGTGTCCGACGATGGGTGATTCATTCCTCCATTCTCACATGGCCCATCTCCCACTGATGGAGAATATCTCCGACATGCGAACGGTCAACGATGAGCTGCGAGTCTCTCGGAATACAATATCGCGTCCCTCTTGATATAATCGAAATAACCTCATGAAAAACTTTCAATACAATTTTAAGCTGTATTTTTAGATTTAAAGAGGTTCTGAATTTGAAAATAAAGTCAAAACTATACAATTCACAATAGCATTGGTAATCGTAAAAAATAAACTACTAAATTTTAATAAGTACTACTATTATATATTTCAAATTGATGATTTTGAGTATAATTCCAAACTTTTGGGTCGAAAATGGTGTATATAAAATTCGGAAACAAATGATAAAATGCAATCTCAAATAAAACCATCGTATTTTTTTTCTTCTATTAAACTCTAATTGGCCAACGTTATTTTTTCTTGCGTGATAAGCCAAAAGACTCCTCTTATTAATAAAAACTGTTTAAGGCAATATTTAAATTATAAGGTTATAAGATAATCTTCGTGTTAGATGGGAATGTAATAGTAGGTGTGGCTGTAATTGCATTAGGGACAATTCGATATTAGGTGCAGGAGAAGAATAACTGTTAATTTTCATATAGCAAATATTTGAAAAAAATGTTAAATATTATAATGATGATGTACAAATTTAATATTCAAATAATGAACAGGGAATTAGATTCATGAAATTATTGCATTATATTACGGATGAGATCGTTACTGATTATAATTGCAGTATAATTAATTTATATATGTTAGGCAAGTAAAGGGTTGAGGCACCCATCTGCGGTGAATTGATAGGAAAGTGTATTTCAAGTAACGGAACGTGTTAATCATTATTCGGTGAAATTGTTCAGGAAATAGTATTAAATGTTACAATCATTCGGTAATCTTTCTTAGACAGGAATGTCTTGGGTAATAGAAGGAAATTTAGGCGATAAATAAGTTACGTCAGAAGAGAGAAGAAGCCATGGAAACTTTGAACATTTTGCTGCGGTACGAAGTCCGAGAAGATGGCAAGAGCATGCGAAGATTTCATATGTAAGTAGCAAAGAACTAAACTTATCAGATTAATACAAAAATAACTTAATTTTTCAAATTTTTCAATACAATTTAATTAGAGTTGCACAAAAGAAACGACCATTATTAAATACAAAAATGAGCTCAAGGTTTACGATTAATTACGATATAAGAGAACATTACATATAAATGAATGCTAGCCGGCAAAGCAGGGCAATAATAACCAGACAAATAATTTTTTTTCTTTTACGAAAACTTAAAATGAAAATACAACTCTTTATTATTTATATTACGTATGTTGTGAGAATTCCAAGAATAATTAAATAGTGAGAAACGTCATAAGTGGCATGTCAAACGTGGGGATGTATTAAAATAAATGAGAAATGTAACAATTGTAATACTTCTGATTTAATTATTACAAATGATCATGCTGAAAATATCAGCAATCAAATTTACTGCACTTTTCTTGGAATCAGCTGCCGACATAACTTGTACGCTTTGAGTAACGTGTGATAATTAAATTCTACACAAAAGAAGATTGTACATCGCGAGCAAGTTTACAAACGGTTTGAAAATGCCTATGTGATGCTTCACCACATTCTAATGAAAAATTTCAATACGCTTTTAATTCAGCAATATGGCTTACGTATAATATTCACCTTTGTGTCTGATTCCCGGGAATGTGCGAAAAGTACGCAACTAATGGTGCTCCTTAAATCTTCAAACAGTTAACTATTAAATTTTTATGCACATGTGCGGAATAGATTAGGGAAGGAACTTTTAATCTTAGCGACGGACACGGCGTTTCCACATATTTACATTGAATTTTCTTTTTGTACTTTGTATTTAATTTGCCATTTTCAATTCTCTTATATAGTATTAACATAATTCTAAGATTCGAAACCACGTAATAACAAAAATTATTTAAAATGTAATAAAAGTCAATTTGTTCTACTGCCACATTTACATTTTCGAAATTTTAAAATGCACAACTTCTTGCAATGCTAAAGAAGTAACTTGCTAACGTGGTTGAATTAGTGCAGTCTTTCGTTCATTCTGAACCAGATTGTGTCGTGGTACAAAAGGCCGAGGCAGATCGTGTTGAGGGAGCAGGAAGAGGACAGCAAAGCACAACAAGTAGTGGCTGATTGCGGATAATGCCAACACGCGTGTGCAAGGAGGGAAAAAAGCTGGAGAAGGAAATGAGGAGAGATCTTCTTAAGAACTCCAAAGAAGCATTTCAAAGAAATGGAAAGAAACACTCAAGAAGTAATAGCTCCAGTGAAAGAAGAATGCCAGTAGTAAGGAGAGAGGACGAAGAGTAGTACTAAGAACACTATTAAATTGTAGAAATAATTTCAAATAATGAAGATGTTTGAGAAAAAGTTGACGAATAGAGAGATGCGTTACAAGAAGAAGGATACAATGGAAAATATATAAATACAAGAGAAGCTAGACGGAAATAATCCAAAGAGAAACAAAAGTTGAAATCGAGATCAGTGGTTGGAATGAAGAGCAGAGAGAGCAATAAGCCTCAGGCCAAGCGACCCAATAACAAGTTTTATTACGGAAAGAAGCTCGAAGAGGCCAACCCTAGAACACCGAGAACAGTCAAAGACGAGAACAATATTTTCGACGATGGTATGACAGACCCTACAATAGAGAATATGACGAAAGGAAGAAAAACAGAAAAGAGCGGCAACAAGGAAAACCAACATTCTGTTCAAACTGAAAAAAAATGAGTACGAAGAAATCAACGCCATGGAAGAACGAAAGCAAGCAAGGCTGAGTAGCAACTAAAATAATCCAGGCCATGGGAGTCAGTTGGTAAGCGATGCTCCCAAGAATCTACGACCAAGGCTGGAGGAGAGTTGTAGCGGCGTTGCGAGTGCTTTGACAAGCTCTCGGTTGCTCACCCGGCAAATTGAAACGCCACGCCGTATAGTCTCCTCCTTGCTCCACCACGGCACTTCTTCTGAAGTGCGGAGGCCGATGGCCGGTTACGACTTCGTGGAGGTTTTCCCTTTGCCATGTCGCGCCACGCCACGCCGCGCAGTTGCTCTTATTTACACGTTCGTTTGATACACTTACAACTGCTCGCGAGGGCGACAAATCGACTACAAAGCAGATCGACTACTCCAATTTTTCCACGCTTGTTTTTCTTCCATCTTCTATACTGGGAGGAAAATCAAGATGGCGATCAACTACAATCACATGTTAACGTAGGTTCCTTAAATACTATTTAATTTGCTATACATTATTTAGTGCTTGCTCTACAACTATTGATGACGGGGAAATAATCTGAAAAATCCTTCTCATTAATATTTTGAATCTGTAAGTATTATTATTATTTTATTTTATTCTTCAAAATTTTTACTGGTCGGTGAGTCAACCACTCACAGGTATGATGGCCAGGTGTGCGGTTGCTTTATTGAAGATTCAGATGGCTTCTAACAATACGGCATGTATTCAAAATAACTGCCTTCTGCATATTATAAATACTTCTGGCATCCAAGTGAAGACACTCTAGTCCTCGAAGTGTCATTTTCGGAATCACTCCTGTGGCTGATATTATTATTGGCACAGTTGTCACTTTGCTGAGGTTCCACTGAGCAGCGACTTCATGGGCGAGATCGGTATATTTCTGGATCTTCTCCTGGTATTTTACCGATATATTGTGGGTGTTAGGTATTGATATATCAATAAGGAAAGCCTGCCGATTGTTTCTATCAATGTATGTAATAATAAGAAATGGTGCAGGTCTCATGTTGGTTGAAAACACTAATTTTTTGAAAATTGAAAATATTGAAAAGTTTTTTCTCTTCCTACAATTACAATTATGAAGATACAATTTTCAATACATCCTACAATTTCAATTATGAAGATACAATACAATCGTCAAATTAGGTCATGTTCAATTTTCCAAAAACATGAGAATTTTTTGCGAAATTTTGTTTCAAACAAACAATTTTTATTTTCTTTAAACCATTTTTTCTTAAAAATTGCACATTATTATTAAATTGGGTCCTTAGACAGTACAAAGGATTCTTAAGAAAATAGTGTTGGTCTCATATTTATTGAAATGCCTTATATTGCGAAAATATAAAAAATAAAACTTTTTCGACATTTTCCTACAACTATAATTGTGAAGATACAATTTGTTTTCTTAATGAAATTTGTTCATTAAAAACAGATCTTCAAATAAGGTCATTTTAAAGTTTTCGAAAATATGAGTATTTGTGGAGTAATTGGGCGTCAAAATTCACTGTCCGCTCTTGAAAATCCTTCTCTACCTGATCGTAACTTCAGAGGTGATTTGAATAAGGTAGCTGGTACGTATGTTAGAATATGTACATTATTTCATTATTTTATTATTTCATTATTTCTTTGTTCGTTTTTTACATTGGAGCGGCTATCTCCAGGATCTCAGAAATCGTCGATTCAGAGACAACAAATTTGGTGAAAAATGAATTTAGACAATGTTATTAGAATGGGAGCAATATAGTCGATAAATCTGATAAGCACTAAAAATTCGCCAGATATGCTAGCAGATGGCGATGTTAGCGGCTTGAGAGATAACAGAAATGCGAAGGGAGCAGATTCAACGAACCGGGATAAAGCAAGGGGAAAACATGGTGTCGACCGTATGGTGCTTATTCCACGTGGTTGGGAGAATATCACCAGATGGCAAAGAAATTAATGAATGGGGGACGAGCGATATACTAGTGACAAGATCAAAGGCAATGGCAACGGCTGGCCCTGGCGAGTGTTCATCAGTAAATTTGAGCAACGAGAGCGTAGGTCGGAAACGAGAATAAAGTGAACATTTGCGTTGGCAGGAGTTCCTTAACATTGCCAATGACACGAACGATAGAATGAAAGGACAGTGGAGGGATGTCGGGGACGACGACGACGGCAGAGAGGATGGTGGGCCGGTGGCGTAGCCAGAAAAGAGGAAGAGGGAGGAGGGGGTCACTGTGCGCGCGTCCGCTATCGGCGGTCGAGGGCTTTGTGCGAAGCGGCGCTCGCTCCCTACAAAGGTAAGCGAGCGGGCGAGCGCGCGGCGCGGCGCGGCGGGGCGGACAGAGCGCTGCCGGGATGAGCCTGAGGCAACGCGCCCGCCCATTTCCCTCGCCTCCGCCTCCAACGCCTTCCGCCTTCTCCGCCACCGGCTCCGTCCCCCTGCCCCAGCAATCAAGCTCGTCCCCGCTCCGCCCCCCGCCACCGTCACCAGTCGCCGACACCGTTCCCTATTACTGCACCCGTACACTCCCACCGTCACTGTTCCCCGCCCTCTTACTCCGCCCCCGCCATCGTACCTGTCTCCGACCCCGTTCCCCACCATCGTCCCCGCACCAGCCTCCGGGCCCTGCCCCCGCTTCTTATCCCCAGCATCTGTCCCCGTTCCCTCGCCATCTTCCCCGTTCCCCTACCCCTACCCCTACTCCCCGCCCCGTCATCGACGCCGATCCCCGCTACAGCTCCCCGTCCCCATTACCTGCCACCTTCCCCATTCTCCACCCTGGCTTCGCTCCCCTCTTCCGGCTTCTGTCACGGATCCCCCGCCACCGTCCATAGTCAGCGTGCCACGCAACCGTCCGCGTCACGTGCTCCTGCACCCTCACCTTCTCCCATCACCGTCCTCCACTCCCGCCCTCCGCCTCACTCCGCCGTTCCCGGCACCGCTACCGTCCACGCGCCGCTGCCAGGGCGCGCTCACATTGCTGCGAGGATTACGAGAGGCCGCAGCGGAGTGGAGTGCGCGATAAGAACAGGCTTCAATATGCGGCGCCCGGCCGGAGGCTCGCAGCGCCCAAGAGCCACTCTCAATCTGGCGAGCAGATAGTTGCACGTATAACGCCCCCAAAAGCAGGCTCCTCTGAATGGGAGTATGACAACCGGAGGTTAAACATGTTTATAATGAATAGAAATATAATTTAATGAATACGGTGGCCTTCACATGCGACGTATTTACGTTATCAATCAAAATCTCTTTAGAATAATATTTAATATTAATATTAGTGAGATGACTATTCAATAATATGGCTTTAAGAAAAAAATTAATATTAGATGATATCAAAAAACATATTGTTTGAGAACTGGCAGTGAACAAGTCCAAAGCTTATGAAACAAATGCAATATTGAGACCAAACAAAAATAATTACCTTTCCCAAATTGATAATAACAAACTTCGTTAATTAAAAAAGAGTTAAATATAAAATATGTATCATACGAAATGGAACATTCCATTAAACATCCCTAAAAAGATCAAACCCAGCTATTTAATTGTTTCAAAATGCATGAATACTTCCCATTCAATTAATTGCGACGATTAACACTACCACCATTCGAAACTCGACACTTAACTGTGAGTATATCACGCATATACGTGACTCGTTCGCTCACCCAAAAGCGACGCAATCGGAAGCAGCGTCCGACCCAAGTGAAATAAACTCCCCGTCACAGCCACTCTCACCTGGTGGCGCCCCTCGTCTCGGAGCCATTTGTCTCCCGTCCATCACGCAGGCATCCGGCGCCGCCGCCCCCTGCATCAAACATCCGCCTCCACTGCGCTGACGCAGGCATCCGCCCCTCCCACCCCGCGGCGTCGCGCGCCCTAAACATTCTACGCGTGCGCCAGCCCTCCAGACACACGGCTCCCCACCTGCCTGGGACCCCCAAAGCCTCCGCCGCTCCTAGCAGCGGCAGCCCTCTTGCTTGGAGGAAGCCAGTAAGCCTCCGCGTGCTCCTCTAAGCCCAAAGGGGCGCCCCGCGGCGCTCTGCTGCCTTTGTGGCTGCCACCGCCGTCACGGCCTCCCCGACTCCTACACCACCATCCGCCGCCACATCCGCAACCCCACACCGTCACCGACACTACCGCCACCATCCTCACCCATGCCACGCCATCATCACCACAACCCCATTGACACCGCCGTCCCCCACTGCCACCGCCACTGTCTCCGCCGCCGTAATCGTCGTACCCATTGACGTTGTCGCTACACCTTCCGCAGCGTTCCCGACACTCACCGCATCACAGGCAACCAAAAGAGGCCTCCCCTTTGCCAATTCCACAACAAGCGTCGCTGCTGCCAGCGGCTGCTACTGCCATTACAAACTGCTCCAGAAACAGTCCTTTCTCTGACTCATTCTTATTCGAATTATGTAGAACAATGTCGACAACGTCATTTTAATGTGTCCATTTTAACTGTACTTCTGACCATATGGATCGCCGTCTCATCCCAGTTCCGTCTCATTCTTCGATGTCTCTACTCCCATTACGTTGTATTTCTGTCATTACATATATTGCTGATAATCCTCCTTTGCTAATCTTTAGTTCAAAATTCCAATTTAGCCCAACTTCGTATTCACAAGATAATATGTTCACCAGACACCTTTCACAACTGCGGGACAATGTACCACTGTGACACATCCAATTCGGGCAACAAAACATTCACTTCACCCACATCTACTTTCTAAATTGTCATTGCCACCTCGACGGCTTCCTCCTATTCCACCAGCACGTCACATCGCCACTTACCCTACTATTCCCATCTGCACGACTGCCCATCCGGGCATCCCCCCTGGATCCTACATTTCTCTCTTCGCACCGCCTGAGCCAACCCTTTGCCATGGCTACTTCGTTCTTTCCCGCAACTGGCAACTTCCTGGGGCGACACCACCGGCTTCTGGAGCCGTCACCCTAGTGCCCTAGTGGCCAGGCGCATGGCCGCGCCGCCGCAGGTGGGTGTGCGCGCTGCGCGGCGGGCAGATCGATGGCGCCACGTGCTCCGCGCGCCTGCCTGCCTGCCACGCCGACGGAGACAAACGACGGGATGCGATGCGCAGGGCTGCGCTGCGCTGCGGGGGCTGCTCCGATGCAGGCGGCGCAGGCCGGCATCGAGCGAGGCCCTCGCCCGCCCGCCCGCCGCCTCGCGCCCTAGCCCCGCCCCTCGCCCTGCGGCTCACATCGCAAAACTCAAGGGCCAAAAGACGCCACGTGCACACGAAGCATAACAACTCGCCTTATTTAATAGTTTTTTTAAAATAATATACTTAATATTATGTATAATTAATATTATTTTCAACAGCAAAGAATATACATTTCCTTGTGTCTGTGCTGATAGGTCAAAATGCGTTTAAATCATTGCACATTTGGAAATACGTCTAAAACCTCAACTTTTCAAATATTAAAGCGATCAGTAGTCTGCAGAAGAACTCTGTATAATATGAGTGACACTGCGGTTTAACCACAAGCACTGTAGTTTAAAAATAACACTCACGTTTGAAATAATGTTGAGTACAATAATGTGATATTATTTTTCATTTTAATAAAATGTTAATTATGAAATTAAAGATGAATTTTAGATGACGGAATTTTTAAAAAAATCAAATGGAATTTAACCTACTGTCTAAATTTCCAATCGGTTGCCAACGCTAATCGCTTCAATATCACTTAGCTACGTTCAAATCTGCTTTAAGCTTGAGAACCTGATGAGTCATCTCTTTCGAATTTAATGATCTTTTTCGTGGTACAACGTAGACGCATTATATTATGGTGATTCGAAATCTATACGGCACCGTTTCGCATGAACGTTTCGAAAACCAAATTCAAAATACATATAGCTGTTTGCTTGATTACATGCTTTCTCAGTTTGTTCGAAACACTATTTCTCAGCGTTTTGAATCTTCAGTATCATATTGAAAGAGATTAATGGTACATATTGCCTGGTCAAAAAGTAATTCTCTATCCAGCAGTAGCACACATACGAGGTTTTGAGTTCATGGTTTCTAATAAATATGAAAATCCGACATCCTTCCTTAGCGTATTATATATATTAGGCTGTTTTTAAAATGAGTTTAGGGGTGCCACAAGCCCCATAAACACACCGTTTTTCGGCCTTTTTTCGCTACTTTTTAGAAAATAATGGATAAATATTATTTAATGAGATTTTTATCAGCGGATATTGGACTGAGATGGTGCCCACATTACCCCGCAACAATTGTGTGATCATCAAACAATACTTATTTGACTCAAACAGTGGGCCACATTAGCCCGAATATGACCAACTTTACGTTAAAACCATAGAAATAGCCACTTTTCATTTGGCCATAGCTCCTTAAATTTTTATCCAAAAATACTTTTAATTTAGATGGCATTAGAGCTTGAAATCTCTGCTTTAAGAACTTTGCTTCGTATAATTCAACTATTTCACTTTCATGGAAACTAACTTTTTTCACTAAGCCATTGATTTCTATTTTTTTCGATACAGCCTAACATATATAAAGAGAGGAAGAGAGAGAGGGAGAGAATAAAACTGACGTAATCAATTTTTAGGATGTAAAAATTTTTGTTTTAATTTAGTAAAATGACCACTTCTAAATACTTTCTAGAGACACCCTTGTTCAAGAGATATATTGTATTTCTCGTCATTTAGTTACAAACAATCATGTTTTTACCGTTGAGTTTCGACTCGTCAATTCGATTGTGTCCCACATCGTTTGCCATCCCAAGCGCATTGCATTTCAGCTACCGGACGGCAGCCGCGCTGCGGTCGCCACGCGTTGGGAGATCTCACGACCCACCGGGCACACCACACAGCACCGCGTGCCGCGCCGTGCCCGCCGGCCACGCGCAAAACACGCACTTGATTAAAATTCGAAAGGTATTCCCTCCAGCATAGCAGTGCGTTCGAATGCGCCAGTGACCTTATTTACAATCCATGGGAGAAGGAGTAATTAGCTCGGCACTCTGGAGATTTGGCTCCTGGTTCCTGATTCAGCGACGCTGTAGAATTCCTAACATACTTTTGTGCATGATGTATTCCTCATGGGGAAATTCTGCCTTCCTTGATTGCTTTCTCTCCGAGAACCTAATTGAAAAATCTAAATATAAACCAGAATGTAAACCCAGAACACGACACTGTTTCATCATTCAACACTGAAACGCTTTGAAGAATTAATTCTGTAATTTAAAATAATATTTATAATGTATAATTTGGTTGATTTTTTAAAACTTTTACCATGGATTATTTTACCCGTATGAAACATGCGCTCATGAGCCCATATTAAACACGTGCTCTGACATTTATCTATATTTCTCATTGCTTTATTACAAATATATGTGTACCAGCTTCGAATAGATCCGTCAAAATAATTTTCAGTAGATTGCATCTACATGCCGTGTGATACTCCATCGGGGCTTGAGGAGCAGAGTTATAAAAATCGCACTTTAAAAGCCAAACGCCGTGCATGCTTGGTCTGTACGTTTTCTGTGCGAATTCTGTACAAATCGCCACAAGAGTCTGCTGGGGTCTTCCGGAAAACAACTGAATTACGCCTAAAAAAAAGTGGCTGTGCGCATTAGGGATGCGACATCGATGGCGATCATTCAAATCATCGATGTATCTATAAAAATATCGATGTTTTAAACACCGATTTCTTGATACCAAACTTTCAGTGAGAGTATTTCTGTGTGTGCGTTCTTGCTGTGATCGTTACAAGGTATTAACCCTCCTAATACCGCAGATTTTTTGTTACACTGAGTACCACTGGGGTCACTAGAGACCCCAGTTCTTTTCGGAAAAGAAATACAAAATAGTGGTACATTTTCACACTGTTTACACCATATTACATTTTAGGCTATTCCTCTATTATGGATATGCAAACAATAATATAGAACGCGAAATTTGCATAAACAAATTATTAAAAAATGAATACAATAGGCAGTGCACTGAAAAGACAGAGTATTATGTAAAATTGACCGCAATAATGAAACTTTGTCATGCTAAATATTTATTACACTTCTTGCAAATATTTTTTGAATAATTATTTTTGCAAAATTGCTACTTTACAACTGGTACACTTGTCTGTGTATTTCCGATCAAATGATCTTTCACAAACGGGCAGCGATCCTGTTTTTTGTTCTGTGTTGTTGTTGGACCGACTGTTGTGCACAATGTTTTTAGTCACGACCAACAAGCTAGTATTCTCAGTTTTATTAAGAGTTCTCTTGTCTTGTAATTCTTTTTTCTCCCGTTTGAAGTAGGATGTAATCAAATAATGAACGCATTACATGAATGTCAATCATATTACAGA
Organism: Acheta domesticus; assembly: GCA_031308135.1. NCBI lineage: Eukaryota > Metazoa > Arthropoda > Insecta > Orthoptera > Gryllidae > Acheta > Acheta domesticus. The sequence continues at coordinate 92,844,645 of JAHLJT010009436.1, read as the reverse complement.
AGAGAATCATTCTCCATCTTCTACTCATTTTTTTAGTTGTGTTTGTTCTCACTAATTTGTCCATTGTGTCTATTCCTGACCTAATTTTATCGTAATTCATTATTATTAATAGTTTTGATTCTTCCTTTTTGGTTACTTCTTTCGTAGAATGCTTGGCTCTAAGAAGAGACACACCATTTGTACTAGGACAATAAGACATAATCGAAGTTTTTTTAGGAATCCATACAAAGAAAAACCTTTTTATGGTCCTGGACATTAGTGAAAACGTCTAGCATTCACATTCTGTTTTTCTTATAGGTCCTAGTGTAATGTCTATATTTTGAAGATCTCTTACTAGATTTAGGCTTGTGAAGAAGTTGTCAGTTGATATGCTCCTCCCGCTTTGTTTCAAAACCTTTCACCACATCTAAAACAACGCCTCCTCCTTGATTTCACTAGGTTGGTTTGCCTAGTGACTTTGTATACTTGAACATTCAAGGCATAACTAGTGATATTTTCATATGCAACCGATAACTTGAAGCTATATTTACCAAGTTTTGAAGGCATATTATATTGCTGAAAAGGGCATTTACACGAAAGTTTACAAGTTGTTCATCAACTGTAATGTTGCTGTGTGGAATGTATGCATCTTGAAGTGGATTTGCCCACATTTCAAATATTTCTAATAGGAGCCAACTTATCTGGAACTCCGTTACGGTGGTTATGTTCTGCATCACAACGAATGCACCTAGTAATTTGTGTGAAACGATTTCTAGCCATTACTTCAGCGAATATGGGCCTACGTTCTTTCTAGTTCCACAAGTGCATTATTGCTTGATTGTCGCCTTTGTATGCACTAGCTAGAATCCCAACGCCTACAAAACAATTCAACTTAGTAATAGTCAACTATATTTTGAACCATACACAAAAATTTCCCCTTTGTTGGTCCACTTCAAAACTTTATCAATTATATTTTGTTTCATAAATAAGTGGAAGGCTGACTGTACCCACACTTTTCTTTGCAGACTTTGTGGGATCTGGTCTTTTTCGTATAATGTTAAGTCTTCGTACTCATCTACACGATTCTCTTTCCATATCCTTATACCATACTTATTCCTGATTTTTTATCTATAGATGACAAACAAAACCCCAATAATTGTTCACAGTACAAAGAAAAAAAATGCATATAATTTTGTTATAAAGTACAATCCATACTGTAAACGTCAGTAGCTAATATTCATCCTAAATATGTTTCACTAATTTGGATACAATTATCTAATTCAATCTCAGCCTCTTCAATTGCATCTATTTCTCCATCACTGTCAAACTTATCTGATAGTCGTAACGAACCTCACCAATTGTATTTCAGAGGAACTAGCTTCTTCAAGTAAAATGCGACGTATCTCGTCATCAGAAAGTTGCTCCATATCAGGAATGGTAATACAAAAACAATGTTACTCGAGTAGCATAACCAAAAACAAGGCAGTAATTTCAATTGATATCTACCTATGGATGTTACAAAAGGTTGCCAACATTTACTATAGCAACAGAAAAAAATAGCCATCACTTTTACAAGAATTAGATGTTGGGTCATATAAGACCCCACTGGTACTCAGTGTGGCAAGTACGAATAATAATGAAAGTAACAACAATGTAAAACATTTGCATACCCAATAAGTGGGTAGACAATGAATCAGGAAAAGTCAAATTTTTTCAGATTTTTTTAAGTACTGGAATCTATAAAAAATATTAGAGAAACATGTCGTGGGGTCACCAGAGACCCATGGTATTAGGAGGGTTAATTTACCATGAGGAGCCTAGAGAAGAAAAATCAGAAGGCGGGAATGGGGAAAGAGGTAGTTTATCATAATATCACTTGACACAATCGCACTTTGACACACATAAGCACAAAATCGAAATGGCCGATTGCCGTCGCTTGGGTCAACAAATCCATAAGTGAGCGATTTTGCCGCTAAAGACACGTGAGTCAAACTAAGCTTTATGCATGGAAAATTATGAACACGCTCAAAAGTTTTCAGGCAGAAATCGTGCAGCCTAGTCTGCACGTGTTCTGTACGTCCAATTTGCATGAAAACCGTATTTTTACCGGCCTTAAAGATCTTGGTAAATACGAAATTTAATTATTGTTGAGGATATGCAGTAATTTCTGTCCTCACTTTCCTACAGCACTTACTGCTGTACGATGAAATCGCACGGGTTCAGCTAGTCAAGGAATTATTTTCAAAGTGGAAAAGATATTATGAGCTATGTAAAGTTAAATTCAGTGTCAATAATTATTTTGACAATACAACAAAGCTGTCAATGCCAACTGTCAAAACTGAAACCTTAATGATATCAGTATAATAATAATAAACAAGAAAACTTGTTTAAACAGCATTATTCATCTGTGTAAGAAGAGAAGTGTTACAAAGAACCTAAGAAAGCACATGTTCTGTACAGAATCGTTCAAAAGCATTCGTACGAATACAATAATCACACGTGAGTGCACATTTTAGATGAACACGTTTTACATTACTCTGGAGTTTTGAATCTGGATTGAACTATCATTTCGCAAGGCAACGTTCTGCGATTCGGCGCTCCACCAATGATGCCCCCGGCCGCGCTTATCCACACGGACACCTCATCTCGCCGAGAGGCAATGGAGCGAGCGAGGACGGCTGCGGGCTCCACCCCTCGCGGCCGCCGCGCCCAAGTGCGAGGGCACGAGACGCGTCGATCGCGCGCCTGGAGAGGCCTCTGGCGCCGCACTCTCTCAGCATCTCCTCGCAAAATGGGATGTGCGATCCAATACATTCCAATAGGTTTCCTGGATTCCATTCATAGTGTGTCGCAAACAAATGTACATTTATTGCATGCCAAAGCATACGATAGGGTGAGGCTTCTGGGAATAGAGTCTGGGGTCAGAGTTGCGGCTCGTGTGCCCAGTGCCGTATTTATTTTCGCCCAGCCAGCCGGAGCTTGTACCAAACAATCAGTAAATTATTCGTTGTTAAATTCAGTCTTCTTATATCACCAACGTTCTTTTAATATTTTAGAGACCACAATGGCTAAATGCTTCTCAAATTATTGCAGTATTGGTAATTATTTGATTTATAAACATGTGTGAATTCATGGAGTTACGTTACGTCCTATACGTATTTGCATACATAAAATTCTACCACAGAGCGCCTGCACCGTTTGGTTACGGCTGTTAACATAAGCCTTGCAGCGATAATGCTTATGCCTTTAATGATTTCACAGCTGAGAGGTGAATGTAGTTCTTTCCAAGTCCAAAATATATACTCATTTTATCTAGAATTTCGACGTTATTTTTACTAATAAAATGCACTAGAGGAGAGGGTGTGATTCAGTCAACTTTGTAAAGAACTGGTGTACTGTGTTTTAGTGTGTAGTATACCATGTTATTCCAGAATTCGTGAAGGCTGTTTTTGTGAAAATATTTAATTTATTGCAGTGTTATAAGAGATAATTTTGTTTGTCGTTCTTGGGTAAAAGTGTGCATACTTTTTAAAATTACATTTTTTTCTTCTGAAACACGTTTGCTGGTGCAAGCCACAAGTCAGGTTTTATTTCTGAAATGTCCGTTAATCCAGAGATGTTTTGAATCAGACTCAAAATTCAAAACTCTAGATCAATAAAACCTGTACTAAAAATCACGAAACACCGGAAGTTCACGTCAACTCTAGAAATTTTCAAAACTATTTGCCGTTCCTACACGCATCGTAAACAACTCTCAAATCTGACATATGTGTGAGATGCGGAAAATCACCCGCATCAGTTTCGCTTTGCCAAAAAGTCTCGTTTTACAGGTTCCACCGGCGATGCTCCGAATTGCACCGAGCCATGCGGCGCCGCACCGGACAGCGCAACCCAGCTGCGCTTCGCTCCCGCCCGCGCAGCAGCCATCAGAAGCCATTTGCCCGGCGCTTCCCCGGGGGCCTCCCAACCCTCCTACGCGCCACTGCAACACAAGCGACCTGGAACTCCACGCCTCCACAGCAGAAAATATATAATAAATAATAAATAAATATGGAGAAGTCCATCAATTACGTAATGCTAAAGGAAGGGAGGTCTGAGGCAGCGTTACACTGCGTTACATGGGGGTAGGGGGTAATAATTAAGTATTACGTAACATTGCCTTTTTTTTACATTTTTCAACATTTGATAAAATAATTCCTTTCTTGTGTCCTGTACTAAAACATTAAAATATTAACTAATTAATTTGTTTCAAAAACATAAATAAAGTTATTAGTTGTAAATTGTTACAGTAACGGGAAACATTTTTCAACATTTTTTTATGTGTAAGATTACGAAGAAAATATTCAAAACTGATATGAAGTATATTCTAGAATCCATTTAATTGGCGATGAAGATCCTCGCTCTTCCCTCATCCAGAACCATCCAGTGCGCATACCTTGTGTATGCATAGCATTCCTCTCTCAAGCATTCTTCTCAGTGTCAGAAAGTGCACGTATACTCGAAAAAACCAGTCTATTTCTAAATTTAATGCGTACCACGTTTCCAAAACCTTCCTGATTCAACTGAGCACGAGTTATATTTTATTGCTGTTGGAGATAAGTGTTATTCTTTTTTATGTTGATTAATGGTTTTTAATTAATTTATATTAATATTATTATTTATTCTATCCGTATCGGGCATGATGACCAGATTTTCTTTGTGACCACGTTTTCTTCCGATGCCCAGTAATATTCATCGGGCCCGGGAAAGTGGAAGACAAGTAATTCCTGCCCTTTTTTGAATACTTTATTTTTAGCTCAGAACATTATTTTTTATAGCCACACTTGTGTGCTCTTGGGTTATACAAATAATTATAAGTGTAAGAATTATCTTTTTTCCTGTCAAATTCTGCGCTTACACTTCTAGACCAAACAAATACTATGAAATTACAGTTAATCGCTGACACTAGTCATTCTTCTTTGAGGTCAATCTTGATGACTTGCAAGAGCGCAGTATTAACATGTGTTTATTTTGTTTATTAAAACAATACGAAATTTCACACATTCTTTAGTAACGGCTAATTACGTAAAGCAATGTTTGATGTGATTTGATCCATGATGATTGATTTTGTACATATGATTATCATCGCACCCAAAATACAATGCAAAATCTTCTTCGATTTGTGCAGGATCAAACCTGCCACTCTGTATTGCGTTTAGTTAGACAACACTTCAACCCTTTCCCCTTTGTGCAACAATTAATCTGGCAGCTATGTATTACATTCATTTACAGAATGTCAATGCTCCTACAACACATGTAAAAACATCATGTAGCCACTTGGGTAATTCCAATCGTAAATCCTTTTCAACAGTCGATATCGACACGTACTGAGAGTAAAACATAGTTAAACACATTCATTTTAATTACAGAACTACTAGCATTAAAAATTTTAGGTAAGGTAATGGAAATCCAATACGAATCAAGTTTCAGGATAGTTATTTACTGCTTGTGGCGCCCGTGAGAATCGCATTTATTTTCCAGTATGTAATTCACATTCTTTGGAATTTATGGATACCCAGAATATACGATTTCATGTTTAATATATGAATTCGTAGCTAACCACGAACAACGGTATTATTTGAAAGATCATTGTTTCCAATTTATCCCACTTTAACTCAACATTGCCTGCTAGTGTGTTCAGCATCTAATATAGAAGATAAATAACGTAACAGTAGATAATAAAATGTAAGACTTCTTTAATAAAATACACATCTTGCCTCGTACTTAGTATTTTACGAGAAAAAAACAGTTGCCATTATATTCACTTCTCATATACTGAGCACGTATTATCCGCACACGAAACGCTGTAAACACAAAATTTCAATTAAAATTAACAGCTTACACCTCGACCGAATATCCCCGTTTTAAAACCTCCGCCAACGGAGCCTATAAACTTCGGATAAAAACGTCGAGAGAGGCAACAAACGGAGGCTATAAACTCTCCTCAATACCTCGCACGCCCTCTGCCCCGCGCCCCCACTCCATCGGCGGAGCAGACTGCTGCGTGCGGGCGTGCCACCTGTTAGGCGCAGCGCGAGTTACGGCGCGCGTAAACGTACGAGCGAGATGCACGCAGCGACCACCTCGCGCTCCGCCCGCGCACGCCCACGCGCAACACTCACTGCTTTTCCATCCACGTCGCCCACTCAAGCATCGCCCGCCCAAAAGTCGTCCACGCAAACGTCGTCCACGCAAGCGTCGCCCACGCAAACGTCGTCCACGCAAACGTCGCCCACGCAAACGTCGTCCACGCAAGCGCCCACGCAAACGGCGCCCACGCAACTGTGCCCACGCAAACGTCGCCCACGCAAACGGCGCCCACGCAAACGGCGCCCACGCAAACGGCGCCCACGCAAACGGCGCCCACGCAAACGGCGCCCACCTAAACGGCGCCCACGTAAAAGTCGCTCACGTAAACATTCCCCACGCGAACATCTCCCGCCCAAACATGCCCCCTACAAAAGCATCACCCGCTGAAACTTCGACCCCTACGTTAATACGCAGGCTCCTGCCCACGCGCCCATCTACTGTATCCCAATCCCCACCGCCGCTCCCGTGCGCACGCGTTCACGCCGCATCTAAGGTGAGCTGCGTCGTGATTCCAAAGCGCGCCCCGGAGGTGGCGAGAGCTTAATACTCCTTCCTTAAAGTTATTCGTCCTGCTTAATTTACGGTCTTCACACATTTTGCGTCTACCGTTCCTGCTGTACGTCTATCGACTCATTTTCTCCTCTGCCTTGTCCCTGTGATAACTTTAGTGATGATTCGCGTTTCCGATTTATCACCGCCACACGTATTGACTAGACCAGCACACCATCTTTGCAATAAACATCAGGCCTCACCACTCAGCTTACTTTCATTCTTTTCTTATTTTCTTTTATCGTTTTTCATCAATTTTTAATTTCCCGTATACGTACGAATATACGGAGCAATATATGTACTATAGGGAAAGTTATGTAACGCTGCGCGAAAAAACGGCGAATTTTCGGCAGAAAAAAATTCATTGCTAGGCCCTGAAAACGAAAAAGTTGATAAAACCAGTTGCTAAATTAAGAAAAAATTCCCTAACACGTGGTGTAGCCAGAAATCATGTCTTGTGGGTCCTTGATACCGAAAAACCAATTGAAAGCAAACGTCCGTCCGTCCGTGAACACCACTGCCGCCTAAACCAACTAGGATATTTTCAAATTGAAGAAACTCCTGTCGATTTGGCTCCTGTCGAAACTTTGAGATTTTGAAAAAGATGCTATGAAATTGAGACCCCTCCCTTCCCCTTTAGCGTTACGTAATTTATGGTAGACAACTAAGGTAATGTACTTTACATAAAGCCCCTCGGACATTTTCAATATTTTCTCAAAACCGGTTCCACATTTTTTCTTTAAATTTCTAGGAAGAATATGGTAAAATACATTTATTAATGTGGCTTAGATCCGATTTTCACGGTTAACTCTGAATTTTCGAAAAATGAGAAAGTTTTAATTTACGACGGCGTCTTCCTACAAAATTAAAGACAGATTTTTCTTTCAAACAAAATTTGTTCACCAAGTGAGTTCTTTCATTAAGGGGCCGTCCATAAATTACGTAATGCAAATTTCGAGTATTTTCAATATCCCCTCTCCACCTTGTAACGCTCATCCCTATCTCTATGTAATGCAGCGTAACGCTGCCTCAGACCCCCTCCCTACCCCTTTACCGTTACGTAATTTATGGAAGACTCCTAAGGTTATGTATATATTTTTTTTTTAATTTGTGCAATTTTTAATTTGAAAATTTGAAAAAATGTGCAATTTTAAAATATTACAAAAACAAGATTTTCTCAAAAACGGCTCCAATTTTTTTCGTTAAACTCTTAGTAGGAATCGTGCTAAATGCACTATATGAGATGACATTAACGCCATATTGCTCTATTCTTTTGTTTTTTCAAAAACTACAAAAACGTCATTTTTTTACTAGTTTCTTGTTAATATTTACACTAACGGCGATTTTTTCACATTATTATATTTATGAGTAGATGTGCTTTAAATAATGTCCTATACAGTTTCTCGAAAACTCAACCGTTTGCTGTGAAAACTAGCTCAAACTTTCGCATTTTCAGAAACGCTCAAACACCATTTTCTCGTAAATGGCTTCAAATTTTTTCTTCAAACTTTTCCAACGAATAGTGTTAATTAGACTCTTTAATATGACATAATGTTCATTTTGCGGTATATATTATTTTTCAAAACTTACAAAAACCGTTAAAACGTACATATACAGCAATTTTAATTAAGTTGATGTACTTTAATTGACTTCTCATGATATTTTTCGAAAACTCAAACATTTCTGTGGAAAAGAGCTTCAAATTTCGAATTTACAGTAGCGGCGAAACGTCATTTTGTTAAAAACGGCTCCAAATTTTTCAAAGAAAATTGCCATAAAGGACGCGGTTTTACTGTTCTTTAATATTATTAAAATAATATTTCCGTTCTACGATAATGAAAAGGAAAAAACTACGAAAAGGTAAAAATAATGTAATTTGGGCGGTGATAGATGACAGCTAGCAAGAATATGTGGCAAGTCCGAACAGGAAATACGAGACCAAAGGAAATAGAAAACTAATTCGAGAAAGTCTGTTCCAATTCTTTAGAACCACTAGTTCCTCTTAGGTCGATATTCTCTGCTAAATGTTTTTCCTCAATATTTTCTCCGTTACTCTTCACTTTTTTCAAATATTTCTGTAATATCATTAATTCTTCCTTCAATAACTCTTTCATTTACCATCCTAACGATATAATAAACATTTTCACCTTTACTGTTTACGTTTTCATTCTTCATCAATTTTTTTCTTTTTAACAATTTCTTTCCCCTCTGTACCTATAATATCTTCACATACCTTTGGCATTCTCCATTTCATTTCTCCAAACTTTCTTCTGTATTTTGCCTCCACGTACCTTCCTCTTCTGCGCATCGTCCATGGTGGCAAGAGGGGCTCTGCCACTATTGATTAAAAATTCATTTATCGAATTACCAAAGGCGCCCAGAGCGCTGTAACATGCAATCATAGCGACCATTCCGCAGGCCGGCGCAGCGCGGCGTAAAGGGCCGCCGTAAAGGCATCGCTGGGTTGGACGATTAGCCGAGCAGCGCGACAGGGCGCACCCTCTGGCCACTGCCACTTGCTCCCTCAGCGCCTTTCCTTGTCCGCCAATGCACCACTTTCAGCTGCTGACAGAACTAATGTAACGACGTTATACTGGTTTGAGTGAGTATTAATTCCGATCGCGTTAACAATCGATGTCATTACCCTGTAAGTATAGTACGTGTTATGTGGGGGGTCATCGTCTTTCGCTGAATCGTTAGATTCGTCTCCTGTGCTAATTTGGGGATTTCCCTCTCCAGGAGTCTCCCACAGTGGGGTACTGCCTCAACCGCGTCAAGCTCTAAGTTCCTGACATGTGTGGTAATTAAGTCTACTGCAAAGTGTGTGTGTGTGTGTGTGTGTGTGTGTGTGTGTGTGCGTGAGATGAGAGAGGATGTAGAGAGAGAGAGAGAGAGAGAACGATGATGGGGGAGAAAAGGTCGCATGCATCCTGTACCCCATGCATTGGGCTACTGCTCTAGCGTTTCTCTTCTAAAGGTGACTGAATTCAACCTATCACTATTTCGCAAAGTCTCGAAACTCTGCCACTGTCCAGAGGACTTTCTGATCAACCATGAACACTTGAGTCATACCAATGTCATTACGTTACCTGAAACACCTATGGGTGGGAGGTACCCCAATTGGTTTCCGACTGTTAAGACTTCTTAGTCAACGATGCTATAGATGCAAAGACGTAGCCTCTAAGCAACAGCCCGTATTATATTGGATTTGATGTCTTTCATATCCGGAAGAAATTTAATTGGAGATTCTAAGAATACGTCTAACAATTAAATACATCCTGGGTAATTTATCATTAAAACGTTATATATTCGATATTCTTTTAAAATATCAATTTGTGAAACGTAAATTTAAAATTAGAGCAAATGTAACTACATAAGAAATTATTTCAAAATTGTTACGTCAGCAAGGTAAAGATGGGTAAAGGCGGGTAAGGAGGGATCCAATTACGACCTTAGTACCCAAACTTGTGAATCATGCACCGTGCTTGGAAATGTCTTCTACACTTCAGAGTTTGTGGAAAAACAAAAAAGTACTAGGGCTTATACAGTCAAACGATGCATTCTTAATTATTTTAATGATGTTTTCCTGTAAGCTTGTAACTTGTATTTTGTTTAACTCTTATTTGAGCTATTAAGCTCAACCTTATTATTTGCAGATTAATCTTTTAGGGTTGTTAATCGTCGTTAAAAATCAATTTCTCATCACGAGAGAAGATATTGAATAAAACGTACAGAACCAGTTTTGTTTCTTATATCTAGGTTTTGTTTCTTATATCTTCTTATATCTTTACGAGGAAATTCATCCAGGAGATTTTAAATTATTCTTAAATCCTTCACGTTTTAAAACGATTATATTTCAGTTCAATTCTATTGTGGTGATTCATTACTATAGCCAACATGGTCATATTATCACCATTCATTATTAAACATGAAATTACAAAATTTATAACTCACACCATTTTTTTGTACAATTCTTCAATCAAAAGCACTTTCGTGACTTAAACACAATTATCCTTCTTTTACAAAACCAATATTTCTCAAAATAAATAAACCGTCATCTCTAGAATAAAACTTCCACGTACACAGGGGTAGAGGCTTCAGATACGAAAGCGTGCGATCCGCGCCAAACAAGCGGTCGTGCAGGAGTTATTTCGCGAAAGATGAACCCGGAAGCTTTAGTTACTGAGAGTGGCCGCTCAAGAGGCGCGCCGCAGCACAAGAGGCCTCTGTCTCCTCGTGAGCACGCGTAACTAACTCCCCGCAGAGGACGTTTCCCACAGCGTCATTGCTCCCGCTGCCGTCGTCCCCGACGACGACAATTCTCTTGCTACCTCTGCTGTTTCCGTGCATCTAGTGGCGTAGTAATTTCTCGAAGACCCCGATGCCCAATGTCGATTGATTGATTATTTCGTGTCCCGGGAGTCTCAACTAAGGTCTCTAGTCCCGTAACCATAGGGCTTTATCACCTGAATGTGGCGCCGAATTACACTTCCGATCAGAGCAACCGACTGCTAGAATTCTCTTCAAGGAGGCTGAATTCGATCTAGCTATCCGACTAGTGTCGAAAATCCTGCCGCCGTCGGGACTCTAACCTAGGACCTCCCGGTCAGAGGCACTGCAGTCACATCAGTTGATGCCCCGAGCCAACTCAGCTGGTCAGGAAGTCGAAACAGGACCCCTCTTTTCTGTGATTACTAAATGAGGAATTAAATTTTAAAACTAATTGGTATAAGAATATGGCTTGGTCAATAGAGAAAATAACCGTGGATTGCGATTTGTTTTATCATTTGCAGATCTCCGTCTTCGTGAGTTCTTATTGGAAGAACCTAATTCCGGGGCCCGGTGTGATGCACCATTTGCATCAGCCCAGGTGCACACTTGCCCGCGTCATCACTAGCTCTGGTTACCGTGGGCGACTATTAAAGTTCGGACTAAGTAGATACGTGTTTGGCCGAATTCACACTCGAGACAATGCAAACGTAGAACGAATATTGTGAACTCATTAGAGCACAAGATCCGTCGCGAACTGTTGAACATGGTAAACGTTCCATGTGAGTAGATCAACATCAAATAAATATCCAGTGTCACTGGACCTACGTGGCTGTTTTCTACTTACCACATCCAATTTTACGAGAGCAGATTGGCAAGTAACGCACAATATATTTTTTTGCCCAAAAATGTAAGTGGCACTAAAACAAAAAATATCACCAAAGGCCTTACATCCTTGACCTACTTTTCTACATAGCTTGCCAAGTTTGTCAACACATTTTTGCCAGTTTACTAGCAGTTTCAATATGCCCTGTTCGTAGAAGTCCATTTGTCCTCTTAGAAGCCCTCTTGGAAGAAAGCACGCCACCTGGAGATATTGCTACGATTCACTCAATTGTCCCCATACACGCCACTCTTGTCCCAATAATTTTATTAGGATTATGCGCTTTGGCGCACAAATATCCTACTACGTTTCTCTGTTCTTCACCAGTTGACGACAGTAACATGCGCGCCATTTTTGTTTCATCGTTCAGTCTACATTCGCTAGAGCTACATAAGAAAACACAATACCCTCTATAGTGCGAACTTCAAACTATCTCGTAGTGCAATTTCACCATTCCAGTTGCAATACCAGCGGAAAAAAATACTGTAAGTTACTTTCCGATCTGCCCTCGTAGCTAGAAAGTACCCCAGTTGAGATTTTCTCCCTCTATTTTAGTTTTGATATTTTTTTATCTTTGTCCGCGTCGTTTGGCGTTTTCCTGCATTCCTCCACTCGCTAAACAGCTATGACTTACTGTAGTATGCTTATGAAAACAAAATACCCTCTGTAACACGAAATTCAAACTATCTCGTCGTGCAATTTTATTATTTCAGTTACAACTCAGTTTTTAAACAGCAATAACTTTCTGTAGTAAGTTCGTGTTGTGTCGTTATAGTTATACAACGACTTGTGTACATTATTCGTGTTTCAGAAATGAATATAATCCACTGGCCTACTCTTTATATAAATATAGATAATATTTCTTTGTCACTTCCGCTGGTCATCAGTACTCACCATCCACTGGTTTAATCCACCAATGTTGGAGCCAATGCTTTGTCATATGCCTCCTAGCAAAAATAATTACTTACAATGACTCTCATTTTCTGAATGTTTAAAAAATAATAAATCACACGTACATATTACACACCTGAAACTTTACTAATTTGCTAAATAAAAAAATCGTGCCTTTATCTTTTACAGTTTAGAAATAACTAAACAATGCAGGTTTCCAAAAAGTAGCTGGACTTCTTTTCCACACATTTCCATGACCAAGAAATGGCTATTTTCATCTCAGATATTTATCGCTTAATACAGCAGAAGTAAAAAATGTTTTTGTATGTAAAATTACCTAACTTGTAGAATTGCTAGTTCGTCCAATAACGTTCGCTCAATTGTGAGCTAGTTCTGAAATAATGTCGTTTGTGCTGTCTCTTGGAAACAGTAAATTTTCATTCAAAATGAATCATTTCAGAATGGTTATTATTATCTTATCAGATTGCATAATAATTCTCGCAACCCTCATTAATGATTTTGATAAAATCCAATGGTACTGACGAGTTTTCTGAAATTTCTCTGAAACTCTGGATACTTGTTGGAATGCCATATTTTAATATTCATATAACTGCTCCATTTCTAAGTTTAGAACTTTTTAATTTAAATTATATAAATTAAAATATATCCTTCCGTAAAAATGCGCACAAGTTTTGTTACCGTATTCAATTACTTTGAAATAAAGCTCGTCGTTCCGTTTCATCACGTTAAGTCCACTCGCACGAAAACTGATTCCAGAAACATATTGATTTTCCAAAGCAACTCATTAAGTGGGTAGATGGAGTGATGTTCGGGCGCAGAGGCGGTGGACTCAGGAGAAGACGTCTTCCTGGCGGTCGCGAGGGACGTCGCCCGCGCGCAGGCGGCGGCGCTCTGGGATGCGCGGTCAGGGACCGGCGCGGCGCGGCGCGGCGCGGCGCGGTGCGGTGCGGAGGCAGAGAGTCCGCTGACCGACGCCGCGCGCCCGCGCCCGCGCCCGCGCACCGCCTCGTCTCGCCCACCGTCACATTCACCGCCTCCACCTCAGCTACCAGTACATCCCGCGACGTTGATGCTGGAGGAGGGGACATCACAACCTCCGTAGCTCGACGTGCGCGAGCGGTGGCGATGGTGGAGGTGGAGGTAGAGGTGGTGGTGGTGGCGGTGGCGGTGGTGGTGGTGGTAGTGGTGGTGGTGGTGGTAGCGGTGGTAGTGGTGGTAGTAGTAGTGGTGGTACTGGTAGTGTTGGTGGTGGTACTGGTGGTGGTGGTAGTGTTGGTGGTGGTAGTGATGGTGGTGGTGGTAGTAATGGTGGTGGTAGTGGTGGTGGTGGTGGTAGTGATGGTGGTGATGGTAGTGGTGGTAGTGGTGGGTAGTGATGGTGGTAATGGTAGTGATAGTGGTGGAAGTGATGGTGATGACAGTGGTAGTGGTGGTAGTGGTGGTGGTGGTATGGTGGTGGTGGTGGTGGTGGTGGTGGTGGTGGTGGTGGTGGTGTTTTGGGAGTTGTGGTGGTTGTGGTAACTGCGGCAGCAGTGGCAGCAACAGAATAGGTAGTAGTGGTAGTGACGGCGTCGACGCCGACATGCCGGTGGGACGGTGATGCCAGCAGCTACAGTTGCTGCAGTGCCAGGATGGCGTGGGTATGGCCATGGAGGACACATGACGCCTGACAATGCAATTTCATACAGAATGAAATATTTTTTGACAAGAGTATTTGTCGTAGCGTGAAGACAATTGCCCAAGGGTCGATTGTAATGGACCTTTTTAAATAAACTAGCACTGGTGGAACACGTTTCGCTTACTTATCAAATGTCTGATTATTTTCAGTACGTCTTGGAAAGATAGCGTTGCTGTAGAGTGTGGCATTTCATCAAAAGAAATGTTATTGCCATCGCGTACAAATTCACCTACAGAGGCGACGGCAGCAAGGAAGGTGTTGGTAGTAATTATAGAAGTGACTTCCTAGGCGGTAAGATGAGCCTTGGGCAAGAGCGCCGAAGTTAAAACGGTTAATGGCAAAATAATGAGGCAACGTAATGGTGCTCCCGACGGCGGTTGTCGGAACTTACAACAATGAAGATGATAAGGGCGGAATAGTTGAATATAGTAGATAGCTGATGTTAAACGAGATGAGAATGACTTAAATAAAAGAGTCGGTGGGAATTGTAGCGGCAAATACAGCAAGTCAACAGATAGAGAGACAGACATGACATCTGCCACCATGTTAGAGATACGGATCGCCAGATTGACGGAAATGACTGATTTTGAAGTTCGCTCTGACGACGCAGTCTGAGCAAGAGTCTCTGTGAATCTCTCGCGTCTCAACATTATTTTCGGGCTACTGCGACTTCAGCTACCTCTATTATGTTATCATGTTATCTTTATTATGTTATATAGTTTTATTATGTTATCTTTATCTGTTAAAATTCATAGTATTTGCATTGTGGTACAGAAAAACGGAATGGTGAACAAAATTGTTCAAAAATCAATAAAAGAAAAGTCTGACAGAGGCTATGATCCACCGATGCGTCTGTGACAAAAGTCATGAGCCAAGCTGATCTTACAGAAGGAATGAGGCACAAAGTACTGCTGGGCACAACGGCGATGTTGTCTTAACACAAAACACTTCGCAAACGCCTTAACATTATAGCTTTTACAACCACAACTACCGTTACCATCGACTCTTTTACTCTCACATACATCACTTGTTCCATCATTTACATTGCCAGAAGAGCGATACGATGGATAAGATCGCCGGCAGCGGCGACTAGCGCGCCTCCGGGCGGAGGCGGCGTCTGAGCAACCACGCCCGAGGCACCGCTCCTTCGCGCTCCGCCGCCGCCGCCGTCCAATTTGTTGCTACCTGGCAGCGTTCCCGCTCTTCCGCAGCCGCCCCGCCCAGCCGCCGACGCTGCCTCCGCGGCCGCCCCGGGACGCGACGCCCGATCGCTCACCTGCGGAAAGCAAAAGAGACCATCACGTAAGCCTCAATAAGCTGGTATGCTACGACATCAAAGGCTCCATTGGGAAAGGTGAACCATTACTTACTGCGGTGCGTGCTATACAATTGGATGTAATGAGGCCGAAAAGACACATCATGGCTTATCATTGTCTACAAATTATTGATGACGGGAAAAAACTCCTAAAACAACTGTTACGAACTTCCATGAGCATAATGTAATTACTGGGCGAAAAATAATGACGTAAGCATTTATTTCAACCGAAATTTCTCTTGCATATCTAACAATAATATTCAAGACTTCCAAAACAAGATCCTCAAGCATTAAACGCCGCTTGGTACGTAAGTAATATAAATCTACACAAATATTTATCGTTATTCCATTCTCATACATACTTAATTATTTCCTACAGTTTTGTTCCCAATGAACCCAAAGTTTCCGGCGCATTGCATTTTAACCTTCGTCTAGATCAACCCGTATAATATGGAACTGCAATCGACTTCCTTTCTACATATTCCGCAATCTGGCACACATAACTTATCTCCACAACAATAATTATCGAAATTATTGAGTATAAAAACTGCTAGAGTAGACGAGATAGACCTTCTGATTACTACCGGAGGTGATTCTAAGGGTTGCCTCAGACAGCCGAGGAGGGGAGGACCTCATCCCGTCAGAAAGCTGAATGGATTCGCAAGGGAGGGGAACGAGCCGGAATTCCAGGAATCCGTGACGCAAAAGTCTAGGAAGGTGTCGGGAAGGGCGCGTCCCCAGAAGCGTCGCGATGGTAAGCGATGTCCTGATTGAAAATATACATTTATGTACGCATATATACATACATAAATTAGAAAGTTGACTATGATTTATTTGTAGATATGTTGAAAAGGATTCTGCTATTCTTTATATAGTGATTTAATGAATCAGCCATTTGGTTAACAGCTTGTTATTGCGTTAAAACAACTCGTATTTCTCTTTATTGTTTTTTAGTTGTTAGAAGTCAGTAAATAATACGAAGGGCTATCGCAAGTATAATATGAAGGGCTATGGCAAACTTCTTTCAACATTTGAATTAAAAGAATGCGGATTACGAAGAATTTTTTTAGATTATAATCTAAAAAATAATCTGTAGGTCCATCTCGACTACTCTAGCATTTTTTATGGGTACATTACATGTCTGTGTGCGAATGATAAGATTAGGTGAGGCAAATATGGAAACTAAATCTGTGCCAACTTGGATTACGGAAAAAGGATTACGAAAGAGACGCGTAGGTGCAGCGTGCACTTGCCAAACAACACGATCCTACGTCCTCGAGGCAGACTGAAATTAAAGGATATGTTGTTTGGAAAGATGATCCATGGTGAGTTGGAAAACCCGCCATATACGATAAGCAGCCATGTCTAAGTGTCAACGGTAAGCAGCCATGTCTACTCGAAAGCCCGTACGGGCAAAGGTGGCTCAGGTCATCAACTAATGTCACTGCAGTGCCTCTGACAGGGAGGAGCGAGGGTTGGAAGCCCGATGTTGGCAGGATTTTCGCCAATAGCTAGACAGGTAAGTCGTGTTCGGCCGCTGTTTGGAGGAGAAATTCAGCGGCCAGGTGCTCTTGTTGGCAGTTTTCCGTGGTTTCTCCGAATCAACACCACGCGAATGCCGGAGCAGTACCCTAACAAACGGGCCAAGGACCATGCGTAATATTTCCATTGCTCTCCCTTATCCTATCCTAGTGGGGATACCCAGTTGGAGAAAATTCGCGCAGGCCGACGATGGTCCACAAGGAGAAGCCGCCATCCATGTTATTAAAACATGCACTACACTTACGAGACTAATGACATAACCAGTTGACGAGCCCGACATCACCAATCAAACAATCGAAACCCCGTCCGCTCGGGCCGAAGTAGTCACAGCACGCCTAACTTGCGATCTCAGACGCCTACTCTGCCAGTTTCTCATGTATTGAATGAGTAAAACATATACTATCAGTACGATATAATATACAAATTATTAATCGAAAATTAAACATCGTAGTGGGTAATAAATGTTGGTTGAAAGAAAGTTCCGGCAAGAAATGTATGAGGGTCTTCAATAAAGCGTGCAAGACCGTGCGTGCAATTCAATAAAGTAAGATATTTATCCAAAAATGTCCAAGTAAATGTTCTTGGTAGTCTCATACTCTACGTCTACCAGTTGTCATCACCTCCTTTTTACTCTTTAAGTTTCTTTACTTTTAATTTGTGACAATAGTGCACAGGCACGTCCCACAACTCAGTCTTTACGAAAAGAAAATTTACTCAAATTTACAAAATACCTAACCGATCAAAATTGAGTAACTGTTCACGGGGAATAAACGTTCCACAAAATCATTTTCATTTCAAAAGACTGTATTACCACAAATGCCTGCCCCTTCAACATTCGTCATTCTTCTGAGAATGCACCAAAACACGAGAATCCTAGCACGGTTGCCGACAGGAGCACGACGGCCGCGACAGACGAGCGCCGGCCGCAGGTGGCACGGGTTGGCAGGGATGTGCCGGGGAGAGCAAGCGGCGGGAGGCAACGGGCGGAACGACTCTGCGTGCGCCGCGCCGCATTCCCAGGGGGCGCCCGCCTGCCACCGGCGCTTAATCCGGCGCGCCTCGGGATGACGCATCACGCACGCTCCGACGCGCCCGCACGCCCACCCACCCACCCCACTATCCGTCTGCCCGCCGCACTCCTCCCAACTGCTCAATCCCTTCCAAACCACCCAACCCCTTCCAAACCTACCAACCCCTTCCAAACCGACCAACCCCTTCCAAACCTACCAACCCCTTCCAAACCTACCAACCCCTTCCAAACCTACCAACCCCTTCCAACCTACAAACCCCTTCCAAACCTACCAACCCCTTCCAAACCTACCAACCCTTTCCAAACCTACCAACCCCTTCCAAACCTACAAACCCCTTCCAAACCTACCAACCCCTTCCAAACCTACCAACCCCTTCCAAACCTACCAACCCCTTCCAAACCTACCAACCCCTTCCAAACCTACCAACCCCTTCCAAACCTACCAACCCCTTCCAAACCTACCAACCCCTTCCAAACCTACCAACCCCTTCCAAACCTACAAACCCCTTCCAAACCTACAAACCCCTTCCAAACCTACCAACCCCTTCCAAACCTACCAACCCCTTCCAAACCTACCAATCCCTTCCAAACCTACCAACCCCTTCCAAACCTACCAACCCCTTCCAAACCTACCAACCCCTTCCAAACCTACCAATCCCTTCCAAACCTACCAATCCCTTCCAAACCGACCAACACCTTACAAACCCAACCTCTTTAATATCGACAAACCTCTCCAAACCGATCAATCCCTCCATACCGACCAACTCCTCCAAACCGAGCAACCACTCCAAACCGTCCAACCCCTCCAACCCGACCAACGCCTCCAAACCGACCAACCCCTCCAATTCGTACAAATTCCAAACCGCCCTCTAGCTTGCAAAGCGACTATCCACACACCCATCCTCCAGTCCGCAATCTCACTTCATGTCACCCCTAATGTCCACCCACTTGCTCTCCGTGCAGCCCACCACCCTACTTCCCACTCTCCAACCTACCTGCTCCCCTCCCACTCCCCAAATTATCCAACCATCCACCTTTTCTCGAGGCCGAAATTCGGCTCCTCCCATACAACTCGCACTTCCACTCACCCTTTCATTACTCCAGCCACCGCCACACACACACATATACTATGAAAACCGCCCGTTCTATCCCTCTACTCTCCACCCCGCCAGCTCGCCTCCCTTCCCGTCCCACCGTCACCGGGCGCCCACGAGGCCCAGGGGATCCTGGCAGAGTAGCTCTCAAATTTAGCCAGCTCATGGCACATAATTTGCATTCATCACGCTGAGCTGTCTCGCTTGGCGTTTCGTACAACTTTCGCTCAATTTTCCAGAAACGCATGTAGAAATGCATTGATTTTTATAACTATAGCATTAATGTATAAATAAACAAAATAAACAAGAATAACAGTACAACAATTTATAAGGATTCAGTTAACATTTTCGGTATCTTCTCACAATAGGCATGCATATAGCCTATTCTTGATAATTAATATGGTAGTAATACATTTTTATTGAAATTATTTCAATAAATTGTTATGAAATAATTGTGTTATGCTCTTCATTTTACATCCTTCAAAACAGCTCCAAATTGTTTTACAATCAACGTTTATGGCAGAGCACATTAGGTCTGTCGTATGACTTACAATCTTAACAAGTTACTGTATTTAATGTGCTGGAAAACTTTGGTCCAGCCTGACGGAAACACCCATCCCCCACAATCTACCCCGAGCCACGAGTGTCGCCGTGTTCAGAACAACTACAGGACACGACTACCTTGCCAGCCACCTGCACCGTATAGGGGTCTTCGAAACCGACGCATGTGTTCTCTGTAATGGTCCAAAGATGGATGCAACACACCTTCCGATGTGTCCAGCCCTGAGTGCCAACACAAACTCGGCAGAGGACGACTTCTACAGAGAGACAGCCCGTCTATACTGGTCAGCGCGTCACCAAATGGCTAACCTGCCAAGGGTGGGCGTTGGCTAGTAAGTAAGTAAGTAAGTATTTAATGTGTAGGGTAGGCACTTGGAGAATTTATTTTATTATGGAGCGACTGCGGAGCCCCTGGTAAAGTGTACATGGGACAAGGGTCTGGCGGAGCGCAGGTTGGGAACAACTGTAAATGAAGACCTTGGGTCTTCATACACACAAACTCCTTATGCATATTCGTATTCGCGATATGACGAGACGTAGTTAGAATACATAACAATAGTAGCAACGTTTGCTTTTAAATTTTAAAGAAATAGTCCTAAATTGACTAGCATTATTTTCAATCAAAGAAAATAAAAAAACAACTAATGAAGTAATCGTAGGAATTAAAAATTATCTTTCAATTTATATTCCGCCAAAACTACTTCCTTACTAGAAGCTTTTATTTTCAGAAAACGAAGTCATGGGAGTTATTATATCTCAGAGCCTTCATTTCAAAAATATCACTAAACTGATACAATTTGAGTAAGGGGCTACAAAAAAAACTTATTTTCTGAAATAAAAATAAGAAAAATTATCAAAACAAAGTATATTTTCGTAACATAAATTTGTTATAAAAGGGATAATTTCCCATTCTGAGAAGCTTATTGATCATAATAACTTTATCATGAGTAGCTGCTAATGAAATCCTCAATCATCTCACCGCAGCCCATCCGGCCCGTCAGAACGTCCCGGCTGCAATCTTCCCCGAGTGGCCGATGCGGTCTTTCCCCCGCATCACCGCCGCCGCCACCGCCATCGCCACGCGAATCGCCGTAAACCGGTTGAGGCAGCGCAGCGTGCGTCGACTCCCCGCGGTTGATTAGCCTCGTTGCAGCTGCATCGTTCGGCATCGCCGGCGCACTGTTGCGCTGCAGCGGCGGCAGCGAGGCCGGAACAACGTTTACGGCGGCATTACGTGCAACCTCTAAAGAACCGTGATAAAATACTCGATGTGCGTAAATCGAAGGGGATGAGCGAAATGGTCGAAAGTAGTGTGGTGAAAAAGGGATGGTAATGGAGTCAACTTCGTAACCAAAAAGACATAAGAAGCGAGAAGAAACAAATCAATATCAGACCGTTTTAAATAATTTGTTGTTTAGCATTATACAGTCCAAATGATAAATAAGACATTACATATCATTGTTAAAATTAATATTACTTTCCTTTCTGATGCTCGGTATAGTCTCATGTACAATATCTGTACATGTATTGTATGTGAATATTTTGTAGTTAGCTGTTGATACTGTCACCTGATGAATATGATTATTACGTCGAGTGATATAATTAGACCTCAACGTTTGCTTAAAATATATGACCGCCTTTAAGTAAGTCATTTTTGACAAAAACCACTCATTCGTAAATCAAAAGACAAAGTAATGGTAAAATTCCTAGATTAATAAAGAGAGGCTCACAAGAATCACGTAGTACGTGATAACCGAAAAAAAACACGGGATTTTATATAAGAAAAGCGGCATCAAGCGTATATTTACGATGGGATTAAACGCATATATAATATTTAAAATCCAAATAATAGATGTTGTTAAGGCAACGAATCAACAAGTCCAAGATTCCATGTTTGATGCGAGCCTAATGCTGTTACGCGGCATAACAGCCCCGTAGTCATTACAAGCTAAAAGTTTGAAGTAGGCATTGAAAGTTGTAATCACGCGGGAAGTTAAAAATATTCAGTCTCTCAAAATCGGCCGACCTTATACATGTAAACAATTGATGTGGTGCGAATGTTAGTTTTCAACATAGTCTTGGGATTTTAGTAAATGGTATTGATGTGGATAAATGATGACTAGTGTTGATAGTTTAACATTATGCACAATAATAGTTCGAAGGTGTTATATTAAATTATAATTGTAAGTTTTGTTGAAATAAATTTGAAATTTAAGTCCGTCACAATTCGTATTTCCGAAGGGATTTATGCCAGGATAGCTCCGCAGATGGGGAGAATTCTTAAATAGTCGGCTGAAAATATAGATAGTCGCGCATAGGGGTTTCACCTGAATCCAGCGAGGGTCAGTCGCGTACGCGAAATAATTTTGATAGAAATTAGAGAATTATATAAAGTATCAAATAGTCGAGGACATTCCGGGGACATTGTCACTTAATTCTAGCAGTAAGCAAGATATCTATAATAGGGGTCGATAACATTCCATGGACTGCGTCGATCCCGATGACATCCGAGAAGAACAACCTAGAAGAACATCCGAGAAGATTATTCTAGTAAGTTTACTCTAAAGCCGTACGTATATTAACGTTGTACAGATAAGAATTCAATTATTACATTCAAGAGTTCTACAGAGTTTTGTAAAAATACTATAATAAATGTTAAATTTGATTTTTTGAAAAAAGAAAAGGCTGTTTATATAAAGTAGTTGCCATCAATTCAATAGTCAGTTTTAAATCCACAGAACTTCCATGAATCGTATTTCTAAATAGAATTACACGACCACATGCAGCAGGTAAGGTGAGAGATGTTGTATGTCGAAACCCACGATTGGATTTGAAAGTGAAGTTAGGATAATAATATTTCAATAATTTGAGAGAATGTGTGAGCATAGCAGGGCAACAAAAGAAATAATTACATTGTTAATCTCAGTAGGAATGTCATCAATGGCCGCCCATTGTAGCGCATAAATGAAAATTAATTAATAATTAGAATTGGAGGCGTGTTTAAATGTTGAACAAAGAGGGGTACGAATAAAATAAATAATTATTTATGTGAATATATAGAACCATTACAGATGGGCTTTACTTATTATTTGTACAATTCTTTATTGAAATCTAAAAGTCTGGGAACTATTCCTATAAAGTATCTGAGTAAACTCGTATGCGTGCGTGCGGATGAGCGGTTCCGTCGCTCAGCGTTAGACCACTTCCCGTGCACCAATTGAGATATACGAGGTATCATTCGACGGGTCTCGATCTCCTGATGGGGAACTGATAATTTGTTTTCAGATTCGGCCATAAAATTCTAAGAAATTACCAAAAACTTGTTTTTTTTTGTTTCGGCGCTGAGTATATCCGGAACTAAACCAACGCCACCTAAATAGATCTATGTAGGTGGCGTTGATTAAACTCCAGTACCAATATCGACGTAGATGAAGACGACGAGAAAAACATGGATGAAGACGAAAAGAAAGATGGAGAGGAAGACGGAGGAAGACGATGACGCTGGCAAACGCTGACAAAACATCTAAACTGAACAAAGATGACTCTGAACCGAAGGAAGACAAAAAGATGTCTAACAACCGAAGGCAGTTAAAGGCGTCGGCGACGCCACATTCAGCTAGTAATATGTATTTCCTCAGAATATTATGCCATATCTCAGGCGGGAATGAACATTAGCGTGCATTATGAAGGCCGACAATTTGGAAGAATTCTGAACGCGTAGCATAATGAACTTAATTTTGGGTTCAAATCAAATTTCAATGGACGTTCTATTTGAGGTGTGACTGAATTGAAAGACCTAAAACTTTTGTTACCTTATCAGCCAATGGCACACCGTTTATTTTCAATGGAGTACAGAATTGTTTATTTCAAATGGAAAACTGCCCTGAAACCGTTTTCTTTTCATTTACTATTAATTTGTGATACGGAACCAATTTGAAACATCTGATATTGTACTATTTACGGTTTCTTTATTGCAAAGAATATTCGTATCATCCACAAAGAGAACAGTTCTTCTCTTTTGAATCGTCGAGGGTCTATGGTTCACATATAGAAGGAAGAGAATAGGACCGAAAATCGATTCCTGTGAGACTCCAAATGCAATTGGCAAAAAATCGGAAAGGTGCGAACATAATGTTCCATCATTCCAGTAAGGTATTTCTACTCTCTGAGATCGTTATTTAAGATACGAACAGAACCAATCTAGAGCAATACCACGGATTCCATACGAAGGAAATTTTGAAAGTAAAATGTGATCAATGACGTCCAAATATTTTGAAAGGTATAAAAATATTCCAAAAGGTTTTTGATAAATGGATGAGACGACATCTTTAAGAAAAGAAAATATTGCTGTGCCTTACATTGAAAACTTCTTACATTGTAAGGCAAAAAATTATTTGGGACGTATTCCTAATAATACAAACTTTTTTAATATTCGCAATAATACAAACTTTTTGAATAACCTACCTCACTCCACATAACCCCCGGATTCAATGGTTTTCAAGTTCAATCATCACTTAAAAAGGTCCAACACTAATCGACTACTGAATATATTGCAAAGAAATACCTTGGTATCCTCCGTTTTTTAATTAAATTATTTGCATCACTCTTCAACGTTAAAAATGATCGTTTTATTATTTGGTAAACACAATTTGTTGACTAACTCAAGCAATACGATAAGAAATTAGATTCACGAATAAAATAATTTCTTCCTTCATCCGTTCAATCTGTTAAAAATTAGAGCCGTTGGCAAGCAGTATGAGTAGTACCAATTAATGTTCGGCACGCAAGAGAGTTATCGAACGATGTTGCTCTGACACAAAGTGCGAGCGCAAAGAATGAGCGGGTAAGAGGGGAACATGTGGAGATAGTGCAGAAAAGAGAACGGGTGTGGTAGACTGAGGCAAGACAAGAGAGGGAGAAGCGGTGGAACAAGGTATACGGTTGAGCGTATCGTTAGAAGATGGGGGACAAGAAGTTGTAGCGCGGAGCAAGAAACTAGCCAGACCGTTGCCTCCAGAATGTATCTGTAATTACTTCGTGCACAGCATGTAAATGGAGTCCATTATCGCTCTATTTCACGCGACAGAGTATTGAAAGCTAAATGATCTCTGATAGCTCACAAAGTAGTACATAAGGAACTTTTTCTATATTTAAATTTGCAACATTAATCGTCAAAAATCCACACAAAACAAATCCATAAAAATGAGTTGTTTTTTTCTAATTTTTTCTACATCTAACTCTAGTATTCTTTGTAATCAGTTTATACTGTTTCAATTACTTCAAATTTATTCCGGCAACATTCTGTTCCTATTACAGAGCAAATGTAACATGTAAAGTTGATTCATACCGTTAACCTCCCAGATTTTCTGATGAAGGATTAGCGAAAATATCAATCCTACATGTAGACTATTAAAATCAAACCTGCCTCATTCTAAATAGACTGTAGACATAAATTGTCTAAAGACAAAAATTGGGCAAACTGCGCGAATGCGTCGAAGACATTATTGTTGAGTTAGCATGAAAGTCCAATTCATTGTGTCCGCAATTTGAGAAGTACTAATGATAAAAGTATTTAATTATATTACGAAATCCGTCTTTATGGATAACTTTTTGTTCTCAACGTATCTGAAATTATATACAAAATAAAAGCCACAATAGGACGTTAGCCAGACTACGGTAAATTCTTGATTGTAATGATTCTTAGTCAAGAGAATCCGCTAACACACGTTTGCCGGTCAATGGAACCAATAACCATTAGTCCTGCTATAAACTACCTGCCGCAATGGAGCGCACAGAATTGCTGTTATTACGAAAAAGTAGCACGAGTACTACGGCTGCAGAAAGCTTAAAACATGCACCTCCGCTCTTAGAAGAAGCAAACAGGACAACCAATAATTTAAAACAGAACAGCTCAATTACAGTTCTAAGCTCAAAATGTTAGTGTTCTTCCAGGAGATTATTCACGTTTGAGGTTATTTATTAAGCGACTTTCCACCTTCACGTAAAAAAGTAGTGAAGTTAACAAAACCAAGAGAGTCTTCATACAACTATTTTGTACACACTAATTTAAGTCATCAGCAGCACCGCACTATTGTAGTCGCATGAACCCAATATTGATGCACGTAGAACAGAATGCAGATTAGCTTCATTTCCCATTACATTGCAGTAACTTACGTTTATTACATCGATACTAAATCAATAAGCATAATAGAATATCACTTAAATGAACAACAAATTCCATAAGCCATTTTTCCTCGAAAGACAAAACTTTGAGAAAAAAAGTATTCGAAATTGACAAGAATTTACATTAAATGGCATCGAATGTTTATTCCCCAATTGTATAGACACCCCCAGAATAGAACAATTTTATATATAATATTATACAGAGTGTCTGGGGAGGGAAACGTCGAAAATTCAAAAATAAGCTCTTTAGACAATTTTAAGCATATTTTTTCTAATAAATTACTTGGATGTTCTGAATGGTTGAGTCGCAATAATCATTCAAAAGTTGATTTGAAAAAATGCTTTCTCAGCAAACATTTGCATTGCAGAAGCATAACAACACTCCAGAAACATGCAAATTGTTTATTATTTATAAAATAAATTAATATATTTGTTCGGAAAGAAAAATTTACCCAGAAATAAACAAGCAATCGAATTGTGTAAATTAGGTGCTCTTTATTTCTGGATTATTTTTTTCTTTTTGAACAAATATATTCATTAATTTTGTAAATAATAAAAAAATTACATTTTTCAGAAATGTTTCTGTTTTCTGCAACGCTTTGCATAAAATCATTTTTTCAAACCAACTTTTGAGTGTTTATTGCGGCTCAGCCATTCGGAATATCCAAGTATTTTATTGGACAATTATGCTTAAAATAGTCTTAAGAGCTTATTTTCAAATTTGCGACGTTTCCTTCCCGGACATTCTGTGTAAAGAAATTGGGAAAATGACATAAATTATTTCTATAATATCAGAACGTTTCGGGAACCTTTCTTGTTCTCATCATCAGGCTATATAAAACAATACAATGTCATATTATTTTATAAATACAGATTAGTTTATCACATCGTGACAGATAATGATGGTGCTCACCTCAACAGCATAATTTTTCTTTTTCTTTCAATTAGTCTTTCTACGTTAATATTTTTATAATTGAATATAAATTGATAATCTTAGTTGCAATTTTATCTCAAGAGTAATATGGTTTAGTTAACTCACACAGCATACCAGACACGATTGAATGTGTTATTCATTATGTTATTAGAATAAGCTGCAAGGTAATTGCTAGGAGTTGGGAAAAAAAGAACAATGAAGGAGACGGGATATAAGGGAGGAAAGGTTTTACTTAAGAGTAGTTTCATAATGTTTTTCTTAATTTACTTTTATTAAATATAGTACCTTACCATATATTTTCGTGAATTTATGTAAAATTACGACTGATATTGTCAAATTATATTAAATTATACAAAAATATTTACAAATAAAATTAATTAAAGGAAAAAGAAACATTTATAATATTGAGGTGAGCACCTAGCACCATCATTGTCACGATGTGCGAATAAATTAAACTTTATTTATATAATAATATATAACTTGGTATTGTTTTTATAGTACTTGACGATGGAAACAAACCTGACAATGGGTTCCCGATATATATTGTGACATTTGATAGAAATTCAAAGTCCCACGCACGCCCACGCAACGAACGCGAACAGTATGTTCCTTAAGCAAATACGGCGATAGTCGCGGGAGCGCGACCTGGCGGCAGCCCGTGAAAACCTCTGGCCGACCGCGCGAAAGGGGTTGCGACGCGCGCAGCTGTCCGCTAGGGGAGGGAGGCGAAGGAACTCTCCCTTATATTTGAGGACAGGAGCTGATAAATACCGCCGATAGCCAAAGAAAAGCTCTCTTGTCTCTTGCCACTTCGCACTTGGTTATCATTCATCCAGCTACTCTCTCGACATCTAAAGTTACTTAGGAGTTTTCACAGTAGATGCTGTGTTAGCTGGAATACGTCGGAATAGTACTAATGCATTTCGGGAGACTGTGTCGGAAATAGGGCACGAAAATTATCCAAGTTGAATAATTAGAACGTTTTCGAGCAGAAATTAATAGTGAAACGCTGTGAATTCGGAAATGAAGTTGAGTGGCGTGAGATTGCGATTTAATACGTGCAGCAGAAGGACTAAACGCTTTACTGCTTACACGTAGCTGCACTGTACGCAAAAGAACGTTTTATTCGCATTGCTATAAATTGCATTGTCTACGCACGGAAGTGAACCAACGAGGGGCAGGACGGATCTGGACGAGACGGGACAAGACGGACCTGGACGGGACGAGCTGCGTATCCCGGAAGAAGAAGAAGAGACGAAGAGGTCGGCGAATTACGTGCGAAGCGCTGACGAGAGCTGGCTCCCCGCCGCGTGTAATCTACGTCGTGGACGCCGCTGCTCGGGCCTAAGATCGCTTCGCTGCCGCAACGTTGCAACCGCCAGGGTCAGGTAACCCCCGAACGGGGGGAAGGCCAAGGTTGGCGTAGGTTACGGATTTCTTGCGGCGCGCTCAGAACGCCGTTTGTGTGCCAGCTGAATAACTAGAGAGAATTTGTGCCTTGCCAGACTATGAACAGAAAACGCCAGAAAATTCAATTGCCTTAATGATCAAAGATCAGAGAAAAAGAAAGACATTTGTAATTATAAGGGATTATGTCTTGTAATGTTGTAAAAGGGTCATGTTTATTGTTGTTTAAAAGGATTTAAAGAAAATGTTGTACAAAGTAGTTGAATGGTTTAGCAGGCTGTGCACAAGTCAGAATAAGGTTCAGTCAAATGTTATTTTGCAATAAGTAAATTCAGTTTCTAATCCGCCAAAGACAGACAAGTATTTTGAGTGTTTCAGCAACATTATAATTTGTAATAATTTTTTGTTTGATTTTGGATTTATTAAATTCATGTGTTGGATTTATTATTTGTGTGTATGTTTGGTCAGCCCTTGTCACTTGTAAGATCCTGCTCCCCTGAGATTTTCAAAAGCTCGTTTTCGAGCATTCGTCTGCGCGACTGCCTATGCGCGACTACGCATAAGGGAAAAGCGTCAGAAAATAAATATATATATATATAAAATATATATATACATATATATAACAAAGTTGTGTTAGTTACACCATTTATAACTCAAGAACGATTAAACCAACTTTAATTATCTCTGTTTTGTTGGATTCATCTCCGTCCCTATTAACAGAATAATTAATAAAATATTGAGAAAACACTATATGGTGCAACAAAATTGGCACTACATGGTGATGAAGAATAAAAATCTAGATATTCATGCAAACGCAACACAGTTCGAATCTATTTCGTTAAATAACTCCAAAACAAAGCGTTCTAGGGCCTTACAAACTAAAATTTTGTGGCCTTTGGCCTCAAAGAAACATTTCTCACGCCGTATTCTACATCGTTTTGAACATTTTATTACATTTTTGCTGGTCCGGCACTTTTTAATTTTACACCAACAACTCCAAGACGTGCAGAATCTAAGTAAATAAAAAATGTCGGGTTAATTTAACCATTTATAACTCGAGAACGACTGGACCAATTTTAATTATCTCCGATTTGTTGGATTCGTCTCCGCCCCGAGGAGTAGAATATCTATTAAAATATCGCCAAATTTCACGAAAAATAATTACACAGAAAATTAATCTAATATATAAAAATCAATGTTTGTTGGTTCGTGTTTAATGCGCTGCCGTACCAGGCATCCAATTTCGATAAAAATGTGTCAACTTATTGTTGCACTTGCGGGATGAGCATAGGCTTAGTACAATCATTGTAACTCCAATGATGGCGTTTCAGTTAAATGCAAGTTCCCAATTCAAGTGAGCTTCATTGTTGCTGGGCGTTACTGTGTGCCGTGGGGCGAGGTTGAGGAGAACACGAGGAGGAGGTGGCGCAAGATGATAAGAGAAGAGGACAAAAGAGGCAGGAACAAAGAGAGAGGAGAACACAGAGAAAAAAGAAAGGGAAAGAGAGGAAAAATAAAGAGATGAAAAATAGAGAAAGGAATATAGAGAAAGGAAAAATAGAGAGAGGGAATATAGAGAAAGGGAAAAGAGATAGGGTGGAAATAGAGAAAGAGAGGGAAAATAGTGAGAGAGAGAGAAAATAGTGAAAGAGTGTGATACACCA
This sequence comes from Acheta domesticus, assembly GCA_031308135.1. NCBI lineage: Eukaryota > Metazoa > Arthropoda > Insecta > Orthoptera > Gryllidae > Acheta > Acheta domesticus. The sequence goes on along the minus strand of JAHLJT010009436.1, from coordinate 92,814,516 downwards.
AATGGCGGTTCAAACATTCGAAAATATACGCCGGAGGTCGCTGTACATGGCGCATATGCGTTGCCAAGGAGTTGTTTTTGCTGAGTAGTGGAGAAAAAACAAACGGTATGTCACTCTCATATGCAGTGTAGTGAAAAGAGCTCTCCCTTCATCCAGACACGGAGGTGGACGTATCGCCCGATAAGAACTCGGAATATAACTTCTATTTTATTTGATAGTAACGCTGTGCCGTAATACCGACACGGAATATTAATCAGGAGATTGATTCGTGAAGTTAATTGAATTAATTCGGTTGCAACTATTTATCATTTATTGAGAAAAACTTTATTTGCAAAAGAAGCTGGTTCGTCGCGCTTGTACTGACGATACGACATTGCAGCTATTATAAACTGATTCAGTGACAACAGCTTGTGATTAAGTGGAGAACTTTAATCGAATATAACCTGGATAGAGACTATAAAATATGTCCGCAGTGCAGTGGCGGAGCAAATGAGTTTGTGAATAGACTTGGCTACGGATATTAGTTAGCAGAGACATTTTTTACTTTCCCGTATACGTACGTATACACGGAGTGATATACGTAGTATAGGGAAAGTTATGTAATGCTGCGCGAAAAAATGGCCAATTTTCGGCGGAAAAAAATTAATTGCCGGGCCGTGAAAACGAATAAAGTGGATAAAACCAGTTGCTAAATTAAGAAAACAAATCCTCTATCTCGCGGTGTGGTCAAAATCCATGATTTGTTGCTTCTTTATACTTAAAAATCGATTGACGGCATTCCGTCCGTCTGTCCGTCTGTGGTCAACGCTAGCGCCTAAACCGTTCGGGTCGATTTTCTTCAAAATTGATATTCCCCAGTCGATCTGATTCTAGTCAGAAGCTTTGTGATTTTGAAAAAGATTCTTTAAAATTGGGGGTACTTTATATGAAGCCCCCCGGGGATTTTCAACATTTTCTCAAAAACGGCTCCAAATTCTTTCTTTAAATTTCTTGTATGAATAGAGGAAAATACACTTTTTACATGGCATAGGTCCGATTTTCACGTACAGCTCTGAATTTTCGAAAATTGTGAAAGTTTGAATTTTTTTCGGCGTCTTTCTCCAACTCCAAAATTGAAGATAGAGATTTTTTCTTCAAATAAAATTTGTTCTGCATATTGAGTTATTTCATAACGGTCAAGTAAATGTTTTTCAAAATTTTGGTAGTGTTTCGTGTAATATTGCGTGCAATATGTGCAATTTTAAAAAGTTACAAAAACAAGAATTTTCTCAAAAACGGCTCCAAATTATTTCTTTAAACTTTTGGTAGGGATAGTGGTAAATGTACTCTATCAGATGACTAAAAGCCATTTTGTCAGTCTATCGGTTGGTTTTTTCAAAAATTACCAAAATGTAAATTTTTTTACTTGTCTCTCACGTCGTTAATATTTACATTATCGGCGATTTTTTACATTATTATATTTACGAGTATATATGCTTTAAATAATGTCCAGTAAAGTTTCTCGAAAACACTACCGTTTTCTGTGAAAAGTAGCTCAAATTTCGGCATTTCAGAAATGCTCAAACGTCATTTTCTCGTATATGGCTGCAATTTTTTTCTTGAAACTTTTGTAACGGATAGTGCTAATTACACTCATTAGTATAGCGTGAAGTGTATTTTCAGTTTTTTTTGTTTTTTTTCAAAAATTATATAAATGTAAATTTTTTGAAAGATCTCTCACATCTTTAATATGCACATTATCCGCAATTTGTAAAGATGATTATATTTGTGAGTGTAAGTGCTTCAAATAACTTCAATAAAGTATTTTGAAAACTCAAAAATTTTCTGTGAAAATGAGCTTCAAATTTCGCATTTTAGTAGTGCTAAAACGCCATTTTCTCTAAAAACGGTACATAATTTTTAAAAGAAAATTGCCATTTACGGCTAGGCTTTTGTGTTACTTTAATATTCTAAAATTAATGTTTCTGTTCTACCAATAGGAAAGCGAAAAATTAAGAAAGTGACAAAAAAATGTACTTTTGGCGATGATAGATGGTAGCTGGCAAGAAAGAGTATGTGGCAATTCCGAATAGCTAGCGAAGACCCAGGAAAATAGAAAACTAATACGGGAAAGTCTGTGCCATTCTGTAGCACCACTAGTTTTTTTTTCGATTTCGTTGAATTCACGGGTAGGCGCACAACTGTTGCGCATTTTAGAGAAAAGTAACTCTAGATGCTAGGTTAGCTGCAGATGCTAGATAATGACAGATACTAGAAGCAACATTGAAGAATGAAGTAGACGACATCGGGTCCGGCCCAGCCGAACGAAGATCGGAAGACGTTGTGGAAGTTCCAGGTTGGTTCTTCGGGCGCCATCCGACGACTGACAAGAGGGCTCGGGGTATTTTATGCTAAGGATCGTTAGAAATTTAATTCAAAGGTCATGACCAAATTATAATGCTATTTTTACTTTGAAATAAATTGTGTTCTGTTTTTAAACGAATTTGAAAAGATTGTTATTGTGCAACATAGCACGTTATTGTTGCAAGAATTTCAGAACAAAATAAAACTTTCAGATTTCGTGCTTCTCTGTACAGAGGGCAGATCCGGTAAGAATATTGCAGAAACAGGTAAGCGAATTGTCATCGAACCGAGAACCCAACGACTGAGCCACCAAGGTAGTGGTGTAATTTAAATACACGAAATGTTCTTGATACTTGAAATTGTTTTCCTGGCGCCCATAATAATAGGATTCATTGGTTATTGCAATTGAACAGAACCAACGACTAAGATATAGATTATATGGTTTTCAGTAGTAAATGAGATAGTAGCGCTTTTGAATAGAAGATTCGTTTCAAGAGAGGGAAAAATAGCGAAAGAGAGGGAAAATAGAAAGGGGGAAATGGAGAGAGAGGGAATGGAGACAGGGGGAATGGAGAGAGGGGGATGAGAGGGAGAATGGAGAGAGGGAAATGGAGAGAGGGTGAAATGGTGAGAGGGGGATATATGGGGAGAGGGGGAAAAGAGAGTCAGAGAGTGAGGAAAAAGAGTCAGAGAGTGAGAAAAAACAGACACAGAGGGAAAGAAGAGACACAGAGGGGAAGAAGAGACATAGAGGGGGGGAGAAGAGACACAGGGTGGAAGAAGAGACAGAGAGGAGAAAAGAGTCACAGAGAGGGAGACAAGTGTCCACAGAGGAGGGAGAAAAGAGTCACAGAGAGGGAGAAAAGAGACACAGGGAGGGATAAAAAGAGACACAGGGGGAGAAAAGAGACATGGAGAGAGAGAAAAGACAAAAGGGGGAAAAGAGACATAGATAGGAAATAGAGAGACAGATGGAAAAGAGAGAGAAAGAGTAGGGAAAATGAGAGAGAAGAAAAAAAGACAAGGGCAGGGAGAGAGGAGAAAAAAGAGAGAGGAGGAAAGAGGGGGAAAAGAGAGGGGGAGAGGATTAAATCTTCAATTATTTCTTCTGCGGCAGCAACGCGCTGGGTACCAGCTAGTATTTACATAATTATATTTAATAACAAAACAGCCATAACATAAGAAAATGTAAGTGTAAGTATGTGCAAGTAAGGGGTGAGGATAGCACAAGGAAGAAGACAGAAAGACTGCGCACGTCCGTGACCCGTTCATTGTGGCATTGCTCCGGCAGTCGCCTGGTGTTGATCGAAAAAAAAAACACGGAAAACATTCCGGTCAGGAAAACAATTCGGCCAGTAGATAGCGACTGACAACAACCTAGCAATCTATACTGCGAACAAACGTCTGCCGACTTGACAGCCGAGAATGGGGGAGAGCGATGTTGCCACTTCCTCGGGCGGTAGACACAATGTCGTAGTTGCGTCAGATCAGCTGTTGAGGCATACACGTCTAACTTATTGTTTTTTGGTAGAATTGTAATAATGACACTAGTTTATTTGATAAAATTCTGTTACACAATTTTTTCGCATTCCCTTACACTATAATCCTGCCTATGCAAGGAATACGAAACATTTTTGCATAAAACGCGCAAAGCAGATGAAACGTACGTACAGCGAGACGCGTTTTAAGAAGGAAGATGCATAGTATTCATTATGCAAGAGAAGTATCTGAAAGTAAGACATTCTTGATGTGAATACATACCTTCCACAGAACGTTCACAATAAAAAAAATTGAAGGACTTTTCGAAGTTACTGACTTGAACCTGTTATTTACAAGGTTTTCAAGGAGGCATCCTATTGAATGTATTGGCATAAGATAAAAATTAGAAATGTCCCGTACGGTGGATGTACATATACATCGTGTCATAAGTATATCAGCCTTTAAGTAAGTCTTTATCACTAGACGATACAAACGCACTCACGATGCATAACCTAACAAAAAATGGCGCTCCTTTTGGCGCTTGGCGCTCTTCAATTTTCAGTTGCTTCGCACTATTACATTTCATTTGTTTCTTAGTAAACGTCGGCAACTCTGTAGTGACATCATCACAATTTGAAGCCTCTGATTGGATAACGGAACCCCCTCTCCCCTGTCAGCCTGGAGCTGTCAGGTCGGCAGAAATATTATTCACAGTACTGTACCATAAAGAAAATCTCGCCAACGCCGGGACTCAAACGCTAGGGCCTCCCGATCAGAAACACAGCAGTGCGATTAGTTGGTGTCCAGAGCCACCTAAGTCAATGCATAATTTCGAGTTTCTACTGAACTCTTTCTCAGTTACCCTGCAAAGGAACAGAGAAATACAGAAAGTTTTTTTATTCTCAGTGATAATACAGCGATAGCTTCCCGGCACGATTCATTGATCACATCTCGTTCAATAAAAATAATGCCGTTATTACTTTTATTTTACTGAAATTTAGAGAGTAATGTTCCACGAACGCACATGTAATAAGCAATAAATATTTCCGCGAGTACACTAACCATACAATGCACGCCCCACTGCCGCAGGCCGACGCAAGCTAATCAATACAGCGTAACGGGCAACACGACGGACGGCGCGAACCGGCTGAGATGGCGCAGTGGGAGCATGACCATATCTCTCTGCAGCATCTCTGTTTGATAGTTCCGAGATTTCCTGTCCCGACGTTGACTGATTTTCGATACTAGCTCATAGCTGGGTCCGAATTCAAACAGTGTCTAGAGAACAGTCCTAGCGGCCAGCTGTTCAGATGGACAGTTTTCTGAGGGTACTAGTGAACACAGAGTCTGTAAGCGAACAAACACGCAACGGTTTCGATCTTCCTTCATTCATACTAGTTCCCTCCTCTCCTCTTATCTCGCATCCTTTCCCACCACCTACGCAAATTTTCACTTACATGCATTACATTACCACACATGTCGGGGGGGGGGGGGAACAGTCGGGGGCCTTACAGCTCATCCCGGCTGAGGTGCTCTGCTGGATAGATACTCGTTTCTCGAGAGACAAACCCCCGTAAGCCGACGAGTAGGTCCAGCCCAGATCTTAGGAAGTTTCAGCGAGGGAGATGCACCTGGTTAAATTTTTTACTACAATTACATGACTAATTATCATAGCAGTTTAGGCTTTCAGAAATACTAAATAACTAATCAAACAACCGGCGGGAGAATTAAACGCCTCGCGATGAGCTGTATCACGTCTCTTGTAGTGGAGGCCAGGTTTATGAGCAGTGCGACCGATTGCCTCGCACGTGGCCGCGAAATCAGATCGAAACAAATTCTTAACCAATCTGCACTTGCTACGCAAAAAACGTTTCTTTCTTGCAGCAGAAATCTTGTCGTGGAATACCATTATAATGCGGAATTAAATGAAATAGTATTTCACAAATAGTATTTAGTATTCAATCAGTCTTGTTCGAGGGATTTATTCTTTCAGATCATTCTCACTATGTTTAAATTACGATCTATATAAAATTAAACAATTAAATTTTACTTTATTTTCAGTCTGTAAATCTCCATTCTACAGTCTACTTGTAATATCGTAAGAATTTTACTTTTCGTCTTTCGCTACATCAATTTCCGCCTATAAACGAATTTTTCTTGATAAGAATTATCAAGTTCAATTAACTAGTTTCCTGTTAAAATACATTCTTATGCACTTCAGAAAATCTCAAGTTAAGAAACAATTTAAAAAGGGCGTGAGCTTCACTTCAAAGTTATATTAATTGTTTATTAAGAAAAGTTATTGCGACAATAAGCAAGACTTTTAAGGGTGGTGCCAGATGTTAGTTTTGCACCGATATCTCTATATTCTTTGCCAACAACTGAACGTATGGAGCACACATACGCATGCGCACGCGCACACACATATACACACACATACACATGCCTACGCGTGCGAACAACCGGCCGCGAGATATACGAGAATGGACTCCCACTCTCCAGTCGATCGAATGCCGGTCGGCGCAATAGCTCGCGGCTTATGAGGCGAGAGGCGATTATCCCAGCGACGGAGTGGCAGCACGCAGACTGGCTGGTAAGGCTTGCAAGGGGCTTGCAAGGATCTTCCAAGGGGATTGCCAGGGGCTGCCGCCACAGCCTGTGCAGCGCGCGCACGCGGGGCCAGCGACTGCAGAGGGCTTCCGAGGCGGCGTCGCCGACCGGGGAATCCCCCACCCCGCGTGGGAGGCTTTCGGCTCCATGCTGGAGGCGAGGCGAGACATCGAGCGAGAACGCTGGGACGCGGCGAGAGAAGTGGAAAGGCTACCACAGAAGGTATATTATATGAAGTGCCAGTGATGAATTTATGCGAGAAAAAGGCGAATTTTCGGCAGAAAAACTTTTCACCGGGCCCTGGTAACAAAAAAGTGGATAAATCCAGTCGCTAAATTTAGAAAAAAAAAGTCCTCTAACACGTGGTGTAGCCAGAATCCATGTTTTGTTGGCCCTTGGTACCAAAAAATCGAATGAACGGCAAAACCTGTCTGTCCGTTTGTCCCGTTCGTCTGTGAACAAGCTAGCAGCTAAATCGTTCAGCCAATTTTCTCCAAAACTGATACTCCCCGATCTGGCTGACGTCGCGGCCCATTTAATTTAAAACAGATATATTAATTTTTGGGGCTACATGGGACATTTTCCAAATTTTCAAAAAAATACCTTCAATGTTTTTGATTAAATTTTATTATGATTTGTGCGTGAAGGGACGTTTAAGATAGTGATTCAGGTCCCATTTTTTTTTTTAATTTATTTACTTATTGTTGAAATTTACATAGTTCAGTAATTAATTACTTTTTCATATGCATTTTGTTGGCTTAAAACTATTCTTATTCTAACTTATTTTCTAAACTAACTACTATTTGATGTAGGGGACTCATGGAGCACCTACTATTTTAGCTACTGTGTGGAGAAAATATTTAAAATGCTTCTAGTGGGAATCTGTTTTGATACGGGTTGGGAAATAATTGACAGATGCTAGGTTATAGTGGGCGGCTTGGGGTATTGAGTTTATATTTGAAAAGAAATTATTAGAGAGTTGGGCTATGTGATGGGTAATAGGTGGTAGGTTCAATTCTTTGTGGAGTTGTCTATTTGATATGAACCAGGGAGCATTTGTTGCTATTCGGAGGAATTTGTTTTGCATAACTTGAATTCTATTTATGTTTGTTGGTGAGGCATTTATCCATATTGGGCACGCATATAGCATGAGCGGTCTAATTATTGTTTTATATAAGGCTATTGCATTGCTTAATGATAGTTTACTTTTATTATTGAGTAAGGGCTTTAGTTGGATTAACTTTATTTTAGTGAGTTTTATCTTTTCGGTTATGTGGGATTTCCAATTTAGTCTGGTGTCGAAATTTAGTCCAAGGTATTTGATAGTTTCGTTTTGTGGTATCCATGGGATTGTGTTATTATTTATATGGAGTGGGGCGGGGGTGGAGAATGGCCTGAGTGAGAAGATTTTTGTTGCTGATTTGGTCGGGTTAAGCTTTATTTTCCATTTAATGGACCAGTCTTCTATTTTGTTTAAATGTTGTTGGATTTTGTTTCTGATGAGGTTGGTTGAGTAGCTGGACTTGTAAATTACTGTAATCATCTGCGAATTGTGCTGTGTGTGTGTCTGATGTAGTAGGTATGTCTGCTGCATAAAGGTTGAAAAGTGTAGGCGATAAGGGTGATCCTTGAGGCAGTCCTGCTATTATTTTACGCGGGTTAGAGATGTGGTTTTCAACCATTACCGTGAAAGTTCTGTCTGTGATGAAGTTTTTTATGACTTGTATTAGATAGTTGGGTGTCCCTATTGATTGGAGTTTGTAAATCAATCCTGGGTGCCATACTCTGTCAAATGCTTTGGATATGTCAATGAATGTGGCTATTGTGTGTTTTTTTCTCTTGGAAAGCTGTGTGAATGTGTTCGGAAAGTCTGAGCAACTGATGGAAGTAGATACTTTGCTGGTGAATCCAAATTGGTGCATAGGTATTGATTTGGTTTTACTCAGATAGGCATTTAATCTTTTGAGTATTAGTTTTTCAAGAATTTTTGAAAACGATGGAAGAAGGCTAATTGGTCTATAGTTTTCGACAATACTTTGATTTTTGTTTGGCTTTGCTATGGGGATTATATTGGAATTTTTCCAGATTATTGGGTAGTAACCTGTTCTGAGTATAGAATTATATATGTTGTTTAGGTAGGCTATCGTGTGAGTGGGTAAATGTTTTAGTATTATGTTGCTTATTTTATCGTGTCCTGGTGCTTTTTTTAATGGGAGTTTGTTTATTAAGTTTTTAACTTCAGTGGGGGAAATGAACTTAATTTTGTGTGGAACATTGTAGCTTGGAGTTGTTGCTAGATTTATGATATTATTATGATCTGGATGTGGTGGGGTATTGTTTGGAGTGAAGGTTTGCTCGAAATGATAAGCCAATGCTTCTGCTTTTTCGAATGGTGCGAACTTTTTTCCTGATTGAGTACTCAATGGGGGATTTGCGTTTTCTTTTTTAAAATCATTTTAGTAAACTGCCCAAGTGTATTATTTATTTGTATGGAGGGATTGGATTAGATTGTTATATTTTGAATGATTGTAGTCAGTTATTGCTTTTTTAGTTATTACATTTAGCAAATTAAATTCTTTTTTAATTGTGGTGTTCTGGTGATACACCATAGTCGTCTTGTTTTATTTTTGGTGTTTATTATGTCCAAAATGGGTTTAGGCAATTTGTCGTTTGTAGGTTTATTACTATTAAGAGATCTGTCCTTGTTTAGTGACTGAATTGTATTAATAATCATATTATTTAGTTGTGCTATTGCTTGTTCTATTTCTAAGGGTGTTTGTTAAGTTTTTAAAATTGGGGAGTTTGATTATTTACAATATTTTTAAATTTATACCAGTTGATATTTTGTGTGTGAAGGGCATAGGTGGGAATGTGCGGGGGAGAGGTTTGGTGTGTTGAAATTACGACTGGTAAGTGATCTGAATCTAATTCGAAATGAGGAACTGAGTGAAAATTTATTTGCGTGTTAGTTATTGCTATATCTAGGATATCCGGATGCTTGTTTGGGTCTAGTGGATAGTGAGTTGGTTCTGGTGGTGTTATTAATTGAATTTTTAGATCGTTTATGTTTTTTAGTAGCATTAGACCTGCCGTATTGGAGGTTCTACATCCCCAGTTTGTATTTTTAGCGTTAAGATCACCGATAAGTAATATAGGGGTGTTTTGTTGAAGTAATGCAATTATATTTGTATGATTTATTTTAATTTTGGGAGGTTTGTATGCTGCTATAACTTTTATTAGCCTGTTGTTTAGTGGGACTTTGATTGATACTGTTTCTAGTCCGGGAGTATATGGAAGATTGGTTTGTATGTACGGGATAGATTTGTGAATTAGTATTAATACGCCACCGCCGTTTTGGTTTTGTCTGTCATTTCTGATTACATTGTATCCCGGAATTCTGAAAGAGATACTTGGCTTTAAGTGAGTTTCAGTTATGCAAGCTATATTTATTGCTTTGTCATTTAGAAAGTGTGTTAATTCTGTTTTTTTGTTATTAATGCCATTGGCATTCCAGTTTAATAGTTTTATTTTTTCTTTATGGCGTTGTCCTGCCATTATTATTGGTAAAAAATGATGAAAGTGAGTTTTGTACATTATTAATTATTGTTGGGATGATGGTGTTAATAAGATTATTATATAGGAAGAGATAGAATTTATTAATGTGTGTATGAACGTATTAGTGTTATTATTAGCTTGCATATTGTGTTGTGATGTGTTTTGATAGGGCTGGTTACGTACGGTATGTCTTGGTGGCGAGATTGGAGTGAAAGTGAAATGTGGGATATTGTTGGTTGTGGGGAGGTTAGGGAAGTTTTGTGAAGATAGCCTTGGTGGCGGGTTATTTCTACTACTAGTTTTGACTGAGTTATTTATTTCTCCTCTTTTGGATATGGGTTCCACGATTTTTTGGTAATAAGCGCATTCTTCTGTTCTAAGGTCAGCTCTATGAGTCCCCGTACACAGTTTACAAATGGGAGGTAGATTTTTCTGTGGGCACTTTGCAGAATAGTGATCTACGGAACAATAAATACAAGCTATTGCGTGATTACAATTGTTTTTTGTGTGTCCAAAGTCTAAACATCGTAAGCACTGAATTGGTCCCTTAGGTCGTCTTCTTTTTTCAGGTTTTACACTTAAGTTACAAATCTGTTTCATTTGAAGGATTAAGTCTATGTTTTCGTGACCGTCAAATTCTGCTGCTACAACCGGTATTGGAATATTGTTTTTGTGGAGCCTGGTTACGCTGATTAGGGATGTGCACTTTGTTTTGAGGTCTTCGTAAATTTCTTGCAATGTTATAGAAGGATGAAGATTTTTGAAAATTACTGAAAACTTTTTATTGGCTGGATCTTTGTAGGTGTGAAACTGTCTTTTTGTATTTATTAAATGCTTTATGGCGTTTCTAAAGTCTGCTATTGTTTTAAACATTAGTTTTGCTCGGCTATTGTTGTAGTCTGTTGTGAATTGATTTGTTATTTGCATTTTAATTTCTCTGTTAAACTCGGTTATGTTTGACACATTGTTTACATAGATGGGTGGAATTCTTATGTTTTCATTATTCTGTGGTGCACTTTCATTTACGTAACTGAATCTTTTTTCATTTTCGGTTAGTTTTTCTAGGGGAGCGAATCTGTTACTCACTGGCACTGAATATGGGTCTTGTTCGCTGCTAGTGGATTTTTTATTTGGTTGGGAGCTCGAATCCGAATCACTGTCATTGTGACCTCTTTTTCCGTTGATAGGGTTGCTCACTAGTTCACTTTGGCTGGGAGACACATTCACTGCGCCATTGCACGGCGGTTGGTTACTAACCTGTTGGAGGCCACCCGTGGCCAAGTCAAGATATGTTGCATCTGTATCACCTATATTTCCTTCATGGGACAGCAGATTGAGATGACCGTTGTGATGTTGTAGTCCCATGCTATCGATGCCGGGGAGCTGGGTTTCGTTTTGATGAATGGAGTTTGTCTCCATGGCGCTCTCTGGGTTGTAGAGTAGCGCCATTGATTGCGCTACGGCTTGGCCGAGGCCAAGGCCTGCCGAGGAGGCTTCACTGTTTATGTTTTCAATAATGGCACTTGATGAAAATGAAATATGAATGAATCACTGCACAAAAACACAGTACTAAATGAATTGCACTAAACACTGTTGACTTCTACTAAACACTGTTGGGCTGAGTAGACCGCGAGAATGGCACGGCCTCTCCGGAGCTCACGAAAACGACTGTCAGGTCCCATGTTCGTTCAAAACCCTAATTTTTCGAAAACTGCAAAAGTTCAAAATTTGTTCGGAGTCTTCCTACAACTAAAATATTAAAGATAGAGATTTTCCCCATTAATTAAACCTGTTCCTTAAAGATACTAGCCTTTGAAACACGATCAATACAATTTTTCGAAAATTTGAGTATTTTCGCGTAATTTTGCATGAAAATACGGGCGAGAAAGTACGTGCTGTTTTAGCACCACTAGGACCTGTTTTCTTTATGGAAGAAACATGCAGTTTTAGATTAATCTTCAATCAGATTATTAAATTTTCTTCTATTTGCAAAAGATAAGATAGAATATGGTTTCCTGCTTGCAGACATATTTTTTGAGAATCATTTTGTCAGTATACCTGGTATGATGTGTGCACTTTACACAATGATGACCTTCCAGAGAGGTACACATGAATTTGAGTATGAATTGTGTGCATATGTGAACTACTGTACCAACTTTCTATTATTTTTTGGCCTTTGATAGTGTTTACTTCAAGAATTATTAAAATCAAAGAATGATAATAGGTAAATGTATCCATGATAAGTTGTAGGCTCCAGAGAAGTAGATGGCGCAGATTCACCGATGATATGCACTTTTTTCTTTCACCTACTAGCGCATATGTGCATATACTTCCGACTCGCGTAACAAGGAAATCCACACAGCAATCCACGAATTCACACTCATTGTCATGAAAATCAGCTGCTGATGTCATAAAATCAGTAGTCAAAGGTCCGGAAAAATTACTGTCCTAATTAAAGTGACATTGTGCATCCAAGGGGAAAATGATAAAAAAAAAACTCCATTCCCAAGTATAATGAGATTTCAAAACTGATGAATGGTTCCCTGAGTCGTGTCTTGAATTTTTTACTCGGTAATTAGAAATCAACGAATTTTATATATGGATTTTTCACAACAAATTATTGCATTACTCGTATGGGGACGCATTTAACTCCTCCAGTTGACTTGTTACTGATTTGACTGAAAGTCATAGAGGGCAGACGTTAGACACTCCGGAAAGTCAAATGTAGACAAACGCGTACGTTTGACGTTGCTGGTGTTGAAAGCCTTACTATCGAATGTTTTGTTGATGTCTTGTGTGGAATCTATGTTTAAATGGAACTGATGGAAAAGGAAATGGATCATTGTTTAAATGGAACTGTAAGAAAAAGAATACCAATTGTGTAAATAAACAGTAGTGATAAAACATACTCCTCACACTTGATTCAAGATATCCTAAACTCGTAACCAGACCGCTACTACCCACAGAACACAATGGAAATCACAACATATTCACAACACCAACGTAAGACAGTGCAAACCCATATCAAAATTCAGAAGCCGTTCCGGGCTGTACTGAAGACTCATGCTCCACCAGGGAGAAAAGAGATCATCTTTCATTCCTGTTGATCGGCGCCGCTCCCTGTAGTTCACTTAATCTTCTTTGAATACGTTCGAAGAACGTTTCAATAAAAAGGTGCTTCATCATCCACTGATTGACTTTCAACTCTCTCAGTATTACTAGGCAAGTGAAATTTAATTATTACAACTCTGGAAACGGCACGTCACACTTTTTAAAGGTAGAGGGAGAACTACAAATAATGAATCTTCTCGTGGTAAACGTAAAAGGAATATTACGAATGAATTGGGTAGGTTGGGTAGATTTTAACGAAGTAAGTGCCGACCTAAACGTCTGCGATTGCTAAGGCAGTAGTGCTGACGGGGATAGTGAAGTTGAAGGTTTGAATACTGCATAAGCATTGATCATTGGCCTGATATGCAAGCGTAGCTCGCTTCATTGAACGTATTATAGGAGTTATTTTGCAAGAAAAAAATGCGTTTTTGGTTCAAGAATCTTAATGACTTATAATTATTCTAATAATTATTTTAATTTAAATTAGACGGTGCATATCAGAAACGTTTAATAAAAATCAATGATAAAAATATAATACATGGATATAATCCCAAGATTAAACATGTTCTCCTCAATTGCATTATTTTTTTTCAAAGCAAAGATAAGCACACAAAATATCGCTTCTCACTAGTTTTCTGGAGTACCTGCATTTACAGAAAATAATTATTCCACTCCAAATCTATATTTCTAATATTAGAGATGGAACACTTTCCGCTGCGTTTTAATAATGAAGTCTCTCGCAGGTCAGTCCAGAGAGACTGCAATATATTTGTCTCATACAAACTAATCACCAAGAAAAGAATGTTACATAAGATGGAATTACTCTCGAAAGTAATCTGTCCATGCTCACAGTCGGCGAAATGTAAATAATTGGATCATGCATTGTTTTGTACAAATGCCAACATCATATTTACTTTAAAAAGAAAACGGTAACTTGATATTATCTAATTCCCAACAAAGTAATTTATGTGACGGTTGGGAGCGAACAAATCTCCAGCGATTCATCGCGAAAAACTGAGTTAAAGCAGTTTGTGGAAAAGAGCAAATGAATCTACGCCACAACAGTTTTGAAATCAATGTGCATACGTATGTAAGTGTGTGTGTGTTACATATTTCATCAGCAGAAAAGTTTTCTCGTACCGAACGATTCCGCTGTAGGCAGGTTTTATACTGTATTTGCTTTAATCAGAAAATGTAACATGAAGTTATCGATTTCTAAACGTAAGTTAGGTCAGAATTGCAGGCACATTTGCAGGGACCTATTTCTGTCCTCAGAGATGGTCGAGAGAAGCAGGTCGGAGGAATTACACGTGAAGGGAAAAATGGTTGATTGATGGATCGGACTGCTGTGCTATTAATTCTGATAATATAGTGCATGTTTTATCACTGGAGGTGGCGGTGTTCCTTCCCTGATGAGAGGTGAGATCCAGTGCCAATTTACATATCGGTTTTCCCTCTCTAGATATCTCCTTCAAGCAGGGCACTTTCCCAGCTGGGACACGCTCAGCTTCCGGCATGGTAATGTAGTGCATCGAATATAAGTGAACGTAAGTAAGGGGTGACGATAGAACAAAGAAGAAGTAAAAACCACGCGTACGGCAAGTGTGGCCCGTAGAACTTTTGTGAGGATATTTCTCCAGCTGATGTTCATCGGAAAAATCACGAAAAACTACCTACCAGAGCAGCCGGCCGTTAGAATTGTGAGCCCCAGAGAGCGACTGAACTCGACCTCGTTATAACTAATGTTGAAAATCCGCCACCACCCCCGGGACTGGAATCCTAGGACCTCCCGATCAGAGTCGATGCAAAGGCACCGGAGATGTTGGCTCTGAATTAAACTCATCCGGTAGAAAGTCACGAGATGAAGGGAGCGCACCGCGTGGCAAAGATGTCAATCAGTGGAAGTTACAATTAGAGAGAGGAGAGTAATTGTTGTATTTTGTGGAAATCCTATACATTTTAATGTAGGACCCAAAATTGTATATAATCGATAACTTTCATTTGCCCTGATTGTCAGCATCACAGTGAAGATACCCGTTGTAGCCTTTAGAGACCAGTTAGACGAGGGGAGGAGATTTGCCTAGATGTCAGATGAAGGGAAATGTAGGGAAAGTGCCGCATACTGCATCGCTTAGATGGCGTGAAACTAACAATAAACGATGCAATTAGTGATTTAGTAAAAATATGAATTACGTTTTGGAAATAGGAATTTGGAATGAACTACGATTCGGAAATCGGAAATGTTGACTTGACCTTAAGGACCTAATTCCCAACAACGTTAATTAGGTAACAGCGTCAATGTGCACAGCTGCAGCAACCTATCACAGTTTTCCAAGACTGTCAAGAAGGAGAGGGAGATCGCAGGGATGTCAGGTGATGGCAGAGGAGCAAGTTACAGAGAACGTACCTCAGGCTAAAGCTCATAAGTGGCGTTAAAGAAAATAATCAACGTTTGCGAAACATTCTTTAGTAGAAATCGAAAAAGTTAACTTAAATTCAGAAAAGTTAACTTGACATTACCAATCTTACTCCCAACAAAGAAAACCAGATCGCAGCCATGAGCGGGCAAGTCTGCAGCAACCCACCGCAGACCTCCGCGACTGCCGGGAGGAGAAAGGGAGGGAGAGATCACGGGGGATGTCAGGTGACGTGAGAGGAGCGCGGGCGAATGGCTGGGCGCGTGCCGCAGCAGCGGAAGGTCGCGTGGAGGCGACCGGGCGGTGCGGAGGCCAGGGTCGCAGTGGCAGCGGCAGCCGGGCCCGCGGACCCGGGATCGACCCGGCCGGGTCACGGCCGGCTTAAAGGAGAGCGCCCGGCCGCGGCGGCGTGCGAGCGAACGAACGAACGACCAAACGAACGGACGAATGAACAAACGAACGAGAGCAATCGCCTAGTGAGGCCCGGCGGGGGAGAGAGCCCGCGAGCCGCTGCGGTGCTCCCCAGGGACCAGGCCGGCGGCGCGCGGACGGAAACACTGGGCGCAGGCGAAGGGATAGGAAGGACAGAGAAGCGAGGGCGGGATCTTGAGTCCAACGATGAAAGCGGCCAATAGTTGTCATCGAGTTTGCCGCCCTGCCCTTCAGAGGCCAGAATTACAAGATCGTAGGAAATGTACTAAACACTGTAGATAAAGAAAGAACTTTTTTACATTTCTGCTTGAAGACGGTTGGGGTATCGGTATATGTATATAAAATGGGGTATATACTGGGTGAGTCCGGAGGAAAAGTACATGCTTTGAGGGGTGATACTACTAGTGATTCTGTACAAAATACTTAATACTATAATACAAAATACTAATAAACATATGCCCTTTTCTTAACCGTTTCAGGGTAATCTAATGAAAACAACTAGGAACGGGAAAAGTGCAGGTGACAGTAAATGAAGATACTATTATGTAACGGTGTGTTTAATAGTTTCCTCACAAAAGATGTTCAAACAGTCGACCGACAACTTCAATGCATTTTGCTACTCTTCCGCCAGAATTGGTCAGAATTGCAGGCACATTTGCAGGGACCTATTTCTGTCCTCAGAGATGGTCGAGAGAAGCAGGTCGGAGGAATTACACGTGAAGGGAAAAAATGGTTGATTGATGGATCGGGACTGCTGTGCTATTAATCCTGATAATATAGTGCATGTTTTATCACTGGAGGTGGCGGTTTAATCTTGTAGACAGGTGTTGTTGATCTGAACTCATTTCTGCATTTCTTTTTACTTGAGCACAAGCATCTAAAAATACGAGCGAGCAGATTGGATTTCTGTTTCTGGGGTTGGCTTAAGAGCGAAGTCTACAAGCGCAGAATGGACACAAGAGAGGAACTGCTCGCTCGTATTTTAGATGCTTGTTTCGTTTAAGTGATTTCGTTTCCTCTAACACAGGCATACTCATACTTTACTTGCAAACGAAGAACTCTGTCCTCTTAGAGCCTTTTATGTTGATATAGCGTTCTGTATCAGCCCCAGCACCAGCGCCAGCATCATCGCCAGCGTCGAGACAGAACTTCGTCCACGGAGCCCGGTCGTGTTTGGACGCTCCGACGAGAGCACTGGGAGCGTCGCACGCGCAACTTGTCCGTATGCGGTGGGTAGTGGATTCGCGCGACGCGGAGCGGCGCTCTCTTGTTCGCGTGCCGCGAGGCCTCGCGTGGTTTCCCATTCATGCGAGGGAGCGCGGGACGGAGGAGTCGTGGATGTAGAGCGTCCAGCACACCCGGGCTGGGGAGATTAGCGGATGGCTGCAGGAAGCGGAGTCTAGGGCGGAGGACCGAGCTAGGATGTTGACATTAGGAAAGTAAGTGGTCTGCCTTCTCACAACACTCAAATAAACTGCGTAACATGCACATTAACTGCGTTTTAGTTTTAAATGCGACTAAAGTGCGACTTTAATCACACTTTTTTCTAAGCTAAATTGTCGCTTTATTCCTACCGAAACTGAAGTGGAAATTTAATCCTCCGGGATTAAAGTAACCACAGAGAAAACAAAAAAGAAATAATGCGGCATACATGAAACTTTTAATGAAAAATAACATTAACGAAAATTATTGTTTATATGAATATTTATTTTACAATTTTAAAATTTTTGAATCTGAATTCTGGAAAATGTGTTTTCTCTTTAACATTTATTTCTATGCTCGAAGACGTCGCAGTACTAGAAGCTGCTATGTTCTTAATTACGACGATTGACGTGCAGGATCTTCTCGGAAACTCCAATATTATTTTGTAGTGATTGTCAATATATCCTCTTACAATAGAATTTCATTTCCAGTTCCTTTGTCTTTAAACGTTAATAAACCAGTCCTAGCATCTGCCAAGAAACTAGCAGACGAACGCTGAAAGCAATGGCCTGTATACGTATTCTCATTTAGCAGGTTTAACCATTTCGCTATCACCAGAGGAATCATTGCAAAATAATGTTTTCTACTGGTGGTACAGTTAAAAATCTAACAAAAATACTTATGACTTGTATTAGGTGGACGTAATGATATGTACTTTTTCACTATCTGCAATAATCAAACTCTCGTTTTCTACACCAAAAGTAGTGAACTTTATTCCCTATGGCTTTTTGTGTCAGGAATTTTTACTATAAAAATTGAATCTTTGCCCTGCACTTTTCCAATGGTCATGTCGTATAATTCATTTATTCTGCGCCCACCAGCGACTCTCATTATCATTACAACCTCCGAATGAAAAAGTGTAAACATATCTTAAGTCTAAGAATATACATATACGTAAGTTAAAAGTTAACCTAAACAATAAATACTGATCGTTACAATCTCTTTAAAATCTGTAAATTCAAGTTTTGTAAAAGTATAAGATTTTTTGGCTTATAGCCTTCTTCCTGTCTCTTCAAAATGCAATCAATTTAAAAATATGTAAATAATAATATCAATTAAAGCGTTAAACACGTATTGCCAACAATTTTTTCATAGAGAAGTACGTACTACGACGAAAGTTCTGTAATCATCAGCGAAATTCTCCAGATCGCAAGTTCCACTACCATCAATGAAATCTCAAAGAATGCAAGTCCCGCGACCTTCCAGGAAATGCCCAATGTTTTCTAACTATTGCCTGCAGCCTGAGAGCTAAACTGACGGCTTCGTCGGCGGCAGTCCCCCCGCATCTGCTGCCTCGATGCCCGGCCCTCGGTGTCGCACTTCGCACCCCGCGTTTCAGCCTTTGGAGGCGCCCCGACCGAGGGCGAATCATCTGGCGGACGACGCCGCGCCGGCGCTACGAGCGCGTATCTCCATGCGCCATCGCACCGCTGGCTGTCGTCCTCGCAATGCATCTCCAAAGGGCTCTTCATCGTCGCAAACGGGAAGGCTACGCGAAATCTAACAAAATCACCAGGACGCAACAGAGGAAATGAAAACAACGTTCGTACGTGTACGAGTATCTCAAATAGAACATCACGATTTTCACTTCAAAAGAGTATCTCACGTCTGTTGTAGCTCTTGATTCCACTTGAAATCTATACATTGCCATGGATAATCATTTCTTTTACATGAAAGAAGCAGAGTTACATTTAGTTTGCTTGTAGAAAAGTATCATATAAACTTGTGCAAACCAAGAACAGTCAAGCAGGTACAGATAAATCAATAATAACCAATTTCTATCACTAACGGTAGCACATACACTGACCATTTATGTCATTAGTATGTTATTTTATTTGCCGAAGCTAATTAGATTTTATTACTTTCTCTATAATGGGCTTATTTAATCCAAAGTCAGCAATAAATACAACCTTCCTCCCCACCATACACGAGAGTTATATAACAAATCACCAATCCAAGACCGAATTTCGAAATTTGATCCAAGACCGAATTTCAAGTTGTGATCATTAGACATCTTGAATAGGCTCACTCTCTTTCATTTATGAGCCTGAAAAATCAATAAAAAACTAACAAATTAATTACATGCTAATGTCTCTATAGTTGCTTGAGATGAAACTAGAGGTGCTACTGAATAGCACATTTCCCGTATTAGTTTTCTATTTCCTTTGGTCTCGGCTAACTATTCGGACATGTCATATACTCGTGCCAGCTGCAATCTATTGCTTCCCAAAGTACACTTTTTTGGCATTTTATTAATTTTCGGTTTCCTAATAGTTGAACAGAAATATTATTTTAAGAATATTAAAGAACAGAAAAATTTCGTCCTAAACGGCAATTTTCTTTGGAAAATGGCGTTTAAGCGTTACTGTAAATTATGTCACCTCATAGAGCACATTTAGCACTATCCCTACCAAAATTTAAAAAAATATGGAGCCGTTTTTGAGAAAATCTGGATTTCGAAATTTTTTAAAATTGCAAATATTGTGTTCAATATTACGCGAAAACTACTAAAATTTTCAAAAAAAATTGAACTGAAAGAACACACTTTGGACAACAAATTTTATTGAAGGAAAACACTCTATCTTCAATTTTGTAGTTCTAGGAAGACGCCGAAAAAATTTTAACTTTTGCAATTTTCAAAACTTTAGAATTGACTGTGAAAATGAGACCTATCCACCTTTATAAGTGTATTTTATTCTATCCTTACAAGAAATTTAAAGAAAAAATTTGAAGCCGTTTTTGAGAAAATTTTGAAAATGTCCGGCGTGCTTCCTGCAAAGTACCCTCAAATTTTGAAGAATATTTTTCAAAATCGCGACACCTCAGTTGAACCAGTTCGACCGGGGAATATTCGATTTGGAGGAAATTGTACTCATAGTTTCGGCGCTACGGTTGTTCACAGACTGACAGAGACGGACGGATGACGGACGTTTTGAAAAGAACCACTTTTTCGGTATTTCCTTTGAAACCTCGAAATCGATTTTCCGCAGCATTACATAACTTTCCCTATACTACGTATATACTCCGGGAAAGTAAAAATTAACTTAAAATAAACTTACTTAAATTACTTTTTATTATACAGCATCTCATGTTCTTACGTTATATCGTTTGCTCTGTAACACTGTGCGTCCACTCCTTCAGGTCAAGTTGCACTGACTAATTTTATGTTGGATCCACCAAGTGAGATTAAGTTAGTGATCATATCAAATAAAAATCAAATAAGTTTGTATCATACGTTTGATCCATTCTCTTAATTCTTGTTCTTCGATATTTAATATGCTCTGTCTTTATATTTATACTTTAATGCGTTCAATTCCTATTTGTTTCTAATTTACGAATACTTAAACTGTTGTCATTGATTTCGTAGTTTTCTTGATTTCTTTTCCTTCTCAAGATCTCTCACTCATATTTTGAAATGAAACTTGATGAAGACTCAAACCCTGAGACGAAAGTAACAAAACAATGTAAATTGTTTGAGTAATCCTGTTCTATTGTAGTATATTCCCGTTTTATAATCGAAAGTTCTTTTTGTTTGGTCGTTTATCATCTTAAATCAAATTAGTTCCGAGCTAAAGAAATCAAAAAATACATTTCACTGACATTAGGCCGAAACGAAGACAAGAAATAGGCCAACTACAAGTACATCTCACGTCTTTCACCCCTTCCCTTGCGGCACATGCGGCCGCAGCGATCAACTCCACCCGGCGGCGGCACAGGGCGGCGCGACGCATGTGGCCACGCAGCCATTTCCTGCCAGAGGCGCTGCGGCGCGGGCCGGGACGGGGAGGGCCGGGAGAGGCGGGGAAGGCAGCAGCCGCAGCCGACCCCGCCCCCAACCCCACCCCCTGCGTTTATTGCGGGCAGCTCATAACGCACACTGCCCGCCGCTGTCAGCGCCATTCGCCATCGCGCTCGCGCGGGGCCGGGCCGGCTCCGCAGGCGGGCCCTGCGGCCTCGGCGCTTATCTCCCGCAGCTCTCGTCTCAGCACTGGAGTAGAGGCCCTAGAATACTTCCATTGTGACAAAACGCATATAAAAAGTGTAAAAAAGAAGTACTATCAGGCAAGTACATAGCGTACAAGCATATACAAACAATAAATTTAAACAGAGCGCTCTTACTGTTCTCAGTAGAAATTTCAAATATATAGTAGCTTCCATAACTCGTGCCATGGGTTGAGGCGGAAGCCGATTTATCTGACCACTGCGTTCTCTGGAATCCAAAGCGAAGGCGTCAGTCAAGAAGTAAAGAGCTCAGCGCCGACAGAGCAGTCCGAGGCTCTGAAACCACCTCCATTTGGCTTGCATGAACACAGGTGAGCGGAAAACGCTCTGTCCTTAAGCCGATCTGCGGCTGCTGAGCCGCTCGCCCACAGCTCCCTCACCCGCTCGCTCATCCGCTCGCTCATCCGCCCGCTCACCCGCGCGCTCACCCGCTCGCTCACACCGCTCGCTCACCCGCTCGCTCACCCGCTCGCTCACCCGCTCGCTCACCCGCTCGCTCACCCGCTCGCTCACCCGCTCGCTCACCCGCTCGCTCACCCGCTCGCTCACCCGCTCGCTCACCCGCTCGCTCACCCGCTCGCTCACCCGCTCGCTCACCCGCTCGCTCACCCGCTCGCTCACCCGCTCACTCCCCGGTCGCTCACCCGCTCGTTCCCCTGCTCGCCCGCCCACCAGCGCTCATTGTCAGCCCGTTACACACCGAGCAGGAGCTCTCGAAGAAAATCTAGAGGGGAAGTATTCGTTCAGGAGCCGCTAGAGGGGTATAATGAAAGCCCTTCATGCAACCTCTGGCCGAGAATGTACCAGGTCCACTGGAAACGCAAAGTCAGAGCCGCTTATTGGCAGAATGCTTCACTCGGTATTATGCAAACACGTCGAGTACCATTTGCATCGCCGATGAATGGAACATGACTAAACAGCAAATCTGTTTCAATCCTGACGGGCCATGAAAGGATTATAAATTCGGTGCGTTTGTAGGCTTCGTTAAAGGAAATGGTAGACAGTTATCTAATGTGATTTCAAGGACAGAAGGAACTTTGTTTTAGATTAATTATAAGATTAATAATAAGATCAATTGTTTGAGATATGTATCGAAGAGATTTAAGCATGCTTAATTTTGTGAAAATTTGGTGAGGCAAGCGAATACCAATTCAACGGTCAGAAAATATTACTAAAAGTTTTGTGAATTGCAGTTTTCTAAAACATTATCGCTGAAGACCGCGGGTGGATCGCCTTTTGCCAGAGCCTGAGAATCCGTTCCCTTTCAATACGTGGTCCATAAACTGGATGAATGATAGTATCGATGGACTCCTGCCATTATGAATAGTTTCCTGTACGATTCCCCATTGGTGTGTCAAAATTTGCATTTTAAAAGTAAAATATTTAGAGAAGTAACTTAAACCCTATTTGTAACTATAACATTAAATACTACACTAAAATATTTGTCGCATACAAAACAACTGTATTATGCAGATCATAATTCTATTAATAATATAATTATTTTACATTTTCTATCATTTTAGGAATTTCTCGTTTTAAAACGATTTAATCTACTGAGAAATTAACTCGAGTTACTTGTCAACAATGTTAATGGATTATACATAAACTGCTTACCTTGCATTAAGACGGCCATACCACAATTGCACGTAAATTTAAATCAATAATATGTGTGATAAACTTAAGTTAAATTAAAATTAAACAAGAAAGATTTCAAAACGAATGTTTCGTATTTGCGTCACGTGATTTCAACCCGTCTTCCTTCCAGAAAATTCACAAACTCTTTCACTGGCAAATATTGTTCATTTCTCCCATTACCCATCTCGCTCTACTTTACTCCACATCACTTCACCTCACCTCACCTCACCTCTACTCGCTTCGCTGCTCCTTCTCCGTAAACTCCTTTGTGCCGCCGCGCCGCAAAGACACCCTCCGGCCGGGCTTCAGAAAGATTTCCAGACGCGCAGGAAAGAAGCAACTTCCAGACTTTTCTGCGCTTGCATTTTACAAACCGTTTTCGACTCTTACGTCTGCCTGTTCTTCAAAGTCTTGCCTCCGGATTGATTTTCTACTTGTGTATTGCTGAACACGTTTGTATACAGGGCGCATTCCCGAAACATCGAATTTCGAACAATCTTCTTTGTTCGGCTTCCACTTTTTATAAACGCTACAAGAGAGGAAAGAGAAAAATCAGTGAGTTCAGTGGAAGAAGTATGATAAAGAAGAAAATATACACGTATGTGTCGAGTGGACAAGTATCGACAGTATTATTGATTCATGCATATTTTCAGGTGCACCATGTTTGTTCGTAGAAGTCGTTTCCATATGCCATCGTATAACAAATATTTCCATAAATTCAGAAAACTCTTAAGAACACTAGTGTCATTTAATAAACCAGCACATTTTTATCTCCCGGAAAGCAAAATTCTACGCGTGTGCTCAATTACTGTGTAAGATAGTTCCGACAAAAATAGATAGTGACACCACAGAATAGCACCCATTCCCTGACAACAAAATAAAATTATATTTTTCGAAGTGAATATAATCAACGAAATATGGACCACTAGTGTGTTGATGTATAAATGAGCACTGACGCCTGATGCAAATCAATGAAAAATGTTGAAAGTATAGAAAAAATTAATTATTCATATTTTTAGGTGTGTCATTTCCGCAAAACCGCGTTAAAATATCGTTACATATTGACGTTTTTCATACGGATAATAAAATTTCATCTATCTCAGCTATCTACATACGCGAATTTACGAACATCGCTATGTTCCACTGCGAACCGGGTCATTCCGATAGCACTCCTCGTCGGCCGCCGGATCCATTCTTTGCGCAGAGGGTAATTCAATGATTTAAGCCTCGTAAACGTCGGGAGGGGGGACAAAACAAGCGGCTGCGCGCGATTACGACGCGCGATTAGCCTCAGACGTACTTCGCTCTGCCTCGCTGACGTTTCGGCTTACGGCAGCAGCTTACGGTTTCCACCCCCGCTGTAGGGGGACTCGCAGAGGCCCTGGATATATTAGTGGGGGGGGGGACAGATGAAAGTGGAGGTAAAATACGTTCATGGAGTCTTCGGTAAGACAGTAGCAACCACTCGCGTCTTTCAGCTCTTACTCTGAGATTCCCGAGATAAAGAGTAGCGCATTACTTGGCGCCGCCGCATAACTCTCTTTTAAGCTTTCAATTGTCATTTAACTACTAAATGGCGTCTGGTGGACATATCGGACGAGAAGATACCAATACGAGGGCCATAGATCCGATTACTGTTCCTACGGTCTTCAGTCACTACTCTGCGCTAAGGAAGTGATCTATCTCGTTTCTTTTTAGTTCATGACTCGTCACTGTTTTGAATTAGATCCAGAAGTTTCAAAATGAGAACTTGAAATATTTTTTGTTGGTAATTACACATGTGGTATTCACCCTTCAATCGAAAATAATTTAAACATGAAAAAAATTACAGGTTTATTGCCCACGAATTCGTTAAACTTTTATAAAAATGCATAAAAATAATATTCGTAATTCCATCGCATGATTGAACAACGTTGGACGGTTCTAGAGTCGTGAAGGGAATGCTATTGTTCTTGAATATGTGTGTACTATAATAGTATACTTGATGTTAATTTCAGCAACATTTTAGATCATTGATAGAAGACACATCGGGCAACAGGAATGTGAACAAAGACTTACACAATTGCAACAAGAAAACAGCAGAGTAATAAAACGTATGATGCAACCTTATGTTTTAGAATAAATAAAACATAAAATACTTATACAACATAAAAATAAATTAACTTATATAACACATTTAGAACTATATTTAAATAATTTTGAATTTATATATATATATATATATATATATATATATATATATATATATATAATATATACACAGAGTGAGTCACGAACTTTAGCACCTCCTGTAACTTTTGAACGGTTGAAGTTATTGCAATGCAGTTTTCACGAAAGTGCAAGTGCATGAGGGAAAGGGGCTAATTGATACGTGCATTAATTTCTATTTTATCACTTGTATTTTACGAGATTTTTTAGGTAACTTTGTTTTTTCAAATGGAACTATACATATTTTTTCAGTCCACCATGACGAGCGTAAAAAGACGAATCCAATGATGTACATATTGTCATATGTTAGGTAAGGATTTTTTTGATTAATTTTGATTTTTGCGACCGGGGTTTAACAGACGTTTTGAATAGTCCACCACACAAGGTCATGCAGCGCTCCACCAGCACACGTGCGCCCGGCGAAGGGAAGGGAAGGGGAGGGATCTTATTTGAAAATACAAAACATAGTATTCCAAGTATTCACAAAACCATTGCAGTTTTTTCCTGAACTGTGCTTTCCATCCTTCTGCATTTTCACATTTTCGTCTTTCTTTGATTGAAGGAATTAAAGGATGGAAAATAAGAATTTGTCATAAGTTTGTATTGTAATAAAATTGTTTATAACTTCAACTCCATTTAATGGGATTTCATAAGATACGTAGTAATGGGATCTTGAAACAAAGCACAGTAAGAATAAATAATTAAAACTGTACAAAAATATATTGTATATTTTGAGCAAACAATTTCAATGTTAATACGAATATAATAATAACTTAGGGATAGAAATAATCTTATTTCAAAAAATACTACTTAAGACAAATCCGTATTTTCAATCCCTAAGAAACCCAAATTACTGAAAATGGATTAAGATGAAAAGGAGAGTTCAGAAAAAAGTGCAACAGTTTTGTGAATATTTTTCGTATCCTCAAGTACTTAAATCCCTTCCCTTACCCGACCCGCATTTGCTGGGGGAGCGCTGCGTGACCTTGTGGGGCTGACAGTTACAATGAAAATATCCGTTAAACACTAGTCGCAATAAAATCACAATTACTCAAAAAAATGCTGATCTAACATATGACAATATTTATATCTTTGGATTCGTCTTTTTACGCTTGTCATGACAGACTGAAAAAATATGTATAGTCCCATTTGAAAAAACAAAGTTACCTCAAATATCTCGTAAAATAAAAGTGATAAAAGAGAAATCAATACACATATCAATTAGCCCCATTCCCTCATTCACTTCCGTGAAAACTGCATTGCAATATCTTCAACCGTTCAAAAGTTACAGGAGGTGCTAAAGTTACGTGACTCAGCCTGTATATACATGAATATCAATAATCTTTTTTTGTATATATTTAACTTTCAAAAATATCACTACCTGTATATATTTGTTATTTTCCTTGAAATATTGTTTATTTGCAAAATAAAATAAGCGTAGTTAGATTTTGAAAATGTTGAAGGCACCTGACCCCGACATTTCCTTCCTTACGGAATGCACTTTATTAATCAAGGCGGAACAGTGCCTCCCTTTACATACAACATCACCGTCGCCCTCTCCCTCTTCTTTAGATCTCTATCTCAGCTCAGCGTCTCCGGAAACCACCTTAATCGAGCAGGCAGAGACTCATTTCCGACGTTTTATTGAGTGACGTGACGAATTAACTGCTTGGCACTTGAGAAAGTGGCTCCGAAACGCGCGGTTTCATTAACGAAATTTGGAGCTTTTCGTCTGTCTCGCGCATTTCGGAAACCGAAGAGCGGATTAGGCATTCAAGCAGCAAGGGATTCAACGGGACCCAGGGAGCACATGTTTCTGCATTAGACATTACAAAATTTGTTAATTATAATAATTGTAAGATCTAATGCTTTAATACATAATCCCCTTACATTTCATGTTACATCAAACAATATTATTGTTAATGAAAATAATATATTGAATTATCAGATAGTGTTTGAACATTAGTATAATAAAGAAACAACTTCAAATGAACTTTTTAATGAAAAAAATCCCTTGTTGCCTTACATGTGTGATATCCCCAGAGACAGTTTCTCGATCCATGCGTGTATTCTAAATCATTTTCCATACCCCTTCGATTGATGTGCTGGTGAATGTAAATGATAGAAACATAAGAACGCGAACTTCTATTAACACATTTCGACAGAGTATTTCTCAAGAGAAGACAGCTATATTTTTATTCATTTTTTTGTTTTTCGATTACCCTATTTGAATTTTTTCACACAATTCAAAAAGTATATGGAGATATTTCTTGCAGCATTTCATTCTAAACATAACAAAATTCTATCAATGTGGTGTTTATTAGCTTCAGAATCAAGTAACCATGAATGCTAACACCCTGAATTACCAAATAAAACAATAAAATTCCCGAAATGATAATTGTCTAAAATAAAACTTTATAGATCACATTACCAATATTTCCCACATCAGTCTACTATCCTCTATCGCTCTGAAATTAAATTAATATCATATTAATTTTCTATGATATTTTAAAATAGGAAATACAGTAGTTTGTGCACATAACATCAACTCTAATTATGAAAGGTAGGTTTCTTATTCTACAACAAAAATTAATCGATCTTTTAGAACGTCTGCCTAATATTCATTATACATTCTATTGACTTCGGTCATGTGAGGTCTGCTGAATGGTATAGCCGATATCAATTAAAAGTACAACAAAATTAATTCTATCTTGGATGATATACTGTTTAGGAATGACAAATCATTCAAATATTTTTGTCAAGACTGGCAAAACTTATGACAAACATTGCAATCCACAATATTTATCGCAAATGTATTTGACTATAACCGCAAATTTATAACTTTAATTATACTTTTATTTCAGAACAGGTATTCAAAAAGGGAAATTTTTGCTCACCTACAGATCTAATATCTGCTCCTCACAATACTTTCTAAACGACCATGAACAAATTAAAACAAAAAAATCTATGGCAAACAATCACAACCCACAATTTGTGCAGGTATTCTCTAAGAACCCAATGTCCCCAGATCGTACCAGAAGCTTCTAGCATTCATTCTTTCCATTTTCTTATTTTAAGAGCGAATCTTGCAAGGTCACTTCATCAGCGGTCCTTTTAACGTTCGTGTTGCGACGAAGAGTAGATCTGCAGATACATAAAAAAGGAAACGCAGTAAAGTTGAAGATACAGTGTAAAAGAGAAAAGTAAGTAAGAAAAACCGCAGAAGAGGAGCTAACAGAGGGAGGAGGAAATAATTTGCTTGAAAGAATGGTGAGTGGTTGTGAATCCTCCTGGAAGGTGCTACTTGAACACTCGCAAGTGTCAGCACAAGGATGCGTAACGTTGATTAAAAAGCATAAAAACGTCGTCAAATTTCCTAAGGCGCTTATAAAGATTACAAGAAAAATTACCTGAAGCATGCTGGAATCCCGCTAGCATCTCGTTCCGTTTTCCATTTTCTAAATTATTTCCATCATTACAGAACATTAATGCTGCAAGGTGGACAAGTTCAGTACAAAAGTTTGATAATAAGCATCAAAATCCCATGAACAAAATTCACTAAAAGAACTGAGTGTTTTCTGATATCTTTTAAATTTCTAGCTACGAAGTAGAGAGAAACCTCTGTAGTCTGGGCCCAAAAAAAAGGCCAATTTTCCGCAGAAAACTCTTATTATAGGTCCCTGGTGAGATTCACGAAAACGTGGCTAAATGCAATTGCTAAATTTAGAAAAAAAAGTTCCTCTAAAACGTGGTGTAGCCAGAATCCATATTTTGTGGGTCATTGATACCGAAAAATCGAATGACGGCAAAACGTCTGTCAGTCCGTCCGTCCGTAAACAATGCTAGCGGCTAAACCGTTCAGCCGATTTTCACCAAAACTGATATTGCCAAATCGATCTGGCTAATGTCGCGGCCTGTTGAATTTAAAACCGATATTTTAATTCTGGGGGGGGCGGTACATTACCTGAAGTCCCTGGAACATTTTCCAAATTTTCAATAAAAATTGCACCATATTTTTTTTTACTTTCCCGTATACATACGTATACACGGAGTGATATACGTAGTATAGGGAAAGTTATGTAATGCTGCGCGAAAAAATGGCCAATTTTCGGCGGAAAAAAAATTAATTGCCGGGCCGTGAAAACGAACAAGTGGATAAAACCAGTTGCTAAATTAAGAAAACAAAATCCCCTAACACGTGGTGTAGTCAGAAACCCTGTTTACTAGGTCCTTGATACCGAAAACCCAATTGAAAGGAAAACGTCTGTCCGTCCGTCTGTGAACACTGCTAGCGCCTAAACCATACGTACGATTTCTTCCAAAATGGATATTCCCCGGTCGATCTGATTCTAGTCGAAGCTTTGAGATTTAGAAAAAGATTCTTCAAAATTTGGGGGTACTTTATATGAAGCCTCCCGGGGATTTTCAAAATTTTCTCAAAAACGGCTCCAAATTTTTTCTTAAAATTTCTTGTATGAATAGAGTAAAATACACTTTTTAACCTGGCATAGGTCCGATTTTCACGTACAGCTCTGAATTTTCGAAAATTGTCAAAGTTTGAATTTTTTTCGGCGTCTTTCTCCAACTACAAAATTGAAGATAGAGATTTTTTCTTCAAATACAATTTGTTTTGCATATTGAGTTCTTTAATAAAGGTCATGTAAATGTTTTTCAAAATTTTGGTAGTTTTCGTGCAATATTGCGTGCAATATGTGGAATTTTAAAAAATTACAAAAACAATATTTTCTCAAAAACGGCTCCAAATTTTTTCTTTAAACCTTGGTAGGGATAGTGGTAAATGTATTCTATGTAATGTATTCTATTCAATGTATTCTATCAATCAAATGATTCTATCATTTTGGTCTATCGGTTGGTTTTTTCAAAAATTACAAAAATGTAAATTTTTTACTTGTCTCTCACGTTGTTAATATTTACATTATCGGCGATTTTTTTACATTATATTTACGAGTATATATGCTTTAAATAATGTCAAGTAAAGTGTCTCGAAAACACTACCGTTTACTGTAAAAGTAGCTCAAATTTCGGCATTTTCAGAAATGCTCAAACGTCATTTTCTCGTATATGGCTGCACTTTTTTCTTGAAACTTTTGTAACGGATAGTGCTAATTACATTCATTAGTATAGCGTGAAGTGTATTTTGAGTTTTTTTTGTTTTTTTCAAAAATTATATAATGTAAATTTTTTGAAAGATCTCTCACATCTTCAATATGCACATTATCCGCAATTTGTAAAGATGATTATATTTGTGAGTGTAAGTGCTTCAAATAACTTCAAATAAAGTATTTTGAAAACTCAAAAATTTTCTGTGAAAATGAGCTTCAAATTTCACATTTTTAGTAGTGCTAAAACGCCATTTTCTCTTAAACGGCACATAATTTTTAAAAGAAAATTGCCATTTACGGCTAGGTTTTTGTGTTCTTTAATATTCTAAAATTATGTTTCTGTTCTACCACTAGGAAACCGAAAAATTAAGAAAATGACAAAAAAATGTACTTTTGGCGATGATAGATGGTAGCTGGCAAGAAAGAGTATGTGGCAATTCCGAATAGCTAGCGAAGACCCAGGAAATAGAAAACTAATACGGGAAAGTCTGTGCCACTCTGTAGCACCATTAGTTAATAAATGTTATAGTTGGATAGAATGAAGAACGGATGTGCATATCGCCGCTAATGTAAATATTAACGACGTGAGAGACAAGTCAAAAAATTACATTTTCGTAATTCTTGAAAAAACGAAAGAATACAGCAATATGGCGATTTATGTCATCTCATAGAGTTCATTAGGCACTATCCTTTGAAGCCATTAGCACTATCCACTAAGTTTCAAGAAAAAAATTTGGAGCCCTCTTTGAGAAAATCTTGTTTTTGTAATTTTCTTCGAATTGCACATTTGCACTCGATATTGCGCGAAAACTATTAAAATTTTCAAAAAAACGTACATGACTTAATGAAAGAACTCAATTTAGTGAACACATTTTATTTGGAGGATAAATCTCTATCTTCAATTTTGTAGTTGTAGGAAGACGCCGAAAAAAGTGGAAACTTTAGCCATTTTCAAAAATTCGGAGTTAACCGTGAAAATCGGACCTTTGCCGCGTTTATAAGTGTATTTTACTCTATTCTTACAAGAAATTTAAAGAAAAAATTTGAAGCCATTTCTGAGAAAATTTTGAAAATGTCCCGGGGGCTTCTTGTAAAGAACCCTCAAATTTTGAAGAAAGTTTTTCAAAATCGCGGCGCCTGGAGTGAAACCAGATCGACCGGGGAATAGTCATTTTGCAAGAAATCGTAATCGTGGTTTAGGCGCTATGGTTGTTCACAGACTGACAGACGAACAGACGGACAACAGACGAACGTGCGGACGGACGTTTTGCTTTCAATTGAGTTTTCGGTATCAAGGACCCACAAAACAGGGATTCTCGCTACACCACGTGTTAATAGATTTTTTTCTTAGTTTAGCAACTAGATTTATCCACTTTTTCGTGATCAGAGCCCGGTAATGAATTTTTTTCTGCCGAAAATCCGCCATTTTCTTTGCGCAGCATAACTTTCTCTATACAATGTTTATTAACTTGTCCTATACCGCGTATATTACTCCGCTAATACGAAAGTAGACGGGAAAGTAAAAATGTTTTCCTAATAATATAAATTATTGTATTTTCATATTTTTTAATCAGACAAAATGGTGAAATAAAAAATAGATTTTTGCTGTAGAGTTGTGGGTGATGGGACGATGGTAAGAAACCTTTCCAAAATCATATTTTAGGTTAGTTAATGTGTAAATATTCATATGTTATTTGGTTTTAGGTCCGGGGATATCCTGTGGGGCGTAGTTTCTTTGTCTCTCTTTAATAAATATTATTAAAGATACGAACATAAAATAATGCCGGCTTGAATAGCCGAGGTCGCTAAGGCTGAAGAGCCGTAGCTGCCTCATGCCTGAAGGGTGGCGGGTTCGAATCCCGCCCGGGGCATGGATGTTTGTGTGTCCGTATACCGTTACCGTTACCTCCAATGTTACTTACAGTGATTACTACATGACCTTACTAGTTGAAAAGAACCTTAAAAAAGTAAAATACATTAATATTTGCAAAGTAATATTCAATTCTCTTGATGAAATGACTCTCAAAAAGCTGCAATAAATAGTCAATTTCGTCTTCGTTGAAATTTGAGATGGATAGTACTGAAACCCACACATTCTTTTATGTATTCAATATTAATGCATATGTCTTCAAATAAATGAAGATAATGATATACACCCGTTACGTTGATTAAGAATTTATGACGAAGTACACTCTATTCTTTCACAAGTGTTGACGGATGTTTCACGAGAATAATGACTAGACATCGGATGTTTGGGTAAATGCCTATTTTTTCTAGCGAACTTACTCGTATTTAAAGGCTGTTAATATATGTGCATGAATCACGAAGTTTTATAATGCTAATTTTTGTTCATTTTAGCATAAATGCATTTTTTTTAGAATTATTGTACGTTTTTGCCCTTTATGTCTTATTTTTATATACAATGCTAAGATATCATAAAATCGGCCATGGTCCAACCTGACCATTCATTACGAAACCTTCAATTCATGTATTTGTATTTTGAAATAAGAGAGAATTTCTGAAAGTATACCAATATATTTTTCCCCATTTCCCTATTTCATAAATACTAGCCATGTTCTGAGAAAATGGTTGATTGACAATACACCGAGGACACCTTTTGAGTGGAAATAAATGTAAATTCCCAGGAGTTTCAGTGTTGCTAATTTTGGACTTCTAAAAATATGTCAGACACATCAGTAATGTTCAGAAATTCTTCCGCCCACTCCGTCCACACTCACCCCCGCGTCCATTATTGCTAAACAATACAACCATCAACTGGCTGCCTCTCAATAAACCAATCAGATACTTAGGGCTGAACATTGACACGAAACTCAACTGGTAGCAGCATTTAGACGCCAAAATCATTCAAGCCAAAATCAAGTTAATACAATTAAAGCCATTAATACACAGATCCAGCCCATTATCATACAATACAGCACTACAAATTTACAAAGCCATAATAAGACCTTTGCTACTCTACGCCTGCCCAATCTGGTTAAATGCAACAAAAACCAACCTAAGGAAACTGCAAATAGTGCAAAATCAATTTCTCAGAATCATTTCAAATGCTCCCTGGTATGTCACCAATAAACAGTTACATAAAGAATTCAACCTAGAGACTATAGACCATCATATCACCTACCTTGCTACCAACTTCTTCTCGAACATATCCCAAATCCCTTCATTATCAGTTCACAGACTCGGCAAAAACCCATCACATAGAACCAGAATACAAAATAAGTTTCCCTTCCACATTTTCCTCAGGAAATTCTCCGAATTAGATCCCGACTAGAGGAGCCCGATGGGTAACCTCAACCATTGTATTAGTTTTAAGTTTTAGTTTAAGTTAGATATTAAGCCATCAAACATATGTATAGTTTATTTAAACTGAGCTATGTATTAACCATCTGTGTGAATAAATTGTTAAAAAAAGAAATTCTTCCCTGTATTCAAACTGATTTTGTCTCCCAATCGTTGCAGATTTGAAATTGCGATCCTTGAAAAGTTACTGGTAATATATTGCAATGGAAACTATTAAGAATAAAATGTAGAAGAGTTGTAAATATGTGTAGAGTTTTACAAATATTTTTTAATTTTATTGTAAATGTAATTTATGACAGTGCCTTTTTTCTCCTTATTCTTGACATTTTCAGTGCCTTTTTAGGCGCCTAAAAGGCGAATTTTAGTGCCTACACATCCGATGTCTAATAATGACTAATCCGAGTACAATACTAACATATAAACAAATTAAAAGTTTAATTAGCATTCCAAATCCAGAACGTGATACGTCAGACGAACCTGTAACAAATGTGTATATCACAATAATTTGTTTTAAATAGATATTTGAAATTTGTGTTTTAATGTTTGAATAACATTCTACTTAAATGTGACTAGTTTGTATGACCAGTTTTCAATATATTTGAGTTGATAAAAAATTAATAGTCGAATTTTTCTACTCTATTGAATATTCTGTTGAATATTTCAACAGAATTTCTATTGAAGCCTTCAGTGAAGTTGTCCTGCTTTCACATTGCACAAAACCTGAGTTGTTTGAACTCAAAACAATTTTCTTTGTTATAAGCACAAAAAGTCTTAACAATGTTCCAAATGATTTATTATTCAATTAACTGAAGTGTTCACGAAGTAAAAATTAATTATATTATCACTATATTAATTCTATTATCGAAGACTACGATATCAATTAGCATGGATTATAAAAAGATAAAGATCATGTACTGATACATTAACATTTTAATTATTCTGCTAATGCAATGAATTGCTCTATTAAAAAGACTCTCTATTGTGTACAAAGTCTTACGATGGTATTTTACAGAATAGATAGTCTGCACACGATTCATCTTACAGAGACGTGAACGAAATTGCCAGCAAGAAAGAGAGAATGCTTACTTCTTAACATTACATCTCTGAGATACCAGCTAATTCTTCAAAACATGTAGTAGAATCGCAGTAGACTCACAAAATGTCTTTTGACTTTGAATTTGTTAAATGAGAATCAAAATATTGAAATGTAGTTTATGGAAGCAAATCAAATACCCTGCGAAAATATGTCAAGGGACCCATTGCGGCAACTGAGGCCCGTATTGGTTTTGTCAGCTATGTATGGACTGGCACCGAGAATATTTACAGAGAAAACTGGCGGAAGATTCGGAAAGATGTGGTACTTCTCTTGTTGCTGTTTAGGGTTATCTATGCAAAGCATCATTATTTGGTACTTGTACAAAGCATGTACATCCGGTGTTAAGCACGTATCAGCAATTCTTGAAGTAGCTTTTACAGCCATTGGTTGTATCATACAAGTGATAATGATGATATCATTCTCTTCAGTGAAAACTCCTAACTGGAAAGCTCTTTTCAATAACATTGTTTGCGCAGAGGAAGAATTTTTTTCATATCTGCACTTTAAAAGCGCCACAAAACATTCTCGAATGTTGTTTATGGTACTTGTAACGAATGCAATGATTATCTTTGAAATCATAGTATGCTTAATTTATGATATTTCTGCGGCATGGCAGTCAATAATCATGTATTATCTCAGTCTGTCAATACATTACGTGATAATTTTACAATTCTTAAATGTTGTTTTATTGATCAAAGGTAAGTTTTCAGATTTAAATAAGATTCTTGATGAATGCTCGTACCTTCAACGGAAAAGAAAATGTATCACACATCCTGTATCGCTCAATACAGCAAACAGAACCTTGAACATAACAGCATTTGATTACCACGGATGCAACATAATTTTCAAGATACAAAAGACCCATTTGCGACTAGAGGCGGCTATCTCGCAAGTAAATGAAATCTACGGAATCATTATGCTTTTAGAGATGAGCTTCATTTGGCTCGCCCACGTCACGACGTTGAGTTACTTAACTGAACTCCGGGGCCAAAGCGGCCACTGGATGGCTGCGTTGGGCCTCGTGGTGACTGGGGTGCGCAACACGCTGGCGGCGGTGGCGCTGGCCTGCTGCTGCGACGCCACCACGAGCGAGGCGCGCGGCGCGGGCCGCATCGTCGCTCGCCTCCTGGTGGAGCGGCCGTCGCGCGCGCGCCTCTACGAACTGCGACTCTTCCAGGTACGGCTACAATTGGCCTTCGGTCAAGGCGAAGTATTTCATTGTATTGTATTAACTTGTTCCAACACATCAAACAGAGGTAGAGAGAGGTACAGAGAGATAGAGGGGTAGTGAGAGATAGAGGTAGGGACAGAGAGGTACAGAGAGATAGGTAGAGAGAGATAGAGAGGTGGAGAGTAGGAGGGGGCGAGAGAGGTATAGAGGGAGAGAGGGAGGGAGAAGGAGAGAGAGGAGAGAGAGGAGAGAGGGAGGAAGAAGGAGAGAGGAGAGGAGAGAGGCAGAGAGGGGAGAGGGAGAGAGGAGGGAAGGGGAGAGAGGAAGAGGGAGGGGAAATAGGAAGAGAGAGCTTTTTGATCTTCGTCAAAAAGAAGAAAGAAACAATATTGGCAGAGAATGGTCGATTCTGTAAAGTGAAGAGTAAAGATGTGTTAAGTTCAGTAATAAAAACAGAGAGAGACACTCTACCTCTCTCTACCTTTTCTCCCTCTATTCTCTACCTCTCTACCTCCCTCTCTCTACCTCAACCTCTCTCTCTACCTCCCTCCATCTCTCTCCCTACCTCCCTCTCTCTCTACCTCAACCTCTCTCTCTACCTCTCTCCCCCCACCTCTCTCCCCCCACCTCTCTCCCTACCTCTCTCTCTCCCTACCTCTCTCTCCCCCTACCTCTCTCTCCCTACCTCTCTCTCTCCCTACCTCTCTCTTCATTATAGTTTGACTTAGTTCACGGCCTCCTGCGCTATAGCCTGTAATGCAGGTGGTACTGTTAGTACCAATAAGACCAACAAAAATGTAATAGGATATAGTAATATTTCATTCTGTAAATAACAATGTGAGTAACGTTCCTTTCAGACCTATGGCCTCCAAATTTCAAGTTTTAGTGCCCAAGAATTCTTCGTTTAGTAGTTATTTAACTACAAGGATTTTGAAAATGTTGTCGAGTGTTACGGGTTCCATTTGACATTATATTTTTAGGTGCGTTTTTTCAACAAATACTTCTCATTTTAAAAACCAACGTGCAATTCATCACGTCTCCGCGAAATTCTCTTTCTTTAGAGACCTCATTTATAAAGATTGGTTGCGTTTGCAAGCCGCAAAAAATATGCACACTACTGAAATATATAGAAGACGCTTGGACACTTGGACTATATTTTCCAAACATTCCAACAATTTATTACTTTCACCCGCCTTTGTTAAAAACATGACTCCCTCTCCTATATCTCCCCTCCCCCTGCAACACCCAGCAATAATGAAGCTCAGGTGGATTGGGAATTGCATTCAACCGAAGCGCCTTCTTGTGCTACAGCGCCATCCAGTGGAGTTACAATAATAACTGTACCATGCTTATATCGTTCGAACAAGGGAATGAAATAAGTTGACAAAGTTTTATAGCAATCGGATGAACTTGGTAGCGCTCTGAAGGTTTTAGTCAAGGGAAAGTATTCTGTAAAATTGAATTTATTTAATTTTGCTTGATTATCAGTCACAGCAGACTGTTTTCCTGCGAGCTTCTACGAACTATGACTCTTCTGAGTGTGGCAAGGAGAAATTAGTCATTTACTCTCGGATGGAAAATGTTCGAAGTGTCGGTCAAGTCGAAGTGTTATATAAAATCATATTTTATTTCGCTTTTTCTACATTCTAAGTATAATATATTGTTTTAATAACGATTTTAAATTATATGTATCAAATACCAACCAATACTTCAGAAAAATAATCAAATAAAAAACAGGTTTATAGCCTGAAAATGAAGGTTTAAAAATGTATAAATTGTAAATGGAAATAGTTTTAATATTAATATTTCAGATTTACACTAACGACGATATTTCACAACCTCCTATATACTATTGTTTTCAGGGGCTTTAGTAATGAAATAACGAATTTCATGACAAGTCCCACCCTGCATGCAGTAGGCAATACTGCACATTAATAAGTCGGGTTTCACTTTAATAAAAATCTTTGAAGACCGCTCTATAACATGTAAGCAAAGAGCCGGAGGAACAGATAGCAATTGCTGGAGGCATCTGCCGCGGAGCCTACACGCTCTAGTGGTGGATTTGAAATTCCGCAGCTTCGATCGTTGAGTCCAAAGAAAATACAGGCCACCGCGCATTCTCATCACTTCATAATTGCCTAGTAGAGACAGCTAAGAATAATTTCCCTAATAAGCAAGCAACAATATCCCAACAGGACAATGGCACTAGATTTATTGTAGAATATCAAGAAATTAGAGAACCCCAAATCACAAAACCAGCAACGCATTTAGCTTCCATTAATACCTTCTAGATGCGCACGTTATTACATGTTAATCGAGCCAATTGTACGAGTTCAGAACGTCTATAATCGCTGGTCACTGTGAAGAAATAATTAAACACGTTTCTGAAGATGTAAATGAAATGTTCTATATTTACCAAGATCTGGTCTTGTACATTTTAGTGCATTACTGCAGGAAATCCTGCTTTATATCATGTAAAAATAACTGATTTTGTTTTATAAAGGAGTACGATTTCTGAACATCAATCAAAACCCAGAAACCTCCATTTTTTAACAACAAGTACTACAGAAAGTAACTCGCGTCAATTGGTACATATTCGGAAGCAATGTCGTTTATCGATCCTTGATTCTTATCAGTCAACATCGATAGCATTACCAATTACTTCTATTTCAAGTAGTAAACTTTGAACCTGACGCAACAAAGTTTTGTTTCTCCGTGGATCTAAAATAAATAACGTTATCCTTATTTGCGCCGTTTCCGCTGCAGCCGTGCGTGTTATGAAGTGGTGCGCGGGGCGCGTACCTTTGCGCGCAGGAGCAGCTCCGGGCGGCGGAAGTGGAGCTGAGCGCCGGCGGCTTCTTCACCCTGGGGCGGCGCTTCCTGCTCGCCTTCTACGGCGCCATGTTCGGCTACGTCGTCATCATCGAGCAGCTCGACGCGCGCGGATCAAGCAACCCGTGAAACTCCACGAGCTGCCAAGAAATATATAAGCAACAAACGAATTGCACTAAGCTCTAACCAGTATTATCAATACCTGACCTACTTCAATTACGTAGTCTATTTTGATACATAATATATTAGCTAAAAATATATTACTAAACATACACCGAAACATAAAAGTTTTAATTACACACACCAAGGTCCACTGGTTTCCAAATTCAGTTTCGCAGAATGTTTATTTTTAAATTATTACTTTTACATGTTGTCCAGAAAATTGCCGATTTCAAAACAATTTTTTGACATTGCATTGATTTTCAAAAACCCAAAATCTGTAATTATAGAATATACGATTTTCTATTTTGGATTAAAAAATAATTTTGTCTTCAAAAGTCTCAAAAAAGCACAATTTCCTGCGTAAAATCCAATATAAAACTTTATCCCTTGGTGTCACTTGAATCATCTGAAATTTTGCACGAATCTTTTTTAGATTCTGAAATAATCAAAGACGGGGAGCACTAGAATTTTCACTCTCTTTCTTAACTTAAAAATATTACTAAATGTGTACTGTAGCTTTAGAGACAAACACCAGATCGGTTTTTGTAACAGGAGCGATTATGAGCGTATTAAGTTGTATAAAAAAGAGAGATTGTTCCTAGTGTGTACATCCTATCAAATGTCGGACAAATGTCTTGCTGCAATGCAATGTCAAGTTTCTCTAAATTGCCTGTATGTGAGCAATATATAATAAAATGAATTATCAAAAGTTAGGGACTGCATTGGAGAGAGTTTTGGTATTCTTTCCCTCTCAGAATGTGCTCTTTGTTATTATATTATTTTATTAACTGATTTAAACGTGAGCAAGGTATCGTTTATTCTTTGCCACGGTTCTTGGACTCAACGATTATTTACGATATCTTGGGTACAGATCATATTAAACGTCTTTAATTTCTGGTTGAACAATTAGTATATTTCTAAACGAGTTACATAAATGAAGACATTACACACACAAAGGGAAAATATACAATTCATTAAAGAAAGTGTTCTGGTAAACCCTTCCGAAGGTAGCCCATTAATCAAATTGCCTTAGACAAGAGTTGACGCATAATCGATCAAATGAGTGTGGTAAGAATATTCTGACTTATTAACCGCTATTCTCTTCTACTGTGATCATTACAGTAATTTTATATATTTCGTAGGTAGAGTTCTGACAAAATACGAGGCAGCGGATGCTGAATACATGTCGCATTCACTAAGAAATTTGCTTTTAAATTCTGGTAAACCTTTTAATCATCATATCTTCAGAGATTAGGAGAGCCTCCTGTGCCGTCTTCAGCTTGTCATCTTAATCTTGGGCGGCCGACATCCCTTTTGCCATGAGGTCTGTAATAATATATTTGTTTTGGGATGCGGTCACTATTCATTATATGTAGATGTTGGGACCATCGGGTCCTGTATTCTTGTACTTTATTTATTAATGGGAGTACTTCCAATTCTTCTCTAATTATCTCACTTTTTTATTTTATCTAATATAGTGCAACCTTTGACTTGTCTCAAGAACCTCATCCCAGACGTCTGTATTCTGGAAAAATATTTCTTTTTTATGGTCCACGTTCCGCATCCATAAAGAAGTTTGGGGATAACCATTGTTTTATAAAATTTAAGTTGTGTTTCCTTTCTTGATTTCTTAATCAGATATTTTATTATTGTACCACAGATGTTTGGGAATCTTTGGATTTTTATTGAAATATCTTTATTGAATTCAAAAGTAATATCACTGCCTAAATATCTAAAATGTCTAACTTGTTCTATAATTTTATTATCTATAATTATTTTACTTCGTGTAGGATGTGAACGCCTATGTGTTGCCTCTAGACGCCATTTCTTTGGTTTTCTGAATTGAGATTCTCAAGTTATATCTTTCACATATGCTATTTAGTTCATAGAGAGCCCTTTCTGACTGATCTTCACTTTCTTGGATAATTATATTATAATTAGACGATCAGATAATTATCCACGAAAGTGAGGATCAGTTAAACCTTTTAATATAGACGTAAATGTTTTTTACGTCTTTTTAGAAGAGACGAAGAAACCGTGAGTGCGATGAATGGATATTTTCACTTTGACGCGACATTCGGGTTTAAGAGACATCGGAAATATAATACATCACTCTTCATGTAAGAGATAGAGCATGCGAGAAGAGCCTCATATAATAAATGTAAAATAAACTTGACCAAGCCTCGACAAAATGCCCAGGCATGATTTCTTCTGTTCACTGGGACCACTATTATTAATCTCGGAATTGTGTGGGCTAGCGCCAATTGTTTCACGCAAGAACATAAAGGAAAAGTACACGAAGTTTTGCCAATGCGCACGATCGTTGTGTGTAACGCTGCACTGGTACCAGTGGCGGCTGCTCTTTGAGGGCTCTCGGGCGGCACCCTCCCCTCAGTAAAATTCACAAACACGAAAGGTTTCAGAATTTAACAAACATGAATTGTTAAATAACCAAAATATTGGTATGAGGTTTATATCGCATATATCAGAAAAATTAATGTTTTTAGTATGAATGTATTTTCATGGGCTGCATCAAGGATCAATGTTCTCACACAGAACAAAGACTGTCGGACTCTCGGAGGTCCGTCCCAGCCTTTGCCCAGGCCCTTTACGGAGGACGAGGCTTAGTGGGGGAAGGGGGCACCGGGTGGGGGGTGCATTGGAAAGGTCCTTTGGCGGCGGCAGAGTCCGAAGAGCTTTTCCGCAATGTTGTGAGCAGAGTGCGTTAGCATATGCGATTCAAGTCATCGCGAGCAATCACGCCAAATTCGTGTTCTGTGTTGAGTTGAATAGTTGAGAATGAGACTTGCATGTCGTGTTTTGATATTTAAAGTGAGTTTTATCATGAGTGGAATCAACGCTATTTTAACTGATGGTAGTCGTAAGAAAAATTGAATTAAAAAATTAAGGCCGGCAAAAACTAGCTTAAAAATTACGCAGATTCAAAATGCCTACAGAAGCAAAAGTGTACACACGACAAAATTTAATTCCTCTCTGTACAAATACGCAGATTGGCTGTGTGGTTGTGACATAAGAATTTTTTTGTCATACGTACCTTGTTATGAATGTTGGTGATCGTGCAGGACAAAGGATGATGTATCAGGCATTAAACACCTTGCCCAAAAAGTGAAGAACAGCGATTGGCATCTGGACAAGAAATGACGTTGGAACTTTATTCCCCTCCGAGATAAGACACTCGGAGAAACAGTTCGAGCGAAGGGGTGAGGGAAATGGAGGGGCAGACGGCGGTCGTCAGTACCGAAAACCTTTGTAGTGGGCCTTTGCCGCATTTCAGGCACATAAGTGGGAAAACATGTATGGATTTGTTCGACTCGAATGAAATTGAACTTCGACGAGAGTGGACAGTTACATACAGCTGAAACGATATTCAAAATGCAACAGAAGCTTAACTCTCTTGAATTGCATTTACAAACTTAGATCAAAGTTTGCCTGAGTCTATGAAATTCTTGCAAGTTATCTGCACAATGCCGATAACAACTGCAGAAAGCGAAAGGTGTTTTTCGACTCTGAACAGAATAAAGACATTCTCAAGAAATACAATGAAAGATGAGATACTTAGTGCATTAGCTACGTGTTATATAGAAAAATAACTTTTGAATGGATACAACTTTAATGATCATGTCATCACCCACTTTGCTGAAGGAAGGGAGAGGAGAATGGATTTCATCTACATAACAATTAATTAAGGTAAGATAATTTTCATGGATCCTGTGTATATAACAGATTTATTAATGACAAATATTGGGTCACAAACGGGAACGCTTGAAATGCTATCCTGAAATATCTTTGGAGTCAGGTTTTCAGGAAGCAATTTCGGCATATTAGAAGTGATTACCATGTTACTAAAAAGCTTTGATTTTTTAATTTTTGATTTTTCTAATAAAATATTAGGTATGTTTTCCGTCGAGAGGGATAATTTTAATAAGACAAATTTAACATTGTTCTTCTATTTCAACAATGTTAATTGCCAAGAAATCAAAAAAAAAGTGAAGGCACT
The DNA here is from genome assembly GCA_031308135.1 of Acheta domesticus. NCBI lineage: Eukaryota > Metazoa > Arthropoda > Insecta > Orthoptera > Gryllidae > Acheta > Acheta domesticus. Next base: position 92,771,519 of record JAHLJT010009436.1, on the reverse strand, counting down.
CAAATCAAATTCCAAAGGCTCTGACGATATAACGACCAAGCAATTAAAATTGTTTTAAAACACGCTCTTCCAGCACTTCCACACTTAATAAACTTTTCTTCAACAACCGGATACTTTCCCCAATTGTGGAAACTAGCTTACATACGTCCCCTCCCCAAATGTTTAAATTCGTTAAATCCTTGTGATTGCCGACCTATCAGTATATTACCAACATTATCCAAAGTCCTAGAAAAAATTGTTCGTCAACAAATAGACAAATATCTCGCCATAAATGATGTTCTCAATAGTTTGCAATCTGGTTTTAGGAAAGGTAGAAGTACGCAAACGGCTTTGTTATAAGTCATCGAAGACATTCGTCAATCTCTGGATATAACAACATTAACGCTTTTAGATTTTAGCAAGGCCTTCGATTCAGTAGACCATGACATGCTTCTGGTAAAATGTAAATGCCTCGGTTTTTCTGATTCTACCTTATCGTGGATTTCAAGTTATAGTAATAGACAACAGGCTGTAGTTGTTGAGAATACTTTTTCGTCTCCTAAGTCAGTTTTACGCCGAGTCCACAGGGCTCCGTACTAGGTCCACTTTTCTTCTTGATCTATGTTAATGATATCCCCTCTGTGCTATCAATATGCAGTCATCATATGTATGCAGACGACTTACAGATCTATGTCCTTGTGGGAAATGATCTATGTCCTTGTCCTATGTGGGAAACCTTCGGAAGTGGCTCATTTAGTTAGTAAAACAAATCACGATTTGGCCTCTTTACTTGAATTGTCAGTGAGAAACGGCCTTAAGCTAAACCCATTAAAATCTCAATCAATTATAATTGGGTCCTGCCGATCCCATAAAACACTTCAAAATATAAAAATTCCTGATATCATTTTGGACAACACTACTGTTCCTCTCTGCTCTCAAGTTAAAAATCTTGGTCTGACCATCGATAAATTTCTAAATTGGGAACCTCATGCTAGGGACACTTGCCGCAAACTGTATGCCTCAACGTACTCACTCAAATGTGCTTACAAATGCCTTCCACCCAAAACCAAAGAGCATCTAGGAAAATCACTCCTGCTCCCCCTGCTTGATTACGGCGATATCGTGTACGGTAACATCAAGAAATCAACCGCTGATGCTCTTCAAAGAGTTAAAAATGCAGTGAGTTATGTTTCAATACAATATCAGAAAGTATGATCACATATCGGGGTACTATAAAGCAAATCACATATTAAACTTGAAAGGACAACGCCTGTTTCATAGTTTGTGCCTTTTCTACAAAATATTAAATACGGGTGTACCTACATACCTCTCTTATAAAATGTCTTATCTCAAATCAAAAAGATTCCAGAAATCCTTGCTATGCAATATTCCTAAAAGCAACACCAATTTTTATAATAAATCTTACTTAGTAGCAACGACCCAAGAGTGGAATAACCTTCCAGAAAATGTTAGGAAATGTAAAATTGCGATCATTCAAAAAACATTTAAATACTCTTCTACTGAGCTGATAATGTACGATGTGAAAGTGTGTACTCAATGTATTATTATTATTATTATTATTATTATTATTATTATTACTATTATTACTATTATTACTATTATTATTATAATATTATTATTATTCAGAATTGTACGCTAAATGTAATATTTTAAATCACATTTTTAACTTTTTTTATTTTGTATTTTCTTATACTTCTTAGGTTAATTCTTAATTTCATAAACAACAGTACAATTACTTTAAATTAAGTTTAATATAAGATTAGAAAGTTGATTTTTTTTGTATTATCACCTAGTAATTTCAAATTCATTCCAGCGTAACTTGTCATGGCTCTGACTGAATGCGTCTTTTCCCTTGGTACATGTTGATGTAATTAAAATCGGCCCTAAGCCGTCATCCTGGCCGGGTGGTTGTGTGCATTCTTATTTATTTATTTTATTTTTTAATGAGTTCATTAATGTATTGAGATTTCGTTGCTAACGTTTTGACGCGTATGGGTTAATTAATATTTTTTTCATAATTTATTTTCGGGCATCTATTTAATGTTCTCTTGTGTCAGTAAATGCTTTATAAATTATTTTAAATATTTTATTTTGTTGCTCAATGTTGAAGAGCATGCACACTTCCTTTGTTTTCCCTGATTTTCCCAGGCCGCTTAAGGTAAATGCTGGAACGTTTTGTTTTTTACTTTCACTTTGTGAGCCCAGGGGCAAGACATATCTAAGTTGTATTTTATTTAATTTACTAAATGTACAGTTCAATTTTTATCTATATATTTTTATGTATTACGTGGTTAGGCGGAAGAGCGGGCCTGATGGCCCGAGTCTCGCCACATAAATAAAGTCACTATTATTATTATATTATTATTATTATTATTATTATTATTATTATTATTATTATATCTTGTAAATCTATGTTTACTGCGTTGGTTAACAATGAATTTGATTTCTCATTGGCAGCGTCAATGTAGTTTTGGCCATGGAACAATCGTTATTGTTTTGGTTATGGTCTTATTTCCACAATGGTTTTGGCCAAAGAATCCACATTTCCATCATGTGAGCGCGCTTGGGGTTCCTCTTCATTTGGCCACACGCCGCGTCCCCCTCTACCTCGCAAAGCACCGGCCGCCACTGACTGGTGCCTGCTGTGGTAAGTATACAAAACAGTCACAAACATTCGATGTTTCCATGTTTCTAGAATTTACGTACATGTTTTTTAGTAGTATCATAAATACTTTGGCGATAATTTCACTCGCTACTGTGAAAATTTCTCACTGGTCGAAACTGTTAGATATTCTATCTCGCGTAGACGACGAAATTCGTCCGTACATGTGTTTCAATAGCTATTAGAAACGTTTTCATGTGTTTTTCCACTATTTGTATCCAGTACATTTTTGTTTATTGAAGTAACTACGCATCTGATGTTTTACAACTTCGCATAGAAAGCCCAAATATTGGTTTATTTTAGTATCACAATACAGTGAATGTTAAATTTTCAATTCTTTAACATTGTATTATTGATTAAAGATAAGTTTTCCAGTTTAAATAAGATTTTCCACAAATATTCTTATATTGAGCAAGAACGAAAACAAATATCCTTCCCTTCGTGAATTCAATCACAGCTCCAGGCGCATCAGTTTTTCGTTACCATGAATGTCACAAAATTTTGAAGCTACAAAAGAGTATGCATGCTTTTAGAGGGGGTGATCCCAGAAGTAAACAATATCTATGGAGAGAGCGTAGGCTTCCGCGGCCGGAGTCAATATTAAGTTGGCTGTCCGGGTGACGCCGCGTCCATGGCAAAGGTGCCGACGTTTCGGTCGCCATTCTGCGACCTTCCTCAGGGCGTAATGCCGACGCGTCGGCACCTTTGCCATGGACGCGGCGTCACCCGGACAGCCAACTTAATAATATCTATGGAATTATCATGTTTCTGTAGTTTCGATTGAATTGACTGAGACAGGTCAGCATGTTAAAAGTGTTCCAAGGTAAGTTCCAAATTCTACTTCACACTTCACTACAACTAAAATACTTCAGAATTTACAACACATTCTGCCGGGCAATATTCATTTAATTTTTTCTTGTTTGTCAAATATCAATGTTGCCAACCTTATGGAAGAAAATATGGTGTCGCGGACTGAAAATAACCTCGGAATAATGGGGTTTAATCAACGCCACCTGCATAGATCTATTTAGGTGGCGTTGGTTTAATTTCCGTCCTACAAAAATCGTAGATCCAAATACGAAAAAATACGTTTTTGACAATTTCTTGGAATCTTATGGCCGGATCGAAAAACAAATTATCAGTTCCCCAACAGGGGACCGAGACGCGTTCAATGACACCTCATATGTCTCATGGAAACAGTCTAGCCGCGAGGCACGGAAATCTCCACACACGCACGGTATACGTAGGAGTTTATTCAAATACTATATAGTGAGAGAAATATTGACAGTCGAACGTCGCTTTAAGTGTTGAACACAAATCTGCATATTTAACCCTTTCAGTCCTGAATTAATTTGTGAAAGAAAAAAATGTAATTTTTTTGTTTTATATGATTTATTGTGATTTTTTTTTTTTTAATTTTATTTTACATTTAAAGACAGTACAACGTTCAGCCGTGAGGCTCTTCAGTTGATTGGCCGAGCAACTTTGCATCAGAAAATTGTGAAGGGGGTAACTCTTTGTTACCTCCCTGATAGTGATTTCATTTGTTGTACCTTCAACCAAGGTTATTGCGAGGGAATTATGTTAGAGCAATGACAGGATTAAAAAGAAAATACGATGGGAGGGACAGGTAATTGCTAGAAATGTTCCTACCTTATCTAATATCAGAGAGGTATTGAAGGAAAATATGGAATGGGAGTCTGTTTCTTAGGCGGGAAAGTGGGGGCTGATCGGTTCCTATTTCGTACGTGACTGCTCCTTGTACATGATTTAAATTATTGAAAAAATTATGTGCCAGCTTTGTAATAAATGAAGTAATTGGTTCTATTGCAAGATCGTTGTGGAGGGTCTTATTGCTGACAAACCAGGGGGCATTTACTGTAATTCTTAAAATTTTGTTTTGGAAGATTTGTAACTTGTTTAATGTGGTTGGGGCAGCTGAAATCCAAACAGGACATGCGTAGGTTAATATCGGCCGAAGAATAGATTTGTAAATGGTTAAAGTGGAATGAATTTTTAGCGAAGAGTTACGGTTAAGAATTGGACGTAAAATAGCTAACCTTCTATTGGCTTCAATTACTTTGGACGAGATGTGACTGTGCCAATTTAGTCTTGTGTCCATCAGAACGCCGAGATAACGAATAGATGAGTTCAGAGGAGACCAAGGAATGATAGAAGAATCCAAAGTCAAAGGGCGAGGAAAGACAGGATACCTTAGAGTAAATACTTTGGCAATTGATTTGTTTGGGTTGATTTTAATTTTCCACAGTTTAGACCAATTTTCTATGTTTTTTAGGTGACATTGAATTATACGACATGCTGTGTTTAGATTTCGGTTTGCATAAAAGAGTAAAGTATCATCTGCAAAAAGAGCTATATTAACTGTATTACTAGTAGGAATATCTGCGACGTACAAGTTAAATAAGAAAGGAGATAACGGGGATCCTTGTGGAAGACCAGCAAGAACAGCCCGAGGTGAAGAAATGAAAGAGTTAAGACGTACAGAGAAAGTGCGATTCAGTAGGAAACTTGATAAGATGTTGTAAAGATATAATGGTATTCCAATTTTCCTTAATTTGAATTTTAATCCATCATGCCACACTCGATCAAACGCCTGGGCAACGTCTAAGAAAACTGCAAGTAAGTGAAAACCCGATTGAAATGAAAAATGAATTTGTTCTGTTAATCTTAATAACTGATGAGTTGTTGAGTGGCTTTCTCTGAAGCCAAATTGGAAAGAAGGAAGCACGTTAGTATCAAGAATGAATTTTTTTAATCTTTTTAATACAAGTTTTTCGAATATTTTTGACAAAATTGGAATTAAACTAATTGGTCGATAATTTGAAGGAAGATTTAAGTTTTTTTGAGGCTTTGGAATAGGAATTATTAGAGAGTGTTTCCAAGAATTAGGATAATATCCTAGTCGCAATGCCGAGTTAAATATATTGTTTAGATACGCAAGACCATGTCTGGGCAGATTCTTTAAGATATTTGCAGTGATTCTGTCATGGCCTGGTGACTTTTTATTTGGTAGCTTTTTTTATTAGTTCAAATATTTCGTTAGGTGATATAAAAGAAATTCGATTTGGTACATCTAAATTTGGTGACTGCACAAAATGTGTTATTGTGCAGTGTCCTCTATCGTTTACAGCATGCTGGGTGAAAGTAGTTTCGAAATAATCTGCTAATAGCTCAGCTTTTTCAGAAATCGACTGTGCAATTTTGTTGTTACCTTTTAATGGCGGAATATTGGTTGACTGACCTAACAATCGACGTGTTGCTTTCCAAAGAGATGAATCTTGCGGATTAAGATTTGAAACATATTTTTTGTAGCTTTCCATTTGGTACATCGTAAGAGCGTTTCGAACCAATTTCGTTAGATGGTTTAATGCAGATTTCAAATGAGGTAGGCGATGTTTTGCCCATAAACGTCTGATTTTGTTCTTTTGTGATATTAAATTACGTAATTGCTCAGGTAGCGGATATTTGGTGAGCCCTCTGCGAGTAGCAGTTAGTGAATGAGATGAATAGTCAATTGAATTTGTGATGGCATTAGTAAACAAAAGTGTGCCTTGGTCAATTTCTGCAGGGGTTTTCAGATTCGAGAACGGAGGAAGGAGCGATGATAACCGATTTTGAAATGTGTGCCAATTTATTTTGTGAGTAGATAAATGCGGTGGAGAATTAGGCAAAGAAGTGATTAATTTGGAAGTTGTAATCACTGGGTTATGATCTGAATCTAGTTCGCAGATAGAATATGAGTGGAGAGCAAAGTTTAAATTTGTTAATACAATATCTAGAATATCTGGAAGGTAATTCGCATTAAAAGGAAAGTATGTCGGATCAATGGGCGCAATAATTTTGAAATTTGAGTGCTTTGCGAGATTTAAAAGAAAAGTTCCGGCTGGTTGATTTATTCTACATCCCCAAGAAGTGTGTTTTGTGTTTAAATCACCAAATAAGATAATGGGAGCCTTTAGTTTGAAAATGTCTTGAAGACGTGTTGCAGTCAATTGTTTATTAGGCGGCTTATAAGCTGAAATTATCATTACATTATTACCGTTCTGAAGGTTGATAGTTACTGCTATTGTTTCTAACCCTGGTGTTATTGGGAGAGATGATGTCCAGTGCGGAATACCGGATTTCACTAAAATTAATACTCCACCTGCTGGTACGTCCCCTGGTCTATCACGTCTATAACATTTGTATCCTTGAACTGTGAAAGATTTGGAAGAAATAAGGTGAGTTTCGGTTAAACATGCTATGTCAATATCATGTGAAACCAGAAAATGTTTCAATTCAGATCGTTTATTTAGAACACCTCGACAGTTCCAGTTTAAAAATGTTAGATTATTGAAGCATGGTGTTTTAAACGTGATTTTGGAAAATTGAGCTAAGAATTGAGGTTTTTATATTATCAATTAAAGTAGGGAGGAACGATTGAATTAAACGACCAAAGAAATTGACAATATGGCTAGTCAGGAACTCACTTAAGTTAAAATTTCCGTTTGCATTGTTAGTTGAACTATTTGAAGAAGCATCATTAACATTGGTTGAGGCGGGAGGGGGGTTTTGTGAGCGAGTTGAGAAATTAAAATTAGGAATGTTATTAGTGAAAGGCAGGCCAGGAAACTCTCTAGCTTGATAAGTAAAATTATTGTTATTATTGTTATTGTTATTGATATTATAATTGGTTGAAGGTGGATTTTTAGTTCCCTTACCGTTTTTGTTTGATTTAGATTTTGCAATTTTGTCATAATATGAACAAACATTCGATCTCACATTTGCCCTGTGACCTTTCACTTTGCAATTACTACATACTGGTACAAAGTTGCTCGGTTCCTTACAATCTTTGGTGAAATGATTGCCCGTACAAATAGCACAATGAATTTTTCTATTGCAATAGTTTTTGGTATGATTATAGTCTTGGCATCTTGAGCATTGAACTGGCCCTGGGAGACGTTTTCGCTGTTCAACACGAACAACAGCATGACACAGTCTATTTAATTTAAAAATATCTTGCCACCTATTTTCTTTCACAATTATCACTGAAACGACAGGAATTGGCTGACCTTCTTTGTTATGTAGTCTATTGACTTTCACAACTTGAAAGTTTTTCGATACAAGTTCTGCGAGAATTTGATCTTCAGTAAAGGATTGGTGAACATCTTTTATTACAATAGATAACTTTTTTGATAACGGGTCAGCGTAAGTGTGAAATGATTTGTTATTAGTATTTAGCATGTTCACTAACAGTCTGTAGTCTTCGCTGTTTTCCGTTTGAATTTTAACCTTGCCAAATTTTAACTCGGTAGAAAATTCACTTTTTAGGGTGGTTTTTAAGAGATCGTGAATTTCTGTGAGGTTATCAATGTTATACACAAACACTGGGGGGATCGGATTGATAATCAAAGCGAACTAATAAATCTAATTTCCTCAGAGTCTTGGAGATTTTGTAAGGCGCTGAAACTATTACTAGTGGGGATTGAATATTCTACACTTTGATCTTGACTAATTTTCTTCGACGGCTCATTTGGGTCACTGTTACTACGCGGTCTCTTGGACGACTGAACTATGGGTGAAAGAACATTCGTGAATGTACTTGCCTGAGCAGTTGATGTACCGTCACTTACAGTTGGATCTGAGGGAAAATTTCCGTTGGAGGACGTTCCACTTTGTAGATAGAATTCTGCACCTGCTGAGACGTGGTGTTGGCCATTTGCATGGGGATCCATGTTTTGTGACTCCATGTTTTGCTGATATATTTGCTGATGACCAAGTGATGATTGCAGAAGGTTGGTCGACATCAACTCATTTTGTGAATCAGAATTCAATATGTTGAGAGATTCCGATATGCACCGGCCTACGCCAGCGCATGAAGTAGAGTCTGTAGTTATTTTAACTTCAAAACTTATGACACCTTTCTACACATTGAAACTAGTCACACGTAAAAAAAAAACACAAAATAGTATGAGAATACTAGTTTACACAGTCAACACAAGACAGAACAACACTTTGCACATGAAAGACCGGGCCTAGACTGGTTCGGCCTCTCCGGTGCGAACGAAGGCGACTACTGATAACGATGTGCTCGGCTCAGCGGTCGGAACGAGAATGTGATTTATTGTGATATTGAATAAGCAATGAAAGAAAAAGAAATGAGTTTGAATATATAATTTTGGAAATTTTGGCCTTGGTACTTCTAAGTACCGTCAGGATTTGTGGGTAGGCAAACAAAAATGATTTTTTATTTTAATATTTGTTTATTTTTATATCTGATGATATTCTGAAAAACAATTTTTACTTTCATTGCAACAGAGGAAAACTTGGCAAAATGAACATTTAGAATGAGATCTTGATTGAATTTTTTTAATTGCACATAATTCACATCTTCCTCTTTGGAAGACAAAAGAGGCCAATGGGCACCTGTATTTTGTTTTCTGATATCTTTAGAAACCGAAAATCCTCCTTCCGGCGACACGGGAGATGGAGAATTTGATGACGATGGTGATGATGATGGTCTACCGCTCTTTTGTTTGGAGTGCTTCCATTCGCAATTAGGCCCATTGCTAATTTTCTTCTAAAATCTAAAAGGGACAATTCCCCATTTATGTCTTTGTAAATGACGAATGAATTTACAAATGCTATTTCAATCAGAGCAAAAACTAGTCTGTGCCACCATTTTTTTGACTTTCTGTCTCTGTAAATAAAGCGGACGAAAGTGCAGAAATATCATTTGTCTCATTATTATCATCAGAGCTGCACTCCTCGGGGGTGTCTACATCAGATAGAATTTCTTCCAAAACAAATGTTATTTCATCTTCTGTCAATGTAGACAGCGGCATTTTACACCTACAGATATAACCGTAAATATTTACACCAGAAAAAGTTGCGTTATGTTTAGCAAAATATTTGTATTTGAATGCGCCAGAGTCCTGACGGTACTTTCTAGTTCCAAAAAGTAAATTTATAAAATAAACAATACTTATGAAAAACATTATGTAAATTATTTTATAGATTACATTACCTGAGAACACAGAATAAAATAAAAAAGAAAATAAGCAATTGCGATAAGAATTAAAAACTGAAAATGGTGATTCAATAAAGTCTTGAATCGACGTTCAGAGAACACGACTTTTCAATGATGCCTATCGACATTTTCTAGTTTCAAGCAAAGAGAAAATTAAATGTTTCGCATCAAGTTTATCTGGCAACAACTAATTATATTCCCAGGCATTGTTAATTATCAGAATAGGCTCGATTCCAGGCAGTGTACCCATTGTTGTGGTGCTTAAAAATAGTGGTACCTACGAGTACCGTGAGGACATCAAGGGTTAATTTACAAATGCTGCTTTAATTTTACAGCTTACGAACCATACTCACCAGTTGTGCCTCATTAACAGGACAGATTATTTTCCAATAGTTCGGTTAAATCGATTCTTCAAAAGTGTGAAAACGGATTTTCACAATATAATTTAAAGTATGTTTAAGTAAATATATAATAGATAATATTATATGTAATTTTTATATTATTAAATATGGCACTGCTCTCTTGGGGGACGCTATATTTGTTTTTATTTGTGGCAGATTTTGAAATACTTAAGAAAACGTTACATGATATTCTTCTAATTATAAATCTACTGCGAACTGATATTGGTGTCGCTGTTTTTTTATTGATTTTTGTTTTGTTTTTGTTTTTTAAGACGCTGAAACTCCGATTAGATGAACTGAGTGAAATGTCTTCCAAAGGAAAACGTATTTGATATTATTGCTACTTCAACACCTGTATTGCGATTTTCGGCAAAGTGTGTGATGTAGCTGTGCTGTTCGTGAAAGTAGAGGTCGATGGGTAGGATAGTATGGTATACTTAATGATCGAATTTTTACAGAGAATGACATGTTTCTAAGAAGAGTACGAAAAATTCAAATTTTGTTTCATTAAAAGCATAAAATGCCATCAAAAACTTAGATTAGGTATGTTTGTGAACTTTCATATTTTCAATTCACATAATTGAACAAAAATTGTACTTCATGTAACTGTATTCCCATTCGAATTCAGAAAAGGGTGCGCAGTAAGTATTGAGATGAAATACAGAAAACATTCAAAACACGATACAATCAATCAACTTAAGTGCCCACACACTCAATAAGACAGAATGAGTACTATTATGTATAAACTCAAGGAAATGAATAACACATTACAGGAAACATTGTGGAATAAAGACGTATTTAATCAATAACACCTCTTCACTTTGCTAATGTAATTCAATGTTCTAAAGGCAGACCGAAAAAATTGGTGTGCTTAGACGTGAAGTTCAGACAAGATTATTTGAAACTTCAATATTACTAGTTCAAATAATATTAATGCACAAATACCAAACAATTGTGAATCAATGGTAAGGCATTAGGAGCATGAAACTCAACGAAGGTTCATTTCTTTAAGAAGCAAGTGCGAATTGTTTGGCCTGTTGTTTCAATGAGCGTGATCTGAAATTGATAATCCGTTGATGTCGAAAAAAAATTTCCGAGAAATCGTAAAAGTATGTAATTCAAAACTGAAAAGTCTTCATTTATAAACACAAAATAACTATTTCCAGCAAGATGAGCGCCGATCCCTTGCATAGTCTGAGACCTGTATTGTTTGTGTCAGCGTTGGGCGGGCTAGTGCCAAAACAGTCATCCACAAAAAATGGCAGAATATTTTCGATAGTGAGCCAATTGACACGCTTCTCTTTTGGGATATTCACCCAAAGTGTCTTCTTTTGCTACATATATTTTATGATCTCCCGGAAGATCCATCGTGTCTACGTCGTTATCGAAGTGTCATACATGGCCGTCGGATGTATTTTGCAGATAGTGGCTGTAATAGCATTTGCCACTCTGAAAATCTCAAACTGGAAAACCCTTTTAGACATCCTCTCACGCGTGGACGCAGAAATAGTCCCTTATATATACTTGAACAGTTTTAGTAAACGCTTACGTTTGTTATTTCCATTTCTGTTGTTTGGTTCATTGATCTTAATCGAATTCATTCTGAACAGCATTTCTTACAAACGCTCATGGCAAAGTCAAGCAATGTTTTATCTTAGTCTCTACACACTATTACTCACTAAATTTCCAATACGTTAACATAGTATTGCTGATTAAAGATAAATATCGTGCATTAAACAAGATACTGCTTGAACACTTCCTCGAATCTAACGCGACATGAAGTCAAAACATCTTTCGTTCACCTTGACGCTAATACAGACCCAATTACAGATATAGCATCATTATGTGAAAAACACGATTGCAGCAAGATTTACAAACTACAAACAATCTACACTTTACTGGAAGACGCCATTGCTGAAGTGAACGCCGTCTACGGATTTCTCATTCTTCTCGAGATGACCTTTCTTTGGATGGGCCACGTGGTAACCCTGTGGCACATGATGCAATTATGGAACGACCCGACGTACTCCGCAGCGGCCGTTGGGTTCGTGGCCGGATTCACGCGCAACATCTTGACAACGCTAGCGCTGTGCTGCAGCTGCGACGTCGCTGCGGCCGAAGCTCGCGCCACCTGCCGCATCGTCAGCCGCCTCGCGGCGCGACAACCCTGCGTTGCGCGCGACGCCCAATTGCTGCTTTTCCAGGTACGAGTATACCGTCGGAGGTGCCTCGGGGCATCAACTGATGTCACTGCAGTGCCTCTGACCGGGACGTGCAAGGATTCGAGACCCGACGGCGGCAGGACACTAGCTAGACAGCTAAGTCGAATCCAGCCGCTGTCTGGAGGAGAATTTTAGCGGCCGGCTGGTCTGATCGGTAGTTTTCCGTGGTTTCTCCGAAATACTAACTCAATGCCGGAGCAGTACCCTAAAAAACGGACCACGGACCGCACGCAATCTTTCCTTCCTCTTCCTTGGCCTATCCTCAACCCTACTTACACGCACTTCACTACCACACATGCCTTGACACCAGTCTGGAGGGGGATATCTGGTAGGGGAAACCCCGTAAGTCGGCGCCGGATCATGCCGTCCAGATAGGGAAGGTCCCTGCCACCTCGAGCGATAAAAACATGAACTACTCTTATGGTACTAATGACCTTAGTGGTCGACGCGCCGGAAACACAAACCAAATCAAATCAGGTACAAATAACTTACACAAAGAAAAAGAGTCCGGGAGCAATTCACAGAGGGCCTGGTAGTGGAGATGGTTAAGGTGAGTTCGACTAGAAGGGTCGCAGGTGCGAATGCGGTTTCGGGCATAGATGCACAAGTAATTTTTTGCGGCCAAGTGGAGGCGACCCGACCATTAAGCATCATCTTTCATCCCTCTTCCCGTCTTTCCTTACCGGTCTGGTGAAGTAGGGACTTTAGACTGCAGCACCTACGCATATGTTACTCCAAAGCTGTGAGTTCGAATCCGGCGAAACATTGATGCTGAGTGTTGTGACTAAGCTGCATATTTGTAGGCACGAAAAACTGTAGACATAGATGGACAAAATAGACGTTTAAAAACGAAAAATAGGCATGTAAAAAATGTAAAATAGGCATGTAAAAAATGTAAAATAGGCATTTAAATAGGAACTCTTTTTTTTCCTTCTCCTTATTTATGTCCTGTATATAAAGTTTCTGAAGGAAATGTAATACCTTATCTTCATGGAATATTTGCTTTCATCATTATTCTGGCAAATCCTTGTAGAAATTCTTCCTTGTGAGAGAAATTTGGACAAAAAACGGTGAATCACAATAGCTACCTTTTAGCTTTTCATTAAATATATGCTGAAGCAGCACATGTCTTTTTTCTCCCCTTTCATTTAAACATGATTGAAAATATTGTATGATTTTTTTATATCGCCATGCATAACACAAATATAACTAGTGGAGCTACAGCAGTACATATTTTTTCGCATTATTTCTGAAAATATTTCAAAGTTTGCAATTTTCTAAAATTTGGAGACGTCAACGAAAATGAGACCTGCTGCCATTCTTTTAAAGCGACCCTTGTTCTATTTGTGGGGGAAATTGAAGAATACTGCAGCGCTTTTTGAGATTTTTTTATAATTTGCGTTAATTTCTAACAGAAATTATGCAAGAAACACTCGTTCTTTTACAATTATACGTAATCTTTTTTTAAGATCTGATATTTTAGAACAGGATTTCATTTAAGACAAAAATTCTGTGTATTAAATATTGTACTTTTGTAGTGTTCACTTTTTTAAATTTTCAAATATTTCGGGTTCACTCAAGAAAAGGACCGGCACCAATTTTTATACTGCCGATTCATACGAGGAGAAAATTTCAAGAAAACCTCTTAGAGCCCTTAGAGAGAAAAAATGTTATAATTCGAAGTAAAAATTAATTCTACTACCAGTGATTTTGCACGTGTTTCGTGATTCGAAATACCTGCGCTGGGGTGGCAGTAAAATGGAATATTTATTTATCGATAGTTGTTCGATTTCTCTGTACTCTACAAGATAAAAATGAAAAAAACCTAAAATGTTTTACATTTTTGATTAAGGATGATTGCATTTTGATCAATAAATACGAGAATAGGCACTATTTAGGCATTTAAACACAAAATAGGCATTTATTAGTGAGTCATTTATAGGTATTATCAAATTCATACAATGCTTTTAATGCCTTGAAATGAATAAGTAACACAAAAGATAGCGTTTTCTATTGAAGGCAAATTGGCAAGAATCCGCATCTTAGTTCTAACGTAGTGATACATATCCTACCTTCACGTATTCTGCAAGTCCAATTCCTTCCCTTTCCAGACCATGTTACCCCTACCTCAACCGGGCTATTCTTGGCAGAGATGGGCCTTGGTCGTTCCAGCAACCTGTGACCGACGTAGGCCGGCCTGCAAGCCGAGAAGGGACAGGGTTCCATCCCGACAACAGATACATGAAATACGAGGACGGGAAAGATGCCCCAGCAACGTGCGGCGCGAAACATTGGATCACTCGCAATGCGCGATTAGTTCAGAGGGACGGAAGACTAGAAAGGCGACCTGATCAACAATAAGAATAAAAAATAACGAACTTATTGCACAAGCTGCCGTCCGTACATTGCGTGTAAAAGTCAAACGAGAAGACAGAAACACGAAGGAAAGAAAATTTTTTACTGGTAATCCTCCTATATTTTGTAGGTTAACCCCTATTTAAGGCATAGAACACTAAAAATAATCGGCTCGGTAAATCAAAACATGCATGTTAAAACAACTATTCTTAGAACAGGCAAGTGTAGTGGCAAGGCCACAGCGTACTGAGGAAGAAACACCAGTCTACCCCAATGGTTGACGTGTTGTGCTTTTCGCATATAAGAAGGCTTATTAATTTCCCGCTGGCCAAGGGAAGCAGATTTTTCTTATGGAAAACTAAGGAGGGAGGTCAAATCGGAATCCTTGCACCCTAAGGCTTATGTTCCTCTTGCCATGTAAAGCACTAAGCGTAATTACTTCGGCTATACAGTGTGGAAACATTCAGATTTGAAAATATTCTATTTTTGATAAACAAACTTAATGTTTGTCTTTAATATGTACCAGTCTACATTGCCTCCTCTCACGCTGCGCCACTGGTTCCGTTTATACTCCAGTGGATTATCTAAAATTAATAGCCACGTATAAAAAAGTTCGTGTTTTATACATGCATATCACAAAAGCAGAGACTCTGTCAATTTAGTGTTTGTAAATTAGGCAAGATGTCATTTACAACAAAGGAGTCATGTCAGTCTAGTATTTAAAATTGAACCAAATTGTCAATGGGGTAAATTGTAACAACAAATAGATTACAGTACCTCAAACAAAGTGTTGACTAAAAACATAAATATTGCTAAATGATAAGTTAACAAGAATGGGAGTTTATGTCAAGTTCAAAAAGAGTATTATAAGCATATACAGAAAATATACAAAAACTATATAGTAGTAAATAGGAAAACGATTTCCACAGTTCCATGTTTCTTGACTATTATTTACTTATAATAGACCACGCAAATTACAAAGAAGCAACTAACCTGAACTGTCAACATCACTACCTTACCATGAAAATACAGAGAGCTTACGTTGAAGACTCTAGAAGAATATTTTTGTAAGAGGTGTCAGAATCTCTACGGAAAAGTTCTGAAGAATTCTCAGTGAGAGAACATTTATTAATGCTTAAAAAATCCCCATATTAAACAAGGAATATTAGGTTTTAACCTTGAAATAATTATGGTAATACTGAAAATATGTTCACATGATCTACGAATATCTAGTTAAGTGTCCCTCCGATCCCGTTAATGCTAAATTGTGCTTTTTTTTTTAGAGATCAATGACTTTTCACAAAAATATTCTTAAAAAGAACGGAATGCTAAGAAAGTGATCCGTTCAGTCTCACAGTTTGCAAAATAGATATTCATTGGGTATAATTTCCCTCACATCTTTTAATCAAAATTCTATTAACAATGACGCCAAATGCCAGGTAAATTTGAAATTCCTCTCTCCACTTAAAGAAATCAATATCTCCAGAAATAACACATATTTTCCAAAACAGGTAAATACAAAATATTTTCTCACACTTTTAGTATTCAAATTATGTATTTGAAAATTTCATTGATCTAATGTTTTAGGAAAACATCTCGTTATCGTACTCCGGATAACCAGTTCTAGGGGAGAAATGTTCAGCGCAATAATTAAAATAATGTTTTAGAGACGTGATCGCTACAAAATTACTATTCTCGGTAGGTGTATTACTGGAATTCACTTGCCAGCGGATTGAGTTCATTGCTCTCATCCCACCCACCAACCCCCTTTTCTCCTCCCCATGTCTTCAGCAACAATCCACCCACAGAGGGGAAAGCAGTAGGAGAAGATGTGGCTCTGGCGATGTTTTGGGCACTCTCAAAGCCACCGACTAGTTTGAAACGATCTCTATTGTGTGCAGGTAAATAAATATTACGAAGGTTGTTAGCTGAAACTGTGTCGATATTAAATTTTAAATTGCATTAAACACTTGTTTGGTAAGCGTATGTACTTTTTTCTCATTTATTCCTCGTTGTCTGAATAACCCGGATTTTTGTTAACTCGGATCGGCGTCAGTTGATCCAGGTTAATGAGATTCTCCTGTACTTACGAAAGTTTAGAGTCGATATGTTTTTTATACTTTTCAGGGTACCATGATTTTAGAAGCGTAATCCACAAAGATTATCTTCCATAAAAACCGAATACTTCAGACAATGCATAAAAACCTTTGAAGATACAGAAAATGATAACACATTAGCAGTCACATCGCTAAAAATGAGCTTAATCATCTGTTCCAAATCGTTCCACAAAATGAAATATCAATGTTATCACTCATTTTAGATGTGTCTGGCCTGGTCTGACCTATGGCTCGACAGCCTGCCAAGGGCCTTGGCCGATCTGCGGTGTCCCAGCCTCTCGGCCATGGGATAAAGGGTTCGTGTAGTTAGCACGAAGACATTCCTTCACCATATACAATGGTCTTCGTCACCTTAGGGTGGGCTCTCTCAATGTCACACAGCAATAGATAGTGGGATATTTGTAAGGAAAGCGCACAGTTATAATTTTAGAAGTGCCTCCTGATAGTAATTTGGAAGGAAATCACTCCCAGATGGCCACTAATTCTGGAAATAATGAACCTAGAAGTATAATAAAATTAAACGTGAAGGGTTTAATAGATAATTTAATCCGTATCTATAAAACCTTACAGTTTCTTACATTTTGGTCTAACGTTTTCTTACATTTCAGACTTCCATTTCGATCACTACAACAATTCTTACAAAAATATTTTTTTAAAGTACCCAAATCTAGCCGTTATCCTTGTTTTCTTATTTGCGCCATTTCCGCTGCAGCCGTGCGTGTTATGAAGTGGTGCGCGGGGCGCGTTCCTTTGCGCGCAGGAGCAGCTCCGGGCGGCGGAAGTGGAGCTGAGCGCCGGCGGATTCTTCACCCTGGGGCGGCGCTTCCTGCTCGCCTTCTACGGCGCCATGTTCGGCTACGTCGTCATCATCGAGCAGCTCGACGCGCGCGGATCAAGCAACCCGTGAAGCTCCACGAGCTGCACCCAACTCAAATGTGTGCGCTGAATACTTAATTGACCTGGGTGATTAAATTATCTCACTATTTCTTTCTATAAACGACTATTTTAACGAATGTATCATAACTATCAAACAGCTCAGCGTAAATTAATATTATATATTAATTATAATTAATATATATTAATTATAATAAATTAATTATATATTCGCTGAAAAGCCTTTTTTAAGATTGCATCAGTAATGGAAGATAATAATTTACATTGGAAAACACCTGAATCGAAACTTTAGCGACAAATATCGAGGTGGAGCGTTAATGGAACAGGAGTGAGGTGGTCCCATGAACATGTCCAACAGTGCACTTTACAAACAATATTATTCTCTCAGGTAAGGGCCTTTTAGTATCATTCGCTAAGTCTACATTTCTATATTACAAATATATAATTGGGTGTCACTGAGGAGGAATAACGTCACTATTGATATTACCTCCGTTTCACTGAGTGCCTCCGGATAGAAATGAAAGGACGACTTGAAGTCACCATTTCTAAAAACCTTTCGATTGTACAGTATGTGTTCAAAGGAATTAATTTTTCCCAAAGTTTATCGGCAGAATTAGAGTTCATCCAGTTTATGGTCCCAATCAGTATATCACGGTTACATGAGTATATGACTCAAAAATACTATCTAACATGAATTTGCATTAATTATATTTTGTTTTATTGGCATTGCAAAACAATCTTATTCTTTTTACTTTTGGCAGCTATTCTACATTTGTTGACTACACAGGTGTTTGGCCACTTGAAATTTACAACCTGTCACGAGAATAATGAGCGTGAGATAGTAAATAAAATCATGTCAAACATTGACAGTACTGAAGGAACTGATAGGATAACTTTATAAAATGCGTCATTGAAGGAATCCAAAAAACTGATTCCTAGAAAACAACTTAATGGCTACTACTAGTCATTCATACTTGAACGCAGACTTAAGACACCACAACACTCAAATTCCACACAAGAAACGCCAAAAAGAGAGCATTTTTTCCCCTTCAATCAACATCGTCCGAAGCGAACACGATTGCTCCCGCCCGACGCTATCTTCGTCCCGACTCTCCAGCCATCACCTTCTGCATCCCTTTCCTCTCTTCGTCCCGAATCGTTTCTCTCTCCTTCCTTCTTCCTGCAAGGCGGTACCGTCCTGTCTCGTCCCTTGCCGTCCGTTCCGTTGCTCACGCCCTCGCGACCCCTCTGCGCAATTTCCGGCGACGTCGTGGACGTCGTCTGCGGCGTCGGCAGGGCCACTCCCATCCCCTTCCCAACCCGTCCCCCCCCCACTCCAGCCCGCTCCCGTCACCCTTTTTGTCCCCCCCCATGTCCCTCGCCATCTCACCACTCCCCATAGTCTCGCCACCCTGCCGCCTCGCCAACCTCCCGCCTCGCCACCCTCCCGCCTTGCCACCCTCCCGCCTCGCCGCCTCCCCGCCCTCTCTTCTCCGCCCTCGTCCCCGGCCTGTCCCCGGCCGCGTCCCCGAATTCTGCCACCGCTACTACCACTATACAGGAATAATATATTCCTTGCTCTATGTTACCCCTACCGGCACCGCCGCAGCCGCCACTAACTCTTTTACCACCGCTCCTACCGCCGCCATCGCCGCCGGAGGCAACAGGCGCTGCAAGGGCTCCTGTCCGAATTCCCCAGGAGACAAGGGCGGGCGCAGCGGCGAAGGCTCCGGGCGACAGCGAGGCGATGCGACGTGGCGTGGCAGCGGCGCCCGAAACTGAGGAAACCAGACGCCCCAAGAGAACGTGTTTCCGTTGGAATGCACAGCAGTGTATTTTTCATAAACTGGTAAGCAGTGTCTTCGGTGTCGCTTGATATTACATTTTTCTATCAACATTCTTTACGTTATTTAAAGTGTCTCTGTTATTTCTCTGGGTTTTAGAAACGAGCCCAGTAACCCTCCTCCGACGTAGACAACTCCACTTCCATGTGTACTCTACTTCGTCTTTTAAAAGTATTTCTGGAGTAGTAACTTGATTTGGGAATTATTGTCTAATTTTCTGCGATCAATCTACAAGTATTGGGAAAGTTTGTTCTTGTTTTGTAATTAAGAGCTGCTCAAGGGTTTTTCGAGTTCTTTCGAACGTTATTTAGGCAGTTGAACTAAGTTAATAGTCAATTATCGTAATGAAGCAATTTGAGAATTTGTCCATACATCTTATTTAAAACTAGCTGAAGTACCCGGCGTTGCTCTGGCATTTATTACAATAAATTTTTAGCTAAGAAGAGGGGTTCCATTTATTTATGCCCTGCGGTGGGAATTACTTCTCTCCCATTGTATCCCTGCCCCGCCAAGCTAGCCCTGTCTTGTCTTGCCTTCCATTTTGGAAATGTTCGGTCGGTTCATTTTGGAAACATTGCTCATAAGTCTACGAAACTTTTTAAAGGTTTACATTTTTCCTATTGGGGTTTCAGCTCCCAAATATTCCTCACTTTAGAACTAAAATCAATAAACAAATCTAAACTATTAATACAAAATACTCGTAAAATACTTGTACTCACGTATATTCTTTTTATGGAGTTTTATATGCCGCAGTCGGTGGCTCGTTGGTAAGTGTGCTAGCTTTCCACGGCGCAACCCCGATTCCCGGCCGGGTAAATTATAATTGTGTGCCTTTTTTGACCTGAATTATATTATTGAATTATAATTGAATGAATTATAATTGTGACCTTGAAGGGACTAACTGGTTTAAGCGGAGTACAGCATCCAAGAGTTGTCGCGTGGGTACGCTGGTAGATAGATCCGGACAAATAGATATAAATGTCATAACGTATTTGATAAATCATAATCATAACAGTAAATGATAATATCTATGCTGAAATGTAATTGCCGATATCTATAATTATTTTGAAGACGCCAGAAATATATGTTTAAAGACCTATGTGCTAGTAACAGGTAGTATAAAACTTATTTGTTTAGGTAAACCAATCCATTATACCATTGCAACATAAGAGCAATACTGATGCACCAAACTGTACATTATATATACACAATAAATTGACAATGTACTGAACCACTTAACAAAACAATATTAGCTTCATTATTTCATTTGAAGTGCTAGATACTATGGATCTTGAAATGTGAATAATAGAAACCAAGGAGTCAGATTTTTTTATTAGATTAGACATAAATATTTTAGATAAATTAATTTTTGCCAACTTTTTGTAGAAAAAATAGATGAATTAATTCACTGGGAGCAACTGACATGCGAAACAACAGCACAGATTAGTCTTAATATGTAAAGAACTATTGCTTAATTACATACCACTGCATTAGTCCCCTGCACATATAGAAATCAACTGGGTTGATCAAAATATACAAATATTTTCCATTTTACCAATTTGAACATGAGAGATGTGTAAATAGTCAAATCGAGAGTTACAATGAAAAGCTGCCCTGCTTCCTAGATAATTATTCACATTTGCTTCCTTCTTTACTGTATTAATTTCAACGGTGCGTGTTCTTCAGCAAGTCGCTCTTGCCTCTTAGTAGCCGATTCAGAATTTTAATAGGTTGCCCATCTCTTATCACTTGTTTTGTTTTGATAACTGACTTTCATTTCGGCATTGTATCAAACAATTCAATGGTCAGACTTCTGTAAAAGAAGAGGTTGTTTAGAAAATATACGATACCTGTATGCGATATCTATGTAGTGTACGTTGTATAATGCTGTATATTTACATTACATGTACTGTACATTATTATTATAGTTTTTACGCTCTAAATACTTTCTAATTCAAATGTTTTCTTGTCACTATTTGTACACAACACGGACTAAGGACAATGTATATTTACGTTCTTTACTACTTTCAGTACGGCTTTCGTTCAAATGTTTCACCTACGTTCAGAAATAACAAATCACCAACGTTCACTCACAGACTTTACACAGCGTTATTGAAACCTCAATGAATTTCGTAATAATTCTGGACATTGATAAAATCAGTAGATCTCGGACGTCATCGGTGGTGCGCAGCTAAACTATTGACATTGATCCACTATTGATCTTTTATGTAAAGCAAGGCGAAAATTGTCCGGAAAAGTAAATATTTTGTAAATATATTAAGATTTATGGTTATAAATCATAGCCTTTAGTACTCCAGACCTTTAAAGGAAGCTAGCACAAACGTTTCAGCGGTATTGGTTCAGTAGATTCCGAGTTTTCGTTAAAATACCCGAAAGACGAAAGTCGAACGGGAAGAAAATAAATGAAATAAAAAAAGATTTTATCGCGCTGTTAGTAAGCGCAGTTCTGTCTTTATATATTAGTATAGATGTAGAAGTACAGATATAGATAAGTATAGATAAAAGGTAGCAATTTGATCTGTTGTACTTGTAGCTGTGATTTTCTGTAAAGAAACCTTTTTAATCTCTCATGTAAGATATTTAATCTCATATTTGTTCTGTCATGTAAAAACGTAATACTACTTTAACTATTTTATTAGTCGTGTGCTAGACTATAATACATACAAAAGTCACCGAGCTCAGGATACATCGTTCACGAAATACCTGAAACACAAAAAATACAGTAAGGTCAGTGAAACATTCATCCCTAGATCAAATACAATACAAGCAACTTCTTGTTACTTTCCCGTATAGTTACGTATACACGGAAGTGATATACGTAGTATAGGGAAAGTTATGTAATGCTGCGCGAAAAAAACGGCCCATTTTCGCCAGAAAAAAAATTCGTTACCGGGCCGCGACAACGAAAAAGTGGATAAAACCAGTTGCTAAATTAAGAAAAAAATTCCCCTAACACGAGGTGTAGCCAGAACTCCTCTTTTGTGGGTCCTTGATTCCGAAAAACCAATTGAAAGGAAAACGTCCGTCTGTGAACACTGCTAGCGCCTAAACAATACGTACGATTTCTTCCAAAACGGATATTCCGCGGTCGATCTAGTTTTAGTCGAAGCTTTGAGATTTTGAAAAAGATTCTGTAAAATATCGGGGTACTTTACATGAAGCCCCCCGGACATTTTCAAAATTTTCTCTAAAATGGCTCCAAATCTTTCTTTAAATTTCTTGTAAGACTAGAGTAAAATACACTTATTAAGGTGGCATAGGTCCGATTTTCACGGATAACTCTGAATTTTCGAAAATTGCAAAAGTTTAAAAGTTTTTCGGCGTCTTTCTGGAACTACAAAATTGAAGATAGAGATTATTCTTTTAAATAAAATTTGTTCTTCATAGTGAGTTCTTTGTTTAAGGTCATGTACATTTTTTTGAAAATTTTAGTAGTTTTCGCGCAAAATTGCGTGTAATATGTGCAATTTTTAAAAAAATACAAAAACAAGATTTTCTGGAAAACGGCTCCAAATTTTTTTCTTTAAACTTTTGGTAGGGGCAGTGCCTAATGTATTTTATGTGATGACGAAACGCCATATTGCTCTATTCTTTTGTTTTTTCAATAATCGGAAAATGTAATTTTTTTGTCTCTCACGTCGTTAATATTTACATTAGCAGCGATTTGTTCACATCATTATATTAACGAGTACATGTGCTTTAAATAATGTCAAGTAAAGTTTCTCGAAAACACAACGGTTTTCTGTGAAAAGTAGCTCAAAATTCTACATTTTCAGAAACGCTCAAACACCATTTTCTCATATATGGCTACAAATTTTTTTATTCATACTTTTGTAACATATAGTGCTAATTACACTCTTTAATATGACGTAAAGTTTATTTTGAGTTGTTTTTTTTTCAAAAATTACATAAATGTAATTTTCTTTAAAGATCTCTCACATCTTTAATATGCACATTACCAGCAATTTGTAAAAATTATTATATTTGTTAGTGTAAGTGCTTCAAATACCTTCAAATAATGTATTTTGAAAACTCAAAACTTTTCTGTGAAAATGAGCTTCAAATTTCGCATTTGTAGTAGCTAAAACGGAATTTTCTTTAAAGTGGCACAACATTTTTGAAAAGAAAATTGCCATTTAGGACTAGGTTTTTGTGTTCTTTTATATTCTAAAATTAATATTTCCGTTCTAGCAATAGGAAACCGAACAATTAAGAAAATGACAAAAAAATGTACTTTTGGAAGTGATAGATGGCAGCTGGCAAGAAAGAGAATGTAGCAATTCCAAATAGCTAGAAAAGACTCATGGAAATAGAAAACAAATACGGGAAAGTCTGTGCCATTCCGTAGCACCACTAGTACTTTTTAAATGACATGTTTGGTTTCATATGAGTTAGGGTGAGAGAGAAAACGAGATCCTTGGTAACTGCCTTTTACAGAAGCAATATCAAATACCAAAGAGCAAATTTAACTCTATTTTTCCACTGACATGATGCGATATTGATTTAGATTCTCAACTTTTGAACTTATCATCAAATAAGTCTCATCTCTATACCTTTGAAGATATCACAAGATCAGTGACTTGACATCGTGTCGCCACACATGACCAATCCCACAATAGGTTACTTCAAGCGCTGATAATCTGACAACTTCCGTGCAACGGCAAAAGGAAATAGTTATCTCCTGAAATTACATCAGATCTTTTCCCACATGCAAAACCCCAGAATTTTCCTTCAGTTCTTACTCAAAACATTTTCTCTGACAGACAACTCAACGCACCCTTCCTTACACCCATTTCATACTTCGGTCCTTAGAATGAGTTTTCGAATATGAGAAAACACTCTATGTCAAATGGATACTTGACAAATATTATTGCTTTTTCCTGTTATAATATTAAATAGAAACTACGATTTGCACGATAAAACCTAAGACATGCAAGAGCAAAACTCCTAGATTGCTTGCAATAAAATTCAATAAAATCATCAAATTTATCATTCAAAAACGATAGATAGGGGGCGAACGATTAAGGGCGATAGATGGAGTGTTAGAAATATACATCTTGGTAGAACCCATCCATGCCTTTAGGTGGTATTCAAACCCAGAGTTCGGATGTAACGCATACTTGGCCGCAAATTCTCCAAACTCCTGCGCCCCTTATACGACCAGAAATGAAAGGGAGAGGGTTCAACGACAATACATTGTGTCCACCACGCCACGATGAATAAACACCAATGCACAACAAGAGATTCGATCCCGCGCACCGTCGAACCGAAACTGCCCAGGACAGAGCTGGGCAATGAGAAGGCGCTCTCCAAAATGGAAAAAAAATGTTTTTATGTCAAGTGGCGAATTTTTATGCGCTAAAAATCCCAATAACTGAAAATAATTTTGATATTATGACATGGTCTTTGATGGAAAGTAGGGTATTCCTTGTTTTGGAACATGTTTTGAAGAATGAAAGACATGTATATTATGGTTAAACAGCTGAATTTTGTAATATGATAAAAAATCGTTAACGTAAGGAAACTTCACATCAATCATCTTCAAATTAAATAACAATGTATATAAACTCATAACTTCGTTTATATAACAAGTCAATTTTTCAGTATTATCACTAGCGGCAGATTTTAATGAAATGTCTTTTTTTCTTTTCGTATAAGAACAATGCTGTTTAGAGTAGAAATTAATTTTATGTTACTGACAAAAGGAAATGACCCATTTTTATGCGTCATTCTTTGCAGTTTTCGTCGATTTCGACTAATACGTCATCATTTGCCAAAAGTTTGCCAGCTGAGTGCACTTGAATGAACAGAAGAAGCCTCGATTAATTTAGTAACTACAGACTCAGTTGTTCATTCGAAGTGGTTTTGATAAAAATATTAACGTAATTTTTCTTTGCTTTTAGGGCATTTTAAAAATATTTAAAGAGCATTTTATTGATCATTTTTGGCAATGCTTTAGGTCATCAAAATCCACCGCCTAATTATCACAATACTTTTATACTAAAAGTTCAAAACATCCTGATGTGCAAATAAATTTTTCAGAAAATTTCAGACAAACGAGAGCAACGCACAATTCATTTGTGTGTAAAGAACACCAACACGGCATGCATTGAGTGGGATTTGTGTTTCGAAGCAATCGGCTACACAGCCAGGATTAGTAAAACTCCTTTCAATTTATCGTTCGTTGTAGAATAAACACGTATGAGACACATTAGTTTGTCGCTCGTAACTAGTAGGTCTACCCACCAAAACAGATATGAAGAGTGAATGTCAACGAAGGTTTTACTTTCGAAAATGGCGATTTGTTAACTTGCTTAATACCTGCTCCGTCTTCACTTCCCAAGTTCGTTTCCTTGCTAGTTCCATTTCTCGTTATCCAATAGTTTTATACGGTTATGTTTATGTTACGGTTTATGTTTGTATTTCCTTTGGGCTATCTAATATATTTACTCGTTTATGTTGTAGCCAGCTTTGCTTATTTTCTGCAACCCACATTCATAAGAATATATGTTTCATATTTTGATTAAATAGAATGTCTTCATTTCGTATTTGATCTAATATAGCCCTTATACTTTTCTTTTAAAAAATGTTTCTCTGCTGTTTGTATTCCTTAGCTGTTCAGCTCCACTATTCACTTTCAAATGTCAACGATGTTGTAGCCATTACCATGTAGAATTTCATTTTAGTTTCTTTTCTATTTTATTTTTAATTTTCTATGAATTATTCCACATATTTTATATTTATTCAATTTATTTTGTATATAATAGAGAAAGCACAGACACCTATTCTGTAAGAACGAAAAGAATATTCACCTATAAATGGCTATTTACATCAATTTTGAAACATAAGGAGCATTTTCCTTTAAATACCATAACTTTTGTCTTGATGGATGATATTTTCAAATCACAATACTCACATAATTGGTTTAAGTGGTATAATTTGGTATAATGATTTTCGCAAATCTTTTTCTATTTTTTATAAACTTATTTGACATTGGCAGAATTGCTTAATTAAATAATTAATTACAATTCTTATTGTGTCTGGAAAAATCTTGGGTCATAATTACACCTCAACATAGAAGCGACCGCTATGACAACAAGCAACATTAAAGATTATCTCTAGACAAAGGGTATACTCCAAATATCCTTGAACTAAGACATTAGACTCGTAATATTGATCAACAGAGTACGAACGTCAATACCTCGAAACTACTTACTTGCTCGGCAATCAATGCAATTGCCACGACTGCAGACGTCATTCGTTGTGGCGTACATATCGTCACGAAAAGATGAAAATAATGCGCAGGTCAATAAAGCAGTAACTTAAGACTTTCTAACGCTCCTTCCCTCAATTTGCCTCGCATCATTAAATTTCTTATCACACAATGTTGAACACAAGACGTCTTATCTTTCTTGTAGGTTGGGAGAGATTGTGATCTCGAAGAAATTCAACAAATAAGCTTTTTCTCAAGATTGATCATTATTAACGCAACAAAGAAATTCTTCAGAAACATCAATTTAAAAGAATAATTGTCACTTCACTTACAAAAATGTCGCATTTGCGTAAAATGGTATTTGATTGTTCGGTATATTTACTATTATGCTTTTCCTTGGGCAACAGAAATCATTAAATATATACAAACGGATTACAAATTTTGCTTACTGACAAGAAAACAAAATATTGCATCAATATATAGTTGGTGCACAAGAAAAGTGGCACAACTAAAAACCGCATCATTTTTAGTCAAATGAAGAATCATGATTAAAAATTATTTTTCTAATAATCATTTCAGAAACATATGTCACACGAAATCTGGTGTATAATCATAAAATGAAACATTGCTTTTAATCGGGAAATAAATTCGCCATTATCCAAATAAGAAGCGTCTTTCTTGTGCACCGGCAATTTTACGATATTAAAAACTCTTAATCAACTCATTTTGAATAAATTTTCTTTTTCTGTCTATTTCATCAACATGAAATAGACTTCGAATAGAGTTCGAAAACACAACACATATTTGAAGAAAAGCTGCGAAATCCCGGAAATGACCTCTGCAACAAGGCCCGAGGCGGCGCCGTAATCCCCAGGACAGCTCGCTTGGCCCTCGGGCTCTCTCCGGACAGGGGTCGTGTCCCCCCTCGTCCCGCGAGACGCACTCGCAGATATGCGTTCGCCCGCGAAATCCAATGGACAGCGCTCCCGCCTGGGAAACGCCCGGCGGTGGCGGCGGCGCCCCCCCCCACGCCCCCTTCCCTTCCTTTCCTCTGTCCCCTTCACCATCCCTGCCTCGGACCTTCCGCCTCCAAGTGAATGATGAGACGGTTCCTTCCGTCAGGGCCGCCACAGTATTTTCCCCTTAACGGCTAACGAAGCTGGAAGTTCCAATGCGAGCAAACAATAGAGTGATTCGTGGATTAACAAGAAGTCCGCAGACGAGTAAACTTCGGTGCACTTTTCTTCGCCCGTTTTCGTTTCGACTTCAGCAGCGAATTCTCAGAACGAAGGTGTCCGTCAGGTTCCTTGAGAGTACAATGTCTCGTATATCTCAATACATTTTTAGTTGAGCCCTAAAATAGGATACTCACTTGCGATCAAGTTTGTTTTATAAGGAAAATGTACTTTCTTCTTATGAATATTTCTAGAAGATGACAGTCTGAGGAAACTTTAAATGAGAGGAAATATTCTTCGGGCTTGGTCGTATAAAGAAAAACAAGATTTCTTTTACTGCCGTAAAATGTATCAATTATTAATTCAAGTAATATCAAGATGAAGAAATTTAATAAAATTTCTTGATAAAAGGTAAAAAGTTTAATAAAAGGTGTGAATACAGTTACAATTACAGAAATTATTTTTTAGGCAAATACTTTTAGGTATCTGCCAACATTAACACATAATTATACAGATCTGAAAAAATGTATTGGAAGCTTTTAAAACTTCCCTCGAAATCTCCAAAGTTATTGGTGACTTTTTGAAGACAAAAAGTAAAAACAACCAAGTTAATTAGTTTAGTTAACCACGCGAGTTCGACATCTTAAAAATGTGTTCCTACTAAACATATTTTTATCGTTTCCTTAATTCCAAATATTTGTAACTAACACAACCCAGCAGACGTAGTTCTTCTCTCCCCTTCCCCCTCTAACTTCCTCACCATCCTCCCTTCCTCTCTTCCCCCCTCCCCCTTCCACCCTCTCCCCCTCCCTACCTCTCCCCCTCCCTACCTCCTCCCTACTCCTCCTCTTCCTACCCCTCCTCCTCCCTACCTCTTGTTCCCTCTCACTCTCTCTCTTGTTCCCCCTCACTCTCTCTCTTGTTCCCCCTCACTCTCTCTCTTGTTCCCCCTCATTCTCTCTCTTGTTCCTCCTCACTCTCTCTCTCTCTTGTTCCCCCTCACTCTCTCTCTTGTTCCCCCTCACTATCTCTCCCTTGTTCCCTCTCGTCTCTCCATTCTGCACCGCCCGCTCGTGTTCTCCTCGGCCCCGGCCCGCGTCACACGGCAACTCCCAGCAACAATGGGATCCAGGTGGATTGAGAATTGAACTTTCCCGAAGCGCCATCTTGTCCTGCAGCGCCATCTCGTGAAGTTACAACACAATGAACAGCACAAAAACATTCTCCATGAAAAAACACGTAGATGTGCTAACTTTCATGGAGATCGGTCAAAGGATGTCGGAGTTTATCGGTCTGGTACATGCCAAAATCAACTTTCATAGATAACAAAACTCACCAATCAAGAGCGACAAAGTTCATTTCGGCCGGTCACCCGTAATACTCTCGTACGTAATTGAGACAATCCGCGGCGAGTGCCTGCCACCGGTCGTCGCCTAATGGCGAACCTACACCCCCCAAGCGCACGCGCTGCAGGACGCCGCAAGGGCTACAAAAAGCGCCCGGCGTCGACCACCAACAAGTAGGCGACAGCGAGCGCAGAGGTCGGTCTCCGAGGATCGGTTACGCGACCAAAGTAGCGCTATGTTAAACACGACCACGACGTCACGCTTAAGTGGATGACACAGACAACTTCAGAACTCGCAATCTCCACGGAGCCACGTACAATAGAAGCCGACAACGACAAAATGAAAGGTTGCCTGCCCCCTGCTCGCTTAAGTTACCACACCCAAGTGGATAGTACCATGTAGAGGACGCAAAACGAAGCTATCTCGTCTCCGGTCTTGCATTTACGCGGACCGCAACGGAAGAGAATACGAACAACCAAGTCAAGGCGTCTTTTATCTGGCGTATGCATCGCAAAACTCAAGGATGACTTGTTTGCGTTTAAGACGATGCAGAACTGACACATGTTGACGAGCGAACACACAGACGTGCACTGAACTTCAAAATTATTTTGATCGTGAATACTAACGATTATACCAGTAAAAGGTTTCCATTAGTTAAAATGATACTTCGCCACCCACGTTGTACCACACCTACAATAAATGTTTAATTTAAAAGAATATGAATTTGAAAAAAGATGTTCTGAGGTCTTTCTGTCAAGTGTGTTTACGTGGTACAAATGGCAAAATTATTGTAACATGATTCAGTTGAAATGTAAATAACTTTTATACAAGGGTAACTCATTTTATGGCTCTAAAAATGTCCCAGTGGCCTATCTTTTATATTACACTCACAATATTCCGGTTATATCCCAAACTAAAATAAGTAAATGCGATTTCAATATATTTTCCTAGAAAATATAACAATACTTTCTGAAACAATATGGAATGGCAATCACAGGCGAAGTAATTTAGTAATTGCAGGCTGTCACTACCGCAAGAATGATTTGGGCTATCCTTCATTGCTATAGTATACTACTTAAGGTATCACATCGTAATTCAAAAGTTAGTATTTAATATAAAATATTGTTTTCCTGTTACTTCAGTTTAATTACTCGAAATCCAGGGCAACTTGCACAGACGTTCTGGACACCATTTTCAGCACAAATTATCGTCTTTTATCTACGAAACATTTTCAAATGATTTATTTACCATTACTAAAAATTTTCAAATGATTTATTTACCATTATCTACGAAACATTTTCAAATGATAACAGGGCCATTTTTCATGATCCTCTTGAATGTAATCAACATTTACTTGAGCAATCAAAACAATTTCAACCATTATGATTAATTATATGAGCACATACGTCAACTCGGCAATTAGCAAATGCATCAAGAAGACTATTTAACTACTGCAGTAAATTAGCTAGCGAGTGGAGCGAGCACAAACAATTAACGAGGAAGCGAACAAGCGGAAAACGTAGCGCCGCTTCCAGAGCGCCTTCCATTCATGCCCACATCATGTGCCTATTTTTTCCGTGTCCCACGCACTGACACAATCAAACCACATACCGAGCGCTTCACGTAGCACGGGACACAAATATCTGCAGCATGTCAGGTGTTTTTCTCAACATACCTTCACTTTCAAAACATTGAACTACACGCAAGTAGTCCTCGCCTCACGTCATCTATTATTTTCCACTTGCAGTTGAACACCTCTGGTTCAGCTCTTGTAACGTACCATTTTTTGATGTAGTAGATGTCGATGTAGTTGTAATTTCTTTTATTGCGTTGTACTGTAAACTTTTTGTATTGTAAACGTAAATGGATTATAAATCTGTAGGTTACGGTAACGGCAATTAGCTAATTGCAAACAAATATTATTATTATTATTATCATTATATTATTATTACTATTATTATCATTATATTATTATTATTGATTCACAAGTAAAGATGTTATGGGTCACTTGGTTTTATAACTCTACTCCAGGTTGCAACAATCTTCTTAAGGAGCAGATCTACGGGCTGTCGGTGCGTCTACAAAACTTCGCGCAAAATATGGGCTGTTCCCAATGAAGCAATGCCACTGTTCTAACTACTGAATATCCGTATATTGTCTGATTTCTTTTTTGCTTTTGCGTCTGTACTGCTCGTCTGTGAATTTTGGACAAAGAATTTTCTTAATGATTTTAGGTTCTTTTTTTTATATTTTCTATGTCTTTCTTCTTGTTCAAATTAGTGTTTCTGAAGCATGCAGACATTCTTCTTTGATCACTGAATTGTTGTGTCTCAGTTTCATGTCCTTTGACGTACATTGTGTGTTCTAAATATTTTGGGTGAGACGATATGCTGTTTCCATTCTTTTTAATCTAGATTTATTGGCCTTAGTTCCAATTCCCTTTTCGTGAATTATTTCCCCCAGGTATTTAAATTGTGTAGCTCTCTTAATTTTGCCACATTTTGTTTCCATGAACTTAGATGTGTCTTTGTTACAAGTAATAAATTCAGTTTTTTTCAAAGGATATCTGAAGACCAACTCTTTCTGCTAGTTCTGTAAGGAGTTCAATCTGTTTTTGTGCTTTTTCAACATCACGTGACAGGATTGCCAAATCGTCTATAGATGCTAAACAGTCTATGGTTAATTTTCCTCTTACTATTGTGATTGGTTGTGCAATTTTGAAGATTACATTTTGTTTACGCTATTCTGTTATTACTTTCTCAAGAATACAATTAAATAGCAGAGTTAAGAGCCCGTCACCTTGCCTTACCCCTGTTTCAATTTTAAAGGGGTTAAATATACATCCTATACATTTAATTTTGATCTGTGAGTTTGTCAGGGTTTCTTTTATCACTGTACGGTTTTTCAAATCTAATCCTTGTTCCTTTAATATTTGCAATAATTATTACCGATCAACTGAATCATTTACTTTTTGAAATCAGCAAATGTGCATACTAGATTTCTGTTACATATTCGCTGATGCCTTAGGTTAAGTTTCAGATTTAATATTTGTTCTGTCCATGACTGACCTGGTCTGAAGCCTGCCTGGTATTCTCCAATTTTTGGTTCTTATTGTTGTTGTGCTTTGTCAAGAAGACATAGGGATA
The DNA here is from genome assembly GCA_031308135.1 of Acheta domesticus. Taxonomy (NCBI): domain Eukaryota; kingdom Metazoa; phylum Arthropoda; class Insecta; order Orthoptera; family Gryllidae; genus Acheta; species Acheta domesticus. Next base: position 92,739,093 of record JAHLJT010009436.1, on the reverse strand, counting down.
AGATCTTGTAGGGAACTGATAATAATGAAATTCATCTATAGTTCGTGACATCTGTTCTATTTCCTTTTTTATGTAATGGATAAATTAGTCCAGTTTTCCAATTCATTCTTCTGGAATTTTTTCTAATTGCCAAATATCTTGCATAACTTTAGTAATTTCTTCTATGGTGTTTGGACCTGATGATTTAATTATTTCTGCTATTATTCCATCTTCATCGGGTGCATTGTTGTTTTGAAGCCTGTTGATGTGTTTGATGATTTCAGTTTCCTCCTGTGGTATAGAGTTTGAGTTTGTTTCTACAGGTTCTTGTATGGGGAATATTTGTGATGGTTCTACACAGTTTAACAGATTTTGAAAATAGTTTGCAAGCTTCTCACAATTATCTTCATTGTTTAATGTCAAATCTCCATTTTCTTTCTTGAAGCATAGGTTTTGTGGTTGATATCCAGCAAGTTTAGTTTTTAAACGTTTATTCATTTTATTAATATTATTATAAATAATATTATAAAGAGATATTCGTAGTTTCTGAGGGTGTGTACCCTAATCATTCCAGTGCATCTTTTGCCACCCAGACACTTGTCCTAAGCCGTTCAAGTTAAACCTTTCCATGTTGTAGCAACCTCCACACCCCCGCAGGAACCTCCGCCGCACCCCCACAGGAACTTCCGCGCATCCCCGCAAGAACCTCCGCATCCCCACAGGAACCTCCACATCCAGAAGCTATTTCATACTTCGTCCAATTCGCCTCCAGCTCGGCCACCATTCATTTTGCTCGTCTTTTGTGCAGTACATACCGCTCGTGCATATCATTACCCAACACTACAACCAGCGTTCTCCAAACCGCAGTGTGCTCTACGCTTCCCTCACGTGTCTCCCTCCAACCCTCTTCCCCACATCCAGGCGCCAAAACACACGCCAAGCACTCCACGCACTTCCCCACCCCGCCAACCTCCGCATCCAACGCACACGCGGTCGTTTTTATCCGGCGCGTGTTGGCGCGACGTTTACGCCTTTGTGCCGCTTCTGTGTTGGGCGCCGCGCCGCTTGATGTGAATGCGCCGCCGCCGCCCCGCGCCGTTAATGCAGATGATGGCGCGATTGTGCGGCGGGCGCGAGCGCTCATTGTTCGACCGGAGGGCGCGCGTCGCCCCGGCCCGGCCCGGGACTTCCCCGGCGCGCCCCTTGCCCCGTCGACACGTGACCCACTCCGCCGCGCCGCGTGGAATTTGCTCCTCATTCGCAAATTTGACGCCGCACCCATGAGGTTGGTCAAACGAATTAGTAACTCACTGGCCTGTAATGTTGGTTATCGATTTTTGTTGTTTTTTGCTTTCGGAGTAGTTTTTTTTCTTGCGTTTTTACAAGTTTGCATTTCTAGTAGATTTCCCATTATTACAAAACATAACAAAATGTCGCTCATTACCTCTTACACATGTGATTTGTAAAGAGAGAAATAAAGGTTAATGAATTTCAATATTTTATGCCTCTGTCCAAAGTAACTATCAGCTTCACATTAAGCAAGGAAGTAAAAGTCCCTTTCAAATTCTGGAGTTCAACACCCACAGAAATTGAGAAAAGTCTTATCTGATTTTCGTAGCAAATCATTATTTTTTTAAAAAAATTCACCGCGTTCTTTAGAAAGATTGAGAACAGACTGGAACCGGCCTAGTCTGTTCAGACAAGGCAGAAACCATTCGAGAGGTTCATCGTAAAGCAAAAGAATATTTCACAAATGAAACAATTAAATTCATACGAGAACTTCCCGCAAACTGATACTGTTTCACAAACACAAGTATCATTTATAAAATACATTTAAACCTGTAAAGTTATTTGAATATAACCATGCTTTTAGTGATAATGAGTTGACTTTCAGAACAAAATGTATGTTTATTATATCCAAAATCGTGCCATTATTTCCACTTCTCGTAACAATTTCATTATATTCCCAATATTACCCTGATCACCCTCCGTCTCCCAGATGGACACGAAAACAAGCTCCCGCATGGCGCACAATGTCTGAATCATCTCAATCATAACAGTTAATAACGATCCCTACTAATTGTTGGCATTAATGGATGAAAATGAAGTTGCTGTGCAAGCCGGGAAATAGGATGCAAAAAAATTAGTGTATCCTCAAAAAGCGCATTTTGCTATCTCAATTCATCCACCACAAACTTCGATCAACAAGCCTTCAGTCTGCGGTTACAAAGGAAGTTGCACTGAATCTCCTCCAAAAATTCCGCGCCAGACCGCGTCAGATCGCGTCAAATCGCCTCAGACCGCGCCCGACCGCGCCAGACCGCGCCAGACCACGTCTTACCGTTTCAGACCTTTCTAGACAGCGTCGGACCGCGCCCGACCGCGCCCGACCGCGCCCGACCGCGCCCGACCGCGCCCGACCGCGCCCGACAGCGTTGGACCGTGTTGAACCGATCCGGTATGCGCCAAACCGCGCAAAACCGCGTGGCACCGACCGCCAACCCGCGCCTTGTGGTTGGAGTCGCGAGTCGCGCCGCGCTGGCTGGCTGGCCGCCCCGCCCACCGCTCGCCTGACGGGTTTATGAATGCGGAGCGCGGTCGCACGACGGCCTGCGAAAGGGAGCGCTGATTTACAGCGTAATGGGGTAGCTGTTCGTCCGGTTATGCCAAACGCTGACGTTAACGCTTGCGTTGGAGATCGTCGAATTGATAAAATGGTACGTGCAAATTCCCGACGCGGTGTATGTCCGCTCTTCCGTATTTTGCACGATGTGTACGCGGTTTGAAGCCTTAGCTCCAAAGAGAGCTATTAAGAGCGTGACATCGCACTTGACAGGTTTCAGATGAATAAAGCCGGAAAAAATATGGCGTGAATAGTAATCATCGTCGTCTGAAGATGAGAAAATCATACATTATCATATCTCAATACGGCTCTTTTCGCCTCTCAGCTCTTATCTGTGATTTAACAAATATTCAAAATAGATGAAAGTATAACAGTAATATTCCTGTTGGGTATTTGCAAATATGTGAGCATTAAACATTACAAAGAAAGGTTCTGCTTCTTCTGGAAGCGAGACGTATTAACATAGAACTTTCCTTCATAAATTATCATCCATTTCTTCCCACGAAACAAGAATATACTATTATATTAACTCATTCTAGCATACGATAATTGTGTCAATTAGTCATGTAACCGTGTTTCTAATGCTTCAACGTTATCGAAACCCTAAACTGTTTCTTAATTTTAAAAGATAAAAACGAATGAAAATGTTGTGTTTCTCATCGCAACTGCTGTGAAGATATTACGCCGCTGACATCCGTCTTTCAAAAAGAGAAAGTATAATTTCGTAAATTCTTCTTATTAGACCTCGTAACATACTACAACTCGACAAGGACGGAGATGGACGACAATGAAATTTCCCTTTGCGCGCGGTGAAGGGCTTCATTTCCGGGTCTCTGGGTGCAGTGTAAATAGAGATAATAGGGATTCAGAGATCCTTAAGAAAATACACAAGCAAAAGGTTCTGTTGTTATTTCATTCGTTTCCATTTCAAAGCCAAACAATGAAATGACATACATCAGTTGTAACAGCACGACAGTGTCTGTGATAGTCTTCCTCCTGCATTTTCTTTCCAATGTTACTGTGATACTTACAAGGAAGATATCAAAAACTTTTATAGTTGCCTGTATTTTAAATCTGTTTTACCTCAATTTCTTTCCTTCCGAAACTGATTCTTTCAGACCTCAATTACGTTTGTCATCTCTAGAGACCGGGTTTTTATGTAATTACATATTTTTTGTCTTTCTATTTACCGTTCCCAAAATTTTAATCTTCACGAATCGTCGCCGTCCTAACAGAATATCCAAGTTTTTCGTTACATAATTTTACGTATTTGGCACTATATTACATATTTTACATATTTCGCTATTTTCTCAACATATTTCTTTATTCCTATCAATTTTCCTACATATTTTATGAAAATAAGTATTTTTAAAAAAATCTACTCGTGGTATGCTTCGTGAAGACGCGGTTGGATATTCAAAAGTCCGTCGCGCCTGCTTCAGTTATCTCAGTGGCGGGAAGTGCGCGTCAGCGACAGACCATTCTCACCTTTAGGTGTGAAAAGTTTCATCATTGTCAAATCATTGACACCGCGTTTCGTGACCTGTGACCTTTAACCTTAATTTCCAAGAAACTTTGGTGATCACCGTCGTGTAAGAGTTCGATGAGAATATTCCACTCCAGTGGTTGTTTGCTAGTCATAGATTTCGCCAGTTTTGTACGATGGCTTCTGTTGCGTCTAGTCTGGCTGCTAAACTACAGTCCTAAACAATAATCTGTGAAGGTTTTACTACTGATAGGAAAGTTGTATGGTGCAAGTGTGCATCAACCAAGTGATGTTTCACCATTACCAAGTAATTTTTAAATCGTTAGCATTGTTTTTAAAATTTGTATAGGACATTTTTTTTATAAATTTAAGTTTGTATTTTGTTAATGAGTTTTGTAATTAGAGTATTTTAATATTACATATTCTATACGATTTTACATATTTATTACATATTCGTCCTGTTTTCATTACATATTTACGTACATATTTTGACGTTTCATATTACATATTTTTTCAGTCTCTAGTTATGATGAATCAATGAACAAAAATTTACACAAATTTTTAATACAACTTCTGAGTTTATAAGTAGGAATCGCCAATGGTTACAGTATTATCAACAATAGTGTAATTGCCTCATTTTAAACAGAAATACATTTGGTCATATAACACTACCACCGTATCAAAATTGATGTTACAGGACAATCGGTTATACGATAAATTGTTCGCATATTGTATACATTAATATTGCAATCATATGCGTCAAATTCAAAATTCCATGACAGTACTTATTAAAAAAATAATCTGACATGTCCCATCCTTTCCTCTCAACGAACTGGGAAAGATAAAACCGACTCAGAAAGTTATTAATAATTCCAGTGAGCACATTTCGTGAACAGGAAGTCAGAGGATTGAAAAAGTTATTAAACTGCCAGAAAGACGCCCTGGAATTTAATTTTCAGCACCAAGATTGAAAAACTTCCGCGCGACGTTTTACACCCAACGTACCGGCTAGCAGGCGGACGCCGGACGCGGGGGCCCGGAGCTGCACGCGCACGCCTCGAAGCGCCAGGCGCTCCGCAACCAATTACTCGTCTGGGAAAATTCGGAAGAAAATTCAGAAATGGAAATTTCACGTGTTAATCAATATTAACAGCCTTAGCTTAGGAACTCGATGAGTACAGGCATAATGCTGGAGGTTCCTTTACACTTCTCTCTCCTGATCACTCAAGTTTTCTTGAATCTTTATTCACCAATCGATCTGGATATTCCTGGTTTTCCAATACGTTTCATTGGCTACGATTTTTTGGTACAGCATACTCTTTGGTTTACCTTCGTCCTTCATTAATTGAGTACTATTACTGTTTCTGTCTCGATAGTATGTGTTCTTAGAATGTTGAATTCAATTTGAATTTCTTCATAACACATATATGACTTAACATAATAATTGTATATTTCCGTTATCCGCCCACAAAATGTCTATATTCTTCAGAAATAATAGAATAATCTTCTCTGTAAATAATACGCCAAGAAATTATTATTTAACGCATTATTTCCTTCCATAAGAAACCTAGGACTCAAATCTCCGATAGTTACTGCTGGATAGGGAATTAGCACCCGGGGGCTGCATTAAGTAGATTTAAAGCGAAAAATTGGTTCGCAGATTCTGATACTTTTACTTTTCCGTATACGTATATACGAAGTAATATACATGGTACACGGCAGTGTTGTCAAGGTCGATGCCACGAGCGGGAGTCCGTGGCGCAAGTGCCACGACGAAAGCGCCCCTTCACGTCGTTCGTCACCTCGCCACTAGAGACGCCATCCCTATTGTAAAACGGCGGGGTTACTAATAGTTTGCGCAGAGAAGCTCACTCATGGCATGCTATGGAGCCACGACGCGTGCCACTGCCACCAGTAGAACACCTTGACACCACGGGTATCGGGAAAGTTATGTAATGCTGTGGAAAAACGTTTTCGAAAATTTATCGGAAATACACATTTTGGGGCCCCTGATACCGAAAAAGTGGTTCTTTCAGAACGTCCGTCCGTCCGTCCGTCCGTCCGTCCGTCCGTCTGTTCGTCTGTAAACAACCATAGCGACTACACCATAAGTATAATTTCTTGCAAAATAAATATTCCCCGGTCAATGTGGTTCCACGCAAGGTGACGCGAAAAATATTGAAACACATTCTTCAAAATCTGGGGGAACTTTACATTAAGGCACCTGGAGATTTTCAAAATTTTCTCAAAAACGGCTCAAAATTTTTTCTTTAAATTTCTTGTAAGAATGGATTAAAATACGCTGATTAAAGTGGCTTACGTCCAATTTTCATGGTTAACTCTAAATTTTCGAAAATTACAAAAGTTTGAATTATGTTCGGCGTGTTCCTACAACTTCCTTCCATACATTGCCTTATCAGCTAGGTAATGACGTAGTTCCGCGAGTCTCAAACTGTGAATACTATGGCATCCTCCTGGATAGCAAGTTGGGATGGGACAAACAAACTACGTAGTGGGTAAAGCTTGGAGGTCTTTGCATTTCGTCATGAAAAATCTTAAAAAATGCAATACGAAAGCAAAAGAAATCGCGTATACCTCGCTTGTTGGAATGGAATATGGAGCTAGTTGTTGGGATCCGTACAGAATAGGACTTAAGAAGAGCTTAGAGAGGATACAAAACAGAGCGGCAAAATACACTTTTCGGAGGAACATACCTGCACATTGGGAATCGTGAGAACATCGGAGAAAAAGGGCTCGACTTTGCGTAATGTACAAATCTTACACTGGTGGCTCTGCAAGGCAGGAAATACGGGGAAGGCTAGATAAACCAGATTATTTTAATAGATTTGATCATAAATATAAAATTAGAACTAGAATTCAAAGAACGGACGTAGGCAAATTCTCCTTTGTAAACAGAACAATCGTAGATTGGAACGATTTACCTGCGACAGTTTTTGAGCCCTTTCCTTGCTCAGCGCGTGGTTTTAGAAAAAAAGGATAGGAAATTAATCAATATGGTGAAAACGTGCAGTGAAGTGAAGTGAAAGGTACGATTATGGGTAGTCAACTAAAAAGTATTGAGCTATTAGTATTTAAGTAAAGTTTTATGAGGTGCAGTGACGAAGTGAAGTGCAGTGACGAAGTGAAGTGCAGTGAAGTGATTTCATTTCGTTGTTTATTTCGCTAATCTAAAGCGTCTTTCATAGGCTATTCTGACAAAAGTTGGTATTTATTGATTGATGTTAACGAGTGTTTTACGTGTTAGAAATGTAAAAATTATTATAAGTATTGTATATTATTATGTTGTAGGTAAAAGTGATTATCCATATTTGTCTGAATATGATTGTGAGTGAATACGTGTAGGATGGTGTGTATGCGAGTGTTCCTATGTCTTTGTATGATATGTATGTAAGCGTGTATATCTGTATGTATGAATGTTGGTGTAATATGTAAGTAAGTTTATTTACTTAAATATTAGTATACATGTAGTTTCATTTGTTGTATATGTATAGGTATGTACATGCAGTTGCATGTTCTAGGTAATGACGAAGATAATTTGTTTGTTTTTATATTGATTTTTTATATATTGTTTTTATTGTTAATTGTGTTTTGTAATTTTAATGTACTTTTATGTTTCTGCATTCTGCCACGGGGTAACATCAGCCCAATTGTAGAGTAAACCTTATATCTATCTAACAACAAAATTGAAGATAGAGATTTTTCCTCCAAATAAAATTTGTTCTTCAAAGCAAGTTCTTTCATTAAGGCCATGTACATTTCTTTGAACATTTTAGTAGTTTTCAGGCATTATTGTGCGAAATATTAGCAATTTTAAAAAAATTACAAAAACAAGATTTTCTCAAAAACGGCTCCAAATTTTTTCTTTAAACTTTTGGTAGAGATAGTGCTAAATGTACTCTATGAGATGGCATAAACGCCATATTGCTAGGTCAAAATTCCGTATTTTCAGAAACGCTCAAAAGCCATTTTCACGTAAATGGCTCCAGATTTATTAATGGTCAAGTTTATGTTATTAGGTATACTATTCCGGTTGATAACTTGCATGATTGTTCTGTTAAATGCTGTAGAACAAACCTCGCTGCTCTGCGATATTCTGAGAGCAAAGTGAAGAATTGAATCAACTTTTACATGGCGACTATTCTAATTTTACATGGCGACTATTTGCTCTTTCATGTAGCGTTTTATCATTCCTAAAAAGTTAATGTCCTCAACATGTTTTATGGAGCAGAAACTAAAGAAACTCCAGACACCATTCTTATAAACACGATGCACGGTAGAGTTTCATGAAAATTAAGAGAATGTGCATTAACTTCCGTAATTGAATCGTCTTTCTTCTGAAACCAAACTAATGAATTATTTTCCCGGATTTGTAGGAAGCCCTTCCATTATTACTGATATAATTTTTGAAACTAAGCGCCAGGATTCTATCTGCAACGTTACTTCTGGAGAAGCTTACCTGCGAATATACATTGTTCGCCGCCACTCTGAAAAACAGGGATCTCAAGTTACGAATATTACACCCCGCAGTCTTTACCAGATTAATTCCCCCAAGTCGCAGTCCTTACGAGGACTTACCTTACCGTTCCATTCAGCTTTCATCTTCCTGCTACCCTCTACCCATTTGCCGGTCTCATCATGTGCGACCCACTTTGCTCTTCCTTCACCCTTTTCCACTTTCCCCTCCGTCGCCACTCCTCAGCCATTTCCGGAGCTCGAAATTGATTTCTCCCTCCGGAAGCGGGCGATTTCGGAAAACCTACTCAGCGTCGATTGGTATTCATAGGAGTCGTTAGCGCCGCGTCGTCGCCCCGCCCCGGCCCGCCCGCGCGTGGGCCTTGGTGCATATATCCTCCGTCAGAAGAATGGGCGCGCGATCCGCAGCTCGTTTGCAGTGGCGCTGCATCTTCCATTCTCGCGTCTCTTGATGAGCGTTCGATAGAAGCGGAAATGTTCGCGGGCGGCGCGCGCCTTACGTATGAGTTGGCCGACGTCCAAGAGAAACGGGACCGGGGGATCCTCGTTTTGTATTCTGCATTCAATGAAAGTGTGCGACTCAGATGTCCTTTGAGTAACATGTTAGACAGCCAGCGGGGTTATGAAATGTCTGGATCGCTAACACTCCAGTCGAGCAGAGTAATAAGAGAGAGTCAAGAAAAAAATGCGTTTACCAGTCTTTCCTGTGGATGTGAAATTTATTACAACCAAATGAAATAAATTATGTTAAAAAGTACTGGCATTTATTAGAAGCGTTAAAAAGAAGTTGGCTTAAAAACCTGACTCTCAACACACTGAAACAAAAATGAGTGAAATAATCTAACAAGGTTTAAAATTGATTAGTTCTATGAGGAAATTGGCATTTGATTCATAAGAATGTAGGCGGTAACAATGTGATCAATCTAAGTAAGCATTCGAATATCCTCCCTCACTAATGCCAAAAATAGTATACTCAACCCACACTGTGTAACAATGAATGGTAAAAATGTTCAGGCACATTTTCAGTCCTATGTATGTCCAATACCGATCATCCACATCGCGAATAAAAATCATGCATTTGATTACAAGTTTAATTCATTATGAAAATTTCCAACTATTCACGATATAGTAGGTACAAGACCGATACTGACATTGTAATAAACGAAATCAAATCTAACAGTGACTGATCACAATATAGACGACACTTGAAAGTAACCGAAGTAGTTATTTTGCTAATAATCAGAGAGCTATGGGCGTTCATCTTTCTTTCTTTCTGCCGGCAATGATACCCTGTACTTCATTTCGTAAGTCCCAATCCTATCGTGCAGCCAGACTGTGCGCTCTAGCAAACCTCTTGACGCTATTTAAAGAGCTTTACAGCCCTCGATTGCGTTTCACTTCAACGGTAATCCAACTAAGAGTCGACATTTACGAGAAAAAATATATTCCTTCTCTCCGTCGACCCGGTATTTACGTCGTTAAATTTCACTGCATTTATCGCAGGCAGGAAGCCATTAGATACTCGAGACTAATTAAGTTACAGAGCTAAATGTCGGAGACTAAAGAAAAATGCGCGAGGTCTGTGGGCGCGTTGGGTTAAGTGGGAAGGCAGCTCCGGGTATGTACGCGGTTGCAAAGCCAAAGTGCGTGATGACAAATTAATGAAGTGAATGTGATGATGACGCAACTATGGTCAAACTTCAAATGTACTGACGTCCATGCTAATGCATTTAAAATTAAATAGCTTACATTTCAAACAACATTTGACCACGCAAAACGATGGTCCTTTGACACCCAGATGTTTTATTTTTAACAGTAGGAACTGATGCAGGAGTTGTATTTTCTTCTAGAAAAAATCTTTCTTTTACACACAAACACACCAAACACCATAATTTTGCACTGACGATGGTAATTAAGTTGGGAAAGAGTTTTCTTTCTTATATATTCGTAATGGAATTGCATTTTATCTCTAATCGCACATGGCGGATGACAACCCTACGTATCAGCGGCAATCGCTATGCGTAGAAAGAAAGGTTCTGAGTTGAAATCCTGCTTAAGGCATGGGTTTCTTCGCCTGTTGATTGTGTGGTGAAACTAAGTTCACCAAACCATCGGTATTCCATAAAATCATTAATTTTACCATTATTTATCGTAGTTACAAGAAACATTATCATAATCGTACTATCGTACTTACTGGCTTAAGGCTTCGAACCATCTAAAAAGCTGATACAAACCAGCTCCCGGTCGACTGAAATCTAGAACCGTGAAATAACTGTGGATACTCCACTATATTTGAAAGGAAGTAAAAGGCTTCTAGAATCGAATCGTCTTTCATGGTAACAATCACCGTTGTAAATAAATTATGAACATTGAACAGATGAGTACGAGGAATTAATGGACCAGTACAAACATGTCTCAAGCTTTAATTCACGATCTTTGGAACTCAGGCAGTTGTAGTGCTTCAGCCTTAGCGACCTACTTAGATCGACGTATTTTAATTACTTTATCTTACCTCTACTGTAGGTGAATATAACTGAAAGAGGAGTATGAAATTCAAGCATTCTCAAAAACGAATTATTTCGCCAGCTATTTGTAGTCGGAAATGCATGTTTAATGTGTTTTAACACAGTCACTCAAAATGCATTGTTCAGTAAATCTCAAAACATTGCACAGATCTTAAAGTATTCACAGTTACACATTTTTAAGACAACACATTCTAATGTATTTCTCCAAATTCTATCGAGCATCGTGTGTAGTATACATTAATAATTATTTATGAAGTAGGTAATATGACAAACACATTATTTCAATTAACTATGAAACAATTAAGTCGAAAGTTTTCCCGGCGCCTCCGATAAAACTTGCAGCAAAATGATTTAGACAATTCAAAAGTACTAAATTACTTTCAAATTAATTAAACCCAGAGATACAATTTCAACGGTGCAAGTTTAATGAAATCGATACGATCGGTTATTCGTAATATTAGCGGCCAGTATTGTCTTCCAGTTCTCCTCTGTCTTTTCATGAACTTCTTTATAGCAAACATGGCTATAAATGAATATAACTTTCATTTTACTCTTGTCCTCACAGTTTTCCGTAACTTTCAAAGGGTTCAAGTCATTTAATTGCATTGTGCCGAGGCGAGTGATTCCGATCAAAACGAATTCAATGGAGAAGGATTATATTAATATTATTAATTCAAGCAATAACAGTAACAATAATAAAGATAATAATAATACATTTTTCAGCTGAATGGGACATTTTTGGTGAATTATGTTTTGAAGGTCACAGATTCAAAAAAGTCTTCCAGAATATTCCATAAGTTTTGTGAAAAATAAAAACAAATATTTAATAAAAACACTTTTTTGTTACAGTGAACTAAATATATTTATTTTCTTACAAGTAATCAAAAAAGTGTTTCCGATATTTATATATAATTCTAAATTTACTCTTTTTTCTTGTGAAACATTTTCTTTTTTCTTTGATACTTCGAACTCGTTTCCAGTTTTCTTCTTTGGTTTCATGATTGAGCATCCAATAGTAGCCAGCTAACATGTTGATATCCCATTTTCTTTCGAAACGTTTCTAAATCAAGGACATACTGATGAAATCTTTCACTCTATTCTTTACTATAAGCTTCCAAGTTTTCAGGAAAATAGTCAATATGGGAGTGTAAGAAATGAACTTTCAAGCTCATTTGGCATCCATGAGCTACATATGCTGCCAGTATACGTTCTTAAAGATTTTGTAGCCGAGGCTCATAGTATTCCCCAAAAACGTGTCCACTACATTTTTGCTTCTTTTTCCTTGTCTCCTATTGTTACCATAAGTCACTTAGAAGTTTTAAGTTGGGGTCAGTGAAAACTCCTCATTTAACATGGCTTCAGACAGTTTCGGGAACTTGGAACACAGACATCTGAAACAATCCCAATCCCTTACCATTGATTTGACAAATTGCTTTATAAGCCCCAATTTAATATGAAAAGGTGGTGATAATACTTGTTCTGGGGGAACCAAGATCGTAAAGATGACGTTTTTCTTGCGGGGGGTTAAACTGTCTCGAGGAGATCTATCAGTTTTTGTCCAGTGCAGCTGTATGGCAAAGCATAAATAAAGAAAGCAAGTATATTTTGTATAACCTCTCTGCTGACCCAATAACATGGTTTGAATTTTGAAATCTCCACAAACTAACCATTGATGCTCTTGATATTTTATTTTCTCAAGAATCGTAGCCAAGTCATTGTAGTTTTACTTCATCAGAGCCGAGTGTCACATAGGAAGAGATGCAAATACATTTCCATTGCTCAGCAAGACTGCTTTAAGGTTAGTTCTAGATGAATCAATGAATATGCGCCATTATGATGAATAATATTCTATTTCAAAGCATTTCATGAGCCCATGAACATCATTACAATAAACCAGATTTCACTCTTCGGAGTAAAATTAAGTAAATTCTGTCTCTCGATGCCTGTACCACTAAAATGAGGTCCCAGATGAATGTTTTTTGTTTTTTAGCCTTGATCCTAGTAATTGGCATGCATCTTTTTAAAGACCTAAGTCTCATACTAGGTCGTTGAGCTCACTCTGTGAAAAACACTGAGGTCCCTCGTCAACATAAAAATCTGAACTAGATTCGTTCTGGAAAGCTAATGCATCTGAGTCCTGTGACTCACTTAGAATGTCACTTAAATTAGAAGATGGCTGTGGAATTGGTATTTCAGAAGCATGGGACACTAGACGAAAAGCTGAGCCAAATTCAAAGATATTTTATTTTTATTTTTTGTAATAAATCCTTTCACATCTACAGAACAGAAGTAGCAGTCGGTTGTATGATTTTTCTGTTCACGCTATATCATAAGAAAGCCACAACGAAATTAGTTTTTCTAACCCTAAAATCATAAACGAAGACTTCCCTCGCATTTTTTGCACACTTTACGCGGAGTCCACTTTTTTGTCTTGATCTCCAAGTTTCAATTTGAAATTCGCAAAATAAACTTTCTTCACAAACCAACTTACATTTTTTTTGACTTTTTACTACGTATTCACCACATATACAAAAGGTGCTGACAGAGAAAGTAAGCAAGCCATATTTCAGTAATAAAATAACATTCACAGTATCGTTTGAATGCTGAAAATAAACCGAGTGTGGTATAAGATTGAATTTAATTTGCTTGTTGAAATACGATCTAATCTAACAACGGATTGTTTATATTTATTTCTAGAACCCAAGATAACATGCTTAAGCAAGCTCATAATACTCACTATCAACTTTTAACTACTCTTCAGACGATCATTTAACCTTCCTGTTAACAGTAAAACTACTTTATCCACCATCTCCTACCACTACTCTCTTCAATCATTAACTTCTTTTTTTCATTTACTACCAAGTTCAGATATAATTGATGTAATAATTGGAGATGCAATGAGAGAAAGTTTTAAGGCAATTTTAAAACAAAAAACAGAATATATTATTATAAGATAATTAGGAGTTTTATGCAAAATACAAAGAAAAATTGAGTGTAGCAAAAAAAGGATGAGATGGGAATTTCGGGTTTATTTTTTTACCAAGTTGAAATCTATAAGAAAATGTACAAAAATCCTATGCATTTTTTTATTTGCAGACCTGTGTGATTAATAAGCAATGGTATATAAAAAGCATGTTACCTTTCTTCTTTGAATTTATTAGATTATACAACAAAATATCCTTTATGAATACAAATATAACAGACGATCAAACCGAAAGCTCGGAGTCGTACGTGAGCATTCACAGAATTCTGCTAATCTGGCAGACTCGGGAGTCGCGCGATATTTTGTAAGAGGGCGGAAAAAAACAACCCTTCCAGACATCTTTTAACGGCCGCGCCGCGCCGCCTGAGTCCAGAAGTCGCTTGCACTCCTCCGCCCGCAGCAGCACTTTCGCTCAGTCACCGCCGAGCGCGCCGCACGGTCCCCTTTACGTTGTGCCGCCAGTCATCCTCCGCATCATTACTGCGAGCGGAGCGCGCGCTCCCATCCCCTCGAATGCGCGCGGGCCCCGTTTCGTGCGGCGCTGACTGCTGCTGCTGCTGCTGACATGCACGACGTGCATACCGACGACGCAGTTCGGATGGCGATTTAATAATAATAATAATAATAATAATAATAATAATAATAATAAATAATAACTGAATTCAAACTGATCCGCACGATTACAGCAAACAAATAGTTATTCGAGATTTGGAGAAAAAATCGTGTTTACTTGTCAATGTTTGCTGTACCTTACAATGTTGCTGTACGTCTTAAATACAAGAGTTTGGAAATCGAGATCAGCCCGAATGTGGGTGCAGGGCCACACCGCCCTGCGACTGTGACAAACGACATGCGGAAGGACAGAAAAACGAACTTTTGTGAAGTTTGAGCGAGGAGGAGCTGTAAGAGCGCAATGAACAATTGCTTCGAATTACATATTACCTTAGTTTTTATCCAGTAGAATTATGGACTTCCAGACATCTGAAATAAAGCGGATCCTTTTGTGATCAGAGTTTAAGAAAGAAAATTTGTTTAAGAAAAATATTGTTTATCGGAATCGAAGGAGGCTGCTCACCTACGACAGGTTTTCCTAGATATGAGGAACAGTGTCCATGTTGGATGGGACGTTACAAGTAAATTCATTAATGAAAGTAATAATATACAGGTTCGTTAGGCACTGTTTTGTTATTAAGCAGCACGTTTGTCAAAATGGAGAAAAAATAATATTCTGACGGTTATGCATACTTTTGAAAATAATAAATGCAGTGAATCATGCATTGAAATAATTCATTCCATGAATATATTTTGCTAGCACGCTTCCTATAACAGAGGCCTGATTTCTTACACCTCCATAGATCACCCCTACAAGACAAACATAATATACTAAAAGTTTTCAATCAATTTAAAAGTGTGTGTATTGAGAATCCGAGCTATATTGCTTTGTAACATTTGGAATAATTACTCCCCTTACTCCAGTCATAAGAGCAGCAGATACAAACCTGGTGAAGAAGTAGCTATCGCTAGCAATCGGAGCATCAGATACCAAGAGCAGTTTGTTTTGCTTCAATTCGTCTCATTCCCTTTCAAATACGACAAAGGTTGTTTATAGTCGTCAGAAGTAAACTTTACAAACGGGTAAACATGTTCCTGTCACGAGTGAAGAGCGACTAAAAACTTCAGACCTTCCCTGTTTCATTTGACGCCAACAGTACAACTACTACAAGCACCTGGAAGATAGAAAAACACGTCAAGAACAAGACAGATGTCACGGCACTCTTCCTCACATTTATCGACCCATATATGTTTAGTTTCTCATTCACATGTTTCTAGTCATCGCAAACTCTCATTTAGAATGAATAAAAATATTAAAGGTTATTGTTAGAATTAATGTAAAAATTAAATGTTTGGGAACTTTTAATGCGCCAATATTGAGCATTAAAATTGAATTATCAATGAAAATTCTAATTCTTCTAAGATTTTCATTTTATTGATACAATGTTTTCCAAAAGTAATACCCAACTGAAACTGACATCGTTTCGTTCAAATGTTGAACCCATATCAAATATTTTAGTCTATAAGTACAAGTAAAAATCTATTATAAAAAATGAAAAGAGTAATGCACGAAAATGAACCAATGATTCAAATAAGAAAATGAAAATAAATGTCATTAAGTGATAAAAAGTTTAGGCAACTTAACTATTTGTTCTATTGAAAAAACCATTCCAACGATGTTCTGCAATGCATCAATAGCTCCGATATATTAATGGAAGATGATAGCGATATATCATTCGGCGTGCGCTCTGTTTACTATCCTGGTGTGGTGACATTTAATGATGATGATGATAATGATGATGAGTATCATGTTCATTTCTGATTGTAAAACAGAGGAGGTGAATAACGGCTTCATGCATTCCTGTTTCTGCACATGTGGTAACTAGTGGTTTGTTATTGCATTCCACTGGATGGTGTTAGTAAGAGTGATCCAGAGGGATGAATGAGGCAAGGTGAATGATTATGGGTAAGATGTGTAGAAATGATACGTGGTGACGTGAGACGCTACCCACGCCACAATCAAATGTTAAAAACACGGCACTTCCTCCCCCACACTAAAAGCCCGGAACCTTCGACTCTTCTTTCTTGGACCCATCCCTCTTCCTCACGCCCATGCACTATCGAAGTCGTTAAACAAATTCGCAAACCATCAGACAAAGGCCCACTAAGCCTGGTAAGCTACGAAAAGCGAACGGTATTTCCAGGAGATCCCATCTGTATATTGCGGTGGGAGGGGGAGGCGAGGTGGCGTCCGCGGGGCGGATGCGACAGCGACAGCGCGCTGCGGCGGCGACGCGCCGGGCACCATTAACAATCCACGGCGCAGGCAGCGGCGGCGGCGGCGGCAGCAGAGGCGACGCGACGGCGCTCGGAGGCGCCACTCAATAATTCACCGCAGGGGCTGCTGCGATCGGAGAGGGAGGGCGCTGCAGGCACCGCCACCACCGCCGCCGGCGCTGTGTAGGACAGGAGGCGGGTCACGGGGAGGGTAGCATCTCTGCAGGACGCAGAGCAGTGCAGGGGCACGATAGAGCGGAGAATAACGGGCAGCAGAGCGGGACGAGGAAGATATATTTAGAAAGGAGATAAATAGAAAATTAAAGGATGAAATGGCACAAATGAAATAATTTAGAACTTAAATAAAGAAGGACAGAGTCAAATCTCTGGTTCTGGCGGCCAAGCAAAGATATTCGACCTTTTCTTGAGCAACTATTAAAGAATGAATGATGGTTTAGAAGAATAAGTAGTGTTTTTTACATTTGCTTACGTATCATGCTATCATCATAAAGAAGATATCCGCACATGTTACAAGAGGTGCGAAAGCACAATGCTTCCACTATTCTAGGGCAAATGTTTGCCTTTCGGCCGCTCGATCTATTTCGATCGTGAAATTATCATTAGAAAAAACAACAAAAAAAATGCGGACTAATGCGATGTTTTCCAAAACACGAGTGAAAATCGCTCGTTAATCTCCCCCAGCGACCTACATTTACCTCGTAGTGAAAAGAAAATTCAACTCCCGTATCTGACCGGCTGCATCACGATTCAGGGCTTATAAAAATCGCTTAAATAAATCGCGCCGCGCAAGCGTTCCGAATTCGTTTGCTGCGAAGGGGCTGGGTGCTCTGACAGGCAACGTCTCATGGCAGCTCTCGCTGTCACTGCGGCCGGTAATGCAATTGCTCCTCGTTTGCTGGCGCCGAGTCCTCCTAACGGTGTAAAGAGCTCAGTGCCAGCCAGCGCGCGCGCTCGACCGCTGCGGATCTCACAAACAGCTCTTTGAAATAAGAACCCCTCCTTTGCCCACGCACTTGTGTTTACTCTGCTCTTGCGTTCATGTTTTTACCCAATCATGTCCGCAAGTTTATGTGGCCCACATAACGCCCAAATGACACTTTGCCACAACTTGATTTGTTTTTCGAATCTAATCATAATTCAATTATATATAACCATGGTTATTGTTAATAATTATACCAAAATAAAAAATAAAGGATTAATAATAATAATAATAATAATAACTCCACCTAGGGAGTACACCTAGGGAGTACACGACCTTGCAGTTGGTGGTGGAGCTTGAGTACCCCCATGAGCCTTAAAGCTATGTCAGTGGTAGCCTAGCTACCGGTAGGGCCTCCCTTGCTGATAAGGTTGAAGGTGAGGGGTCAGACGAAGAAGTACTCCATTTTGAGGAGAGTGGGAAGTAAGTACAGAGGGAAGGGTCATGAACCTTTGGACTTCCTGTTGTCGGCCCATAGAGGGTACAGGAGAGAAACTGGGTTGGCACACCAGGCCACTGATTAGAGTGGAGGCCCGAACCTTGCATTAGCCAGCGAAGGAGGCTGCCTTCAGCAGTCAGTGAAAATCCCGTAGGGTTTAGTAATGCCGACTGGCGATCGGAGGGACCCCTTGCTAGGCCCTGCGGGGGGATGTCCCGAGGCCACTGTGGGTCGCAGTAACGAATGGCAGGAAACAACTCGAGGGTTAAGTGTGGTCTGGGTACTCGAACTTGCGTCCTGCGAATCTTCAATTCAAACCAATGAGCAAAATGGATAGAACAAGCAATGTAATGAACCTTAACGTGCCTTGTTCTACCAATGTCCCATACCTGCTCAGAAACCGAGCTAATGTCACCTTGTCGACGTCTGGCCATCCCACGGATGTTAGTCCCAGGGACCCAGAGCCGGCAGTAGCTCGAAGTCATCGTCAGAGATGGACCCGGAATGAATTAAAGGAGGTGATGTGGTGCTTTTACTATGCAAAAGCGAAAAATGGAGGCTCAGAAATAGAAGTTTTCAAGGTATGGAGAGAGCGGAACCCAGATATGAGACCTACCCTAGACTCAAAGAAGCTTGCCAGTCAACGACGATACATACTCAGCAGTGGAAAATTCACACCAGAACAACTTGCTGACATTGAGAGAAATGCGGAAATGATGATCCCGTGGAAGGTTCATCTCTTTCCAGTGAAACACACGTCAGTGGTGAAAATTCATCTGGCAATGAATTACACGATAAGGACATAACGCGAAATCTCCTTCGGCGCGAGATAGAAAGAGTTAGTCAACTTCCGTTTGAATCTCGCGAACCGTTGAGGAGAATATACGAAACTGCCAAAGCGAAAAGACTGATAGAAACTGTGAATTCTCTCTTAAATGAGGTGGGGGAGACCCCAGGCAGAGATCCAGATATTACTGAAATCAATCACATCATATATGCAACTGGATATCTAGTATCTCAGATAATTTTGGAGTAAACAGCTCTGCACCCCCATGGATGAACAGAATTAGGAAACGGATAGCTGACACCCGGCGCGAAATATCACTCTTAGCTGAGGCATCTTCTAAATCAATGCACACCTCTAAAGTTCAACGAAAAATATTCAATGTTGAACAAAAATACCAAATTGAAAATGACACCAGCAGGCTAATGGTAGTTGAAAAGCTAAAAGAGAAAATTCAAGCATGGACTCAAAGAATTAGACGTTACAAACGTAGAATAGATTTCCGTGTACAGAACCGGTTGTTTGAAACAGACGCGAAGAGATTCTATCGCAATCTGACTCAAAAACCGAATGGCAAAGCTGTTACTCCTTCAAAGAAGACGTCGAAACGTTTTGGGCAGGAATCTGGGAGGAGAGCAGATCCTACAACAAAGACGCATCTTGGCTTCAATCTGAAGTTGATGCTGCCGATGAACTTGTAGAAACAGTGGAAGATGTTCACCAATTCTCGGAAGAGGACCTCTTCCAAGCAATTAAGAACATGGGAAACTGGAAGTCCCCCAGGATTGATAAGATCCAGATTTATTGGATTAAGAAATTAACAGCAATACATTCTCAATTAGCAAAGGCTGTTAATAAAATTTTTGAAAACCCAAAGGAAATCCCGGAATGGCTCACACGGGGCATCACGTATTTGCTACCCAAAGCGGGAGACAGCTCTTTTGGCGAAGAACTACAGGCCAATTACTTGTCTGCCAGTACTGTATAAAGTTATAACTTCAGCCACAGCTGACAAAATGTACAGACATCTAGATAAGAATCATCTAATGCCAGCTGAACAAAAAGGATGTCGTAAAGGCTCTTATGGCTGTAAGGAAATCTTGCTCCTGAATAAAGTCATCTTGAATGATGTAAAGAGACGCAAACGTAATTTGAGCATGGCTTGGATTGACTACCAGAAGGCCTTTGATAGTGTACCACACGATTGGATTTTGAAGACCCTGGAGATCTATCGATTTCATCCTAGACTTATTGAATTTTGCAAGGCTAGTATGAAGTCGTGGAGTACCAGGTTACTAATACACAGCGGAAAGGAAGCAGTAGAAACCAGAAATATTCAGATTAACAGGGGTATTTTTCAAGGAGATTCACTATCCCCTCTGCTGTTTTGCATTAGTTTGATCCCACTATCGAGACAGTTGTCGCAAGCTGACTTTGGTTTTAAGCTCCATGGTGATGAAAGGCCAGTATCACATTTGTTTTACATGGATGATCTGAAAGTGTTTGCTAAGAATGAAGCGATTCTCTTCCAAATGCTGTCTGTCGAGAATGACTTTAGCAATGACATCTGCATGAAGTTTGGTCTTGACAAGTGTGCAAAAATTAATTTAAAAAGAGGGAAACTCACAACGTCTGAGAACATTGAAATTGATACGCACACTGTGATTCAAGATCTTGAGCCAGGTAAAACTTACAAATATCTGGGCATTGAAGAATGTGAAACCATCTCGAATGACAGAATGAAAGAGAGAATTCGTAGGGAGTATTATAGGAGAGTGAGACTGGTCCTGCAGTCCGCTCTGAATTCCAGGAATAAAATTTCTGCAATAGGTAGTTTGGCGGTACCTGTAGCCGAATACAGTTTTGGACTAGTGGACTGGACTGAGCAGGAAATTCGCACCATGGATCGAAAAACCAGAAAACTGCTAACAATGCATCATGTTGCCCACCCTCGAGCAGATATACATAGACTTTATGTGTCACGTAAGGAAGGAGGAAGAGGCCTCAGACAAATTGAGGCCTCCTGGCACAACGCAGTAGTCGGGATGGGAAAGTATGTAGTCAGCCATCAAGATGACCCTCTAATGAGGCAGGTCATGAAATCTGACCGAAGAATGGGAAACAGAGGCATTGTTAGTGTAGCTAGAAGCATTGCGAAGAAAACTAGGCAAGACACGTCGAATAACACAGACACTGAACTTCTGATGCTGCAAAACATGAAGTGTGAAACACAAAAAATGTTAAAGAAATCGTGGAGAGACAAACCACTCCACGGACAATACCTAAAAAGAATGGACAAGGTGCAGATCAATAAAGATCAATCATTTATGTGGCTTAAAAGGGGAAGAATGAAGCCAGAACCGGAAGCATTTGTAATAGCTGCCCAAGATCAGGCCTTGAGAACACGACATTATGATAAAGCTGTTCTCAAATTTCCCAAGATGATAAATGCCGCATTTGCCAGGAGCAAGTAGAAACCATTGATCATATTGTCTCAGCTTGTCCAATCCTAGCAAAGACGGAATACCTGAAAAGACATGACAGGGTGTGTAGCTACCTCCAAGGGCAGATCTATACCGCCCTCGAAGTTTCAAACACATGCCCCAAGTGGTACGAACACTCACCAAAACCGGTGACGTCCTGTTGGATTGTGTACGATATTGTACGACCAACAATTCAAACTGATCGCACGATAGCGGCAAACAAACCGGATATAGTTATCCGGGATTTGGCGAAAAAATCGTGTTTACTTATCGATGTTGCTGTACCTTGCGATCAAAACGTCGTTACCAAGGAGACAGAGAAACGTCTTAAATACAAGAGTTTGGAAATCGAGATCAGCCGAATGTGGGGCGTAAAGGCACAGGTCGTCCCGATAGTTATCGGAGCTCTGGGATTTGTTCCGCAAAATTTGAGTAAGAACTTGTCTAAACTCCCAGGTAATTCAAAAGGCTGGGAAGTGCAAGAAATTGCTTTATTTGGAACAAACCACATTTTGCGTGAAGTATTGTAGAGGCACTGATAGTCACCGGATCTGCTCCTTAGGTAGCTGGTTGGAACTTGGAGTAGATTTTATATTCAGCCGACTCATAACATCTTTAGTCGTGATGTAATGGAATAATAATAATAATAATAATAATAATAATAATAATAATAATAATAATAATAATGAATTGGGATAATGATTACGTTCGTAATGCTACTCTTACAGAAGTTTCAACTAGTAGTGCTAGAGAATGGCTCATACTTTCTCGTAGTACTTAGTTTTCTAATTTGTTTTTGGTCTGGGCTAGTTTTTTAAATTTTACTTAAAAAAGAACCAATTTTTTATAACATTTTGACCTTGGATAGTGTCTAGGATGCTTAAGTGAATGATGCAGGTCTCATATTTTCGGCGTCTTCCTACAACTAAAATTACGAAGATAACATTTTTTCTTAATTAAATGTTCATCAAAATCATCTTCAAATACGATCGTGTTCAATTTTTTTGAAAATACGAGTATTTTTTGCATAAATTGGAAAAGAATTTGAAATGGTAAATTCGGATTTCCAGCCCATCCTTTGAGGTGGTATCAGTCTGTAAAACTAATTTGAGAGGCGCTTGGAGGCAAGTTGGATATTCTGAAAATCCCTTCTCATTGTTTAACTTAATATTAATTAACTTAATATTGTAAATCGTATAACATTGGGTGCGAATACTTATATGTATATTAAGTTGCAATGTAAATGCATATTACCTAATCGTTATAAATATTGCGAGGAAAAACATGATTTCTCGCAACCATTTGTTCGACGATGAAAGTAATATGCAGGTGATTAATTTGGAATATTTATTGATATGAGCGTTTCATTCAGAGCCTAGAAAATATTATAATTTCTAAGAATGATAAGATTCTCTTGATGGAACGCGCGCGATGTTGCTGACATTTATTTTAATTTTAAATATAGTTTACTTATTTAATTATAATTATATTAGTAATTACATATTTAATTATAATTTTAATTATAATTTACTATAAAAATTATTTTGTAGAAACTTTTATTTAATGTCCGATAATTTGATATTCTCTTTTCAGCATTCTGGCCACTGGCCACTCTGGTTATAAAGTTGCAGTTTATCAATAGGAATCTCCCGTTACATCGTGAAGTTCACAGAATAATCTCTCATTGTCAGGGGGTGTCAAAACCTGTTGAAACCTCGAAATCGATTTCCGTAATAACTTTTCTCTATACCACGACTATAAAAAATTGCTTTATTTTCTCTCCGCAAATCTGTCATTTTACAGAGACTTCCAAGTTTCAAATCAATGTATATATATTTGAGGATAATAATGTTTCTATAAAAGTGCTATGACCTCATATATTTTGGAATTCGAAAAATCACTTGTGATTTTCTGCATTTATTCTGTATTTTTTAGAAAAACGAGTGAGTTGTAAGGTATCGTGATATGTCCGAAAATTTAAATAATGCAAATTTTAATAGGAAATACGCCTTGCACAAACTAGCAAGAGACCACTTTCTCAAATTTCAAACTACTTAATATAACGTAAAACTATTATTTTTTGTGTCACTTTAAATTGTTCATCTAAATATATATTTTGAGAAAATATTTCCTTCCTCATCATGTAGCACTGCACTAAATCTGTGGAAAAAATATGCGGTAAAGGTAAAATAAACTGGATGGAAACTTCCAGGACTTCCGGTACTCGAGTCCGCGATTTACTGCCATGTTGCTTCGCTACCTGCTGGCGGATGTGAGCCTGACTGCATGGATGGTTTTGAATTTCGGTATCAGCTCCTGGCAACCTCACTAGCGGGAAGACGATGATATCGCACAAGAAAGACAGGAACCAACTTTCATTCAAAATGGTGTTAGAAATGCAAGATCACAACACCTTAAAACATACCAGATCAAGAACCCTGGCCCTGGAAATATAATGACTGTAAACCCATTAAAACTCGAATTAAAGATATAAAATGAAACATTCTTTCAATACTAAAGAAGAAAAAATCAGCTTTCTGTTAATTATTTGAAAAAAATACGCATGAAGGTAAATTCAGTTTCTGAAAAATACGCTTGAAAAAGATTAAGACTTGACAAAAAATGTTTACGAAATGAAGTGGTAATGAAGAAGAGGAATCCATGAACTTTTTTGAAATACCTACGCACCTCGTGTTTCCCTTCTTGGTTTTATCGACAGGAGAATATAGGTGCAGAAATTAAGGGTGAATGAGTAGCATTTATTTATTATGATCTCCAGTTGCGTTTGTTCTGCCATACGCATGTCGAATGGTACGAAGGATGGGTGATAACGATTTTAATGGCGGAATATGGGAAAGAAAAACAGTAAATGGAAAATTCCTGAGAAATTCTCCTGAAAGCCCACTTTGCCAGCCATCTGACCGCTCTACCACGGGTCGTCCTCGACTAAGTAGTTTCTTCTTACGATGCCAGTGCATAAGCCTGGTGAACATTGCAAGGAAATGAGTTTGTGATTTTGATGGATATGTGATTATGAATATATGAAATAATGATAAAAGGAAGATGGAAATTCATCAAATGAAGAGTAGGGGAAACGAGAGGAACCTGAGAAAACAGGCTGAAAACCCGCTTGGACTACCACAAATTCCACATGAATGGACTGGGATTTGAAGTCGGGTACCAGAGATGGAAAGTGAGTCCGTTTGGCCACTACACCACAGGTGACCCCGGCGAGTTGGTATAACACTCGTGTGGTAAAAGTACTCAAAAAAATTTATATTGTACCAGGGAGCTTACACACCCCACACCAGGGTGAGCACCTGAGTAATGGCTCTTATCCTCACTCCCCGCTGGTGTATAAGTACACCGTTGGGCTGATGTCCAGTTACGCTGGAACGCCATGCGCACATATGCCCATAACCAGGGTGGGGACCGCCTCGCCATCTCGAAGCTTATCAGCTTTCCGTGTTGGGACCGAGTTGTTGAACTGCGACGGGAGAAAGTCCCTCCCTAAACAACCCATGAATATCGTGCGCTGCCAAGACGAAGCTAGGAGCCAACTGGGAGCCACCAGGGATGCCAGAGCCGGGGAGTCATGGAGCCGCCAACCGTCTCTTCACTACGCGGTCTACTTTGCATTGTGGGAAGATGAGGAGCACCGGGAATGTGCGCTCCTGGGTGTGAGATTCCACCCTCGCCAGGACTTCCCTATGTGGGACCACAACACAGGGCCGTTGCCCCAATCCCGCTCGCGGGGCGAATGCGTGGTGGTCGGATCGGGCGTCGAGGCGCCGGGCGGCGCCGCCTGCCTTCCGCTCGGGGCCATCGATCGCGCCAGGCATCGAATGCGGGGCCGCGCCGCCCCGGCTGAACCGAAGGCTCCGAGCGCCTGGCGCGCGAGGCTGCAGGCCTCGTCTCGCTTCTTTACGACTGACCGTCACGCGCAATGCGCAGCCTACATACGACCGATCGCAGCGAGTACCACCAGCTCGGGTCCAGCACAGCGAGTGAATAATTAAACAAAGGAAAGCATCACCAGCAGAGCGATCCGGGTCGAATGTGCACGATCGCGTGGCGACTACAAAGTTGTTTCTTCGGTATGTAGGAGAGTGAAACTTTTGCGACAGGAATGGAAGAGATCGTATAAACGTAGGAGAGTACGTGAATGTCTTGATTTAGAGTAACCATACAGGTTGAAATATACACTTGGATGTAGTACATGCCAGCAACTGAAACGGCATTTTGTTGCCCGTAACCTGAACTGAAAACTAGAGAGAAAGTCGTAGGATTTAGATTCAACGATCATAAATAAGCTTGACCCCTAAATAAAAACGTAATGTAAAGGCTCTAAATAACAATTTGTGTAGAGGACTTCTGTTATAATCTGACCGTGATTTTCTCAGACCAATTCGAAGACGTACAGCAGAACCTTTACGGTACACACATAAAACATGTGCAATCCATTCTTTCCCCTCCTCTTTCCATTTCCGTTACGTGGAAAATCCCTCACTTGCATCGCATCCCTCCCGTCCCTTTCGAGACAGGGAAAGCGACAGCAGAAACCTCCAATATCAGTAGCATCGCTATGCATATGCTACAAAGGAGCGGGCGAGATTACATTCATCAACATAAATTACTATTTACGTAAATCTCTGACACTGGATATACATGTTCAATTAAGGGCGACATTACCAAATCGTAGGCCTTAAGGACAATCCCCGACCGTCGCAAATGGCGCCCGCAGCACTGCTCGGCGTGGCCGCACCGCCCGCGCGTCCTTGATCCGCGCACAATGTGCGCGGGGGAGGGGGGGGGCGAAATCCGAGTCGGAGGCATGGGCGCCCGGAGCGCGCGCAAGGAAAGGATGCGGCGCGGGGCGCTGCCCGGCACGCAACGCGCCCGCCCCACAAAGGAGCAGCGCCGCGCGCCAGCTGCGCCACGCACCGCTCGCCTCCGCGCACCCACCTCCGGCCCAGGCAGCCCCCGCTCCTCCTGCCGCCTGCCCCGTGTACGTTTCGAACAATTCCAATGTTGATTTACGTTTTTTTACATTGTTATTTTATAAATAAGAAACATATGATATACCCAGGTTGTTAGTGAATGAGGTTAGCAACGGATATATTCATGAGATATAGAGAGAGAATTGAACAAAAAACGGTGTTCTAAAGAAATGTGTGAAATCTATTTGTACAAAGTGAGAAGGCACAGTATTGAAGTACATTGTACAAAAAAATGTAAATAAAAACTAAAATAAAAAAGAATTGAAGTGTTACTACTTAAAAAAAAGTAGTTACAGTAATTGTAACGGAAAGATTCTAACGTGTTGGCAGAGTCGGACGTTACACCCGCCATCCCCCAAACCTCCATGCCCCCCTCCCTGGGCTTCCGTCATCCTGATTGGGCTTGGTTCGCGACGATCTTGTTGTCCTTTTCTTCCTAGTCGTTCAGATCATGCCCGTCGTCTCCGTGACTTACTTTTGTTCTCTCCGACCATTCCCTTTCCGCCGTCACTAAATAAACTGAAGTATAATGGAATATAAAAAATCGCGTAAATAAAAGGTTTGTAGTAACGTGAGAATTTTTATTACAATCAATACAAAAGCTTAGGTCTGGCAGGCACGCACAATGAGACCAAAATGGGCCGGAAATCCCAAATTATTGAGAAAAAGAGGCTCAACCTGTCGAGCCTCAGAAGGCTTGAGGTATTTTCTTTTGTCCATTGTGTTACAGTTAATAAAGGATTCAATATCCTTTACCATCTGCCAGGTCCTCAAGGCTACATTTTTAAATCTAATAATACTTGTGGTATTGTTTTGAAATTGTTAAATTAATATCTCGCAGATCATTCAAAAGTATGGGTAGAATAAAATATTAGAATAAAGTGTTAGACAACATGTGTTAAAATTGCCACTTGATATATTACGCAAAAAACATTTTTTAAAGAAATAATAAAGTAAAATATAATAAAGAATTTTCGATTCACGGACATAATCATTCTTCTCATATTTTGCTACAGTACAAAATTTTACACAAATTTCAAATTAATATGTTGCAGTACACACTTCGCACTGTAATTAATAGGTCAGAATTACAAGATTTGTTGATTGTTGGAAGAAGTGTTTAATATCTCCCTCATTTGTTCCTGAATTGAACGAACGAATTTCGAAACAAACCGTCACACAAAATTAAGAGAGAACCTTCAAAGCGAACATTAATCAGAACGTGTGATTTTACGACATTCGATATCGTCATTGTCATGTAGGATTTACGGTCGTGAGTCGGACATCATACGGAACACCGACAGCGAACGTGTTCATAAACGCACGAACGCACAGGGGCGTGGCGAGCATGTCCGCCAACTGGGCTAAATTGCCAGGACCTCCGCACAACTGGGCAGTCTCCTCACGCGCCTATCGACACGTTTGCCGACCAGCAGCAGCTGCAGCGGAGGGAGCGTCGATTGCGGATTCAGCAGCATCAGGTGAAAGGTCAGCGCAGAATTCGCTCGAAGCAGCGTTCAGTAACAGCAAGAAATTGATTTGCAAATGGCTTAAAGCGCACGGTGTAACAAAAGAATACAATTAGGGAAAACAGGACTGCATTTGAATGCAAAGCGAATGTTCACTATGAATGTCAGCCCTGGCCACAATTCGTTGGTTTCGTCTGTAGAGGTACGACTGTCAATCTACGTCTTTTAGAGATTAAATCATTGGGATTGTTTCCTAGTTCATGCAGGATGCTACAGGTAATATTCATGCCGCTGTTCCAACAAATATTTTAACGACAGTGAATACCTGAAATTACGTTAAAAGTTATTTTTATATTAAGTGGCGTGAAATTATTGTTTTTTGCGCGATCGAGATTGAGGTTCTTTTGCCGCACCAATAGGTCGAGGCAAAAACCCTCAATCGGGAGAGAGGAAAAATATAAAGAACATTTTTTTCTAAGACCATATAAACAATGCTTATATTAGGAGTCATTTTGTTTCGTCCCTACCTTCTTAATTCACTCGAATTGACCCATCCTACGTTAACACTCGAGTAACAGAAGCCCGTGATATCGAGACATAAGTTGGTGACGTCATTGTTGTTCCATACGAGTGTAAACTGGAACGTCCTTGAATTGAATTGAATTGACGCCATATTTTACGTGGCGAGACTCAGGCCATGAGGCCTACTCTTGCGTCTGACACGAAATTTCGCAACGAGTGTAATTTCGTTACGAGTGTAACTGGAACGTCCTTGAATTGAATTGAATTGACGCCATATTTACGTGGCGAGACTCAGGCCATGAGGCCTACTCTTGCTCCTTTCACCAACTAGCGGAAAGAAGGTATTATTGAGGCGACGAAACAGGAGATTTGAATGTAGCTCAGAGGCGTCATTTAGGCTTGAGGATCTTTTACATGCAAGTAATCTACTAACATGGGACAGCCGGCTTACTTCCCCTCCGAAGGAAAGCGTATGAAGGATTTTTTCGCCCACGGCTTCGATCGGGTTTGAACCCGCCAACTTGGGCATAGCAGTCCGTTACGCTAACCGCTCTACCATCGCGCGTCCTGGTTATAATAATATTACTAAATTTAAAATGATTAAAAATAGTGCTGACTTTCTACAGAGTTGTTCGAATCTACAAACGCTGCAGTGTCTAACGATCAGTTGAGAAATTGGTGTATTACATGAGAGTTGATGCGAGTTTCGTATTACGTGTTAATAGTTACCAACTAATTGTGTATTAACAGTTTATTAAATGTTAACAGTTATTGACAAGTGTTTAATAATAGTGAAATAAATGTTATTTTCCATTAATGATTACTTAATTTATTACTTCTCTCATACCCTACCTAGCCATGCGTTATTTCGCACTGTGAAAAAAGCGCGTACGGTGACGATACTTTTTCAAATGTTTTAAGAAAAGTCACGATCGCGTAGCAGCGAAAAGACAACTTCACGAACGAGAAGCAGCTCGTAGAAACCCAACGATCGCAGGAAAAAATATTTTTTTAGTTTCACGTAATTATAAGTAAGACATTTTTCAAAATGATACTTGACATCTCTGGCTTCTCCATCGTGGAAGCAGTACTTCTGGCCATTTTGCTCGCTATCGCCGTTAACACAGATTTTTTCAATGTGTATAACAAATTGAAAGGATTTGGAGAAATACAATGGATTCCATGGATTATATAAGAAATGTGTCAGTAGATATCAGTGGCAGGAAAAAAGAGGATAGTCAGATCATCATTACAAAAATTTGAATTTGTACTTACTCCAGTAAATGAGATTTACAATAAAAAATTACGCCTCTTCCTCAGATAAGAATGCGAATATATCTCTCAACCCGTGTAGGCGAACTTACTAGAGGTCGGCCTCATTCTCGCGATACCCGAGTGTTTTGAAGGAAGCTTTTCGAGGTCAAGCCCTGACTCAAGTGTTTGCTTTTCACCTCCAGTATTCAATCTACTCCGCCACAAGCGTTTTAGGTGCGTACGTTGCGACCTATATCCCCTCCACCCCCACCATCCATCGCTGCCAACGTATCCTTCGTCCCTTTCCTTCATCTTCTTTTTCTTCTTTCCTCTCCCCCATTCCAAGCCTTACATCTGCGCACTGATAGAAGTGTTGTAGGGTTTCGACTGATTGATTGATTGATTGATTCGTGTTTCCGGGCGCGTCATCTACTCAGGTAATTATGCCCGTAAGTGTAGCGCGTGTTTTTCTCGGGAGGTGGCGATATTTTCCCACTGGATGGCGAGATCTGGCGCCGACCTACCGTCTACTAACGGTTGGATTAACTTTACCCCTAATCCAGTATCTCCCACCAGTGGGGCACCGCCCCAGCCGGGACAAGTTGTAAGCTCCCGACCGGTCTCCCAGCATGTGCGATAGTGTAGTGCATGGTATTGTAACTGTATGTGTAAGAGGAGAGGATCGGACAAGGAAGAGGAAGGAGAGATCGCGCGCTTTTCGTGGCCCGATTGTTAGGGTACTGCTCCGGCATTCACCTGGTGTTGATCGGAGAAACCACGGAAAACTACCGATCAGAGCAGCCGGCCGCTAGAATTTTCCTCCAGAAAGCGACTGAATTCGACCTAACTGACAAGCTAGTGTCAAAAATCCTGCCGCCGTCGGGACTCGAATCTAGGGCTTCCCGGTCAGAGGGACTGCAGTGACTATAGGGTTTCAAAATTGAGTGAGATGGTCCAAAAGGGGACGGAGCCTAACGCCTACCTCTAAGACTAGGAGTAAGAATAGGATTCCACTTTTCGAAGAGCCGCAAGCGGACCCCGGCTCGTAGTGTAAAATCCGGCATCTAGCAGAAATTGATAGGAGGAAATTCACAGAAACTGATCCTTACAGACTTTCTCTAAAATTTTCAATCATACTTTCCGACCAAAGCTTCTTCACTGGTGTTACCCAGTTGGGACTCCATCCAGATATATTGGTCTTCTAAGGGTAGTTAAAGACACTTAACCGACGTTCAAGGGTATGGAATCATGGTCTTTATCGAAATACTATTTCACCCTCGCCACCTGACTTTCGTAGCTTCCACCCCTCACTTGTAGCCCTCGTTACGCCTTAACCCTGTCTCTACCATTACCTGTCTCGTGTAACATCTTTGCTGCTGTTTCTACCACCTTCTCGTCAGAACATTAATACAGTCGGCCTCTTAAAAGTGATCAGTCGTAACAACCACTTCCGTATTTACAGGCAATTGACTCTCGCCGGTTCGCGGAGAATAGTAAATCAGTTAAATTTGTTACTAACCATTCAAAAGAGGTGGATTCAATTATTCAGGAGTAAAATATTAATTTTTAACACAAACTATTTGGTTTGTTGAGATCCGCGTTTCAAAATAAGCTTGATTAATCTTTTTTACTAACATTTTTGTGGCTAACTTATATTCACATTTGAACACTCGTTCGGGAGATACAGCCCAAAAATCGAAGAATCAACCGCATTTTGATAGCAAACCATCAGATTGTCAAGATTAAGAGTTTAAACTGAGTCATTAGTGTACAGGATAAAATCATTAACATTAGTTGAATCGTCTAGGCACAGTTATCAGACGAACATCGTTCCCTCCATTTTTCTTCGTATTTATATGGTTTAGTACCCATTGAACTATTATACATCAAATATATACTTTTTAAACTATCCCGTGAGCGAAATGCAGGCCATATTTTGGCATTCATTGTGATCTTAGTGCCCATATCGTGTTACTTGGCTCTTCAACTTTACGAGGCAAACGAGCATACCGCTGTTGTCGTCATGAGCAGAGCCGCCGCAGCCGTCGCCGCCGGCTTTGAAGTAACTTTCTCCCTGGGGCGGATGCGACCTTTTTGGGCACCTCACTCTCCCACACGCAGGTTGCGTACGTGACCGCGTCCTTATATGGGTTCACTCTCCCCGCAAGGGGGTCCATAACTCACATCGATGTATCTAGCCCGACGGCCAAGCAGCAGGCGAAACAATCGCCCACCGTCAAGAGGTTTCGCGATGCCGTGCGAAAAGACGGTGGGATTTCGGATACGGCCCCCCTTAACGAGTGGGTTACTTCATGTAGGGGAGTTGCGACATAAAACTGTCGACCCAGTTTTGATTTATGTTAGCTTTATTTCTGTTCACGAAATTAATGAAAATATATTTCATTTTTAATTAAATTTTTAAATCTCCGATTGTTCTCTAAGAGATATATTACCTTGTGTGATCTCTTGGTTCCATATCTATCTATATCTCTCCTCTCATATATACACGAAAAGACTCAACGGGATTTTGTATAAGAAAATCAGCATCAAGCGTGTAGTTGCGATGGGGTTGTGTGCATACAGAACGCTTAAAATCCAAAGTATAGGAGTTGTTAGGGCCATGAATCAATAAATATAAAGATTCCGTGTTTATTGTCAGAGCGACATGCTGTTACACGACCCGGTGGTTGTGAGATGGCCCGGTGGTCATGCTATAAATTTGGAGTAGGCTTTGAAAAGCAGAGAGTTAATAATACTCACTCTCACGAACGCGGCGAACCGAAAACATCTAATAATTGGTATGTTTGAATGTTAGTCTTCAGTATAATCTGGGTTGTTGGTAAAAGATAGTGAGTTGAATAGTTGATGTTAATTTTTATAGATCGGCATGGTGTAGAATCAAAATTCGAAAGTATTATTAATATTAAATTATAATTGTGATTTTTGTTGCTCGTGTTAAAGTAAATTGTTTGATTTAAGTTATAGAGTGTTCGTATTTTCCGAAGGGTTTCTATTAGGATAGCGTCGTAGCTAGGAAGAGAAATCTTAATAAGTTAAATGAAATATATAATTGCGTGCAGAGGTTTCATTCGAAATCTAACGAGGGTCAGCCGCGTCGCGATTTAATTGAAATAATCCATTAAATTAGGTAAAGTATCAGATAATCAAGGACATTCGGGATTAGTTGGGAATTTATTCGGACGATAAGTAAAACATTAACAGGATTACAGAAGACATCAAATGGACAGCACAGGACTTGGAAACCATCTGAGAAGTTAATAGTAAGCATAGGAACATTATTTCAAAAAAACGTACGGTACACGCATTTCATTCAGACAAAAGTTCAATTATTTAATTCCTGAGATCTCAAACATTGAGTAAAAATACAGAAATAAAATTTAAATTTGATTGCTTTAAAAGAGAAAAGGCGGATAGTTCATAGTAGCTCAGTAGTAAGTTTTTCTTCGACAGAACTTCCAGTAATCGTGATTCTGTATAGAATTACACGTACACATGCAGCAGGAAGACGAGTAATGTTGCGTGTCAGAACCCACGATTGAATTTGAAAGTAAAATCAGCATTGTAATAATATGATAACATTGAGAAAATCAATGAGCGTATCAAGGCAATGTTAGAAATAATAGTATTCGTAATATCAGAAGAAAATAAGTCATAAATAACCGCCCACTTTGAAGTAAACTAATAAAAGTAATAATTGGAATATAAACAGGTTCATTACAATATAAGTACTTTCTATGCAAAAAATTGTATTTATCGTATTTATATAGTTAAATATTTAAATATTTAAACACTCTAGAAACATAAATTGTTTATTATTTACAAAAGAAATTAATATATTTGTTCACAAAGAAAAATTAACACCGAATAAAAAAAGCACTCAATTTACACTATTCAATTGCTCTTTTGAATGTATATCTATACATATTCAGACGCGGATTCACGGAGAGGGAAATGAGAAAAATTCACGCCCCCCGCCCCAAAATTTTTGTGTAACTATTAATTTTAACTTATCACGAAACTTTCAAGCAAAAATATTTTCGGATAATCAATAAAACGATTAAAATCGTATCGCAGCATGAGTTGAGTGTAGCCTGCAACATGTTACAAAATCTGTAATGACACATTCCACCTAAACATTTTTAATTTCCCCCTCCCACAATTTGTCTCTGAATCTGCCACTGATATATTGCAATTATAAATTAACAGTAGCTTTTAATTTTCCTCAAGTTCTATTTCACTTGTAACAACGTCAGAAAGTTTTGTAGTAATTCCTATATTTGGAATATTTATTTTCATATACACTCTTTTAGAAAAGTGTTCAGATGAGTTCTTGCATGCGTTGAAATAAACGTTGTCTTGTATAAAATCAGTCCTAAATGTCATCACTATTTTAATAATAGATGCTGAATAACACCTTGCATTAAGTCTAAAAACATTATAGGATATTAAATACACCAAGACCCGTTTGCTTATCTCGATTATTACCAGTGAAACCTCGTTTCCTAGTGCGTATATCATGATCGATTATTGAAATTATATACCAGAGGTGAAACTGCGTCACTTTAAATTAGCATATCCCAGTCAGGCAGTTATGCAATTGCAGGGCTCGTGCATATTAAATATGAGTTAGTAAATGACTTCAAATTCAACGTAACTTCGCTATGTTACGGTGATCCTTACGCCCAGAGGTCGAATTGCTCGTTAAGTTCTCCGATACAACGCTGGTGTTTTATTAAATAATATCTAGAAAGCATAAAATTAGGCGTTCAATTATCAGGTTCACTTATAAAATAAAACGCAGGGAAATAAGCATGAATCGAGGTTTCAAAATATTTTCTAAAGTTAATAATTTTACAAACGGCAAATTGTTTCAAGAAAATATAAAAAATGTCCTTTGCAAGTACTGCAATAACAAAAAAGCTTCAAAAACATGTTTTCTTTAGATACCGCACTGAAAGTTACAGTTCACCATGTATCTAAATTTTCCCAAAACATAGTGAAACTACCACGACCAGAAAGTACGCCGGCAAACAAGAAGTCATGGCATTCAATAAAGGAGGTACGTTTTCATCGAATTCATAATTTGATTCATCACACATTTACATTGTCATTAAAATCTGCCATATCTAACTAACCATATAGTAGCCGCATTCGTACTATTAAAAAATGGCGTTCATTTAGTTCCATCTGTTTCCTTGGGACCGTGGTTGCGCCGCGTATGAATGTGCTACTTCCCGGGCCCGCCGGTGGCAGCGCTCGCGGCTGTTGGTGCCGCAGCAGGCCGCGCTACTAACACGATCGGACGCGCGCTGAAAAATTAATAAGGCGCCCTTGCAGCGGGGCGTGCAGGGCGCGCGGTGCAGCGCGGGACCGCAGAGAGCCGCCGAGGGATGGGGGAGCGGAGGAACAAAGTGGAGAAGAGGACGGAGCCGCGGAAAGAGGATCGGGGTTGAGGATGCCGGGTGAGGTCTGGGACCCCGGTAAGATGAGAGCAGAGCAGAAAAAGGGGGAGTTAGAGGGTGGGTGCGGCGAATAGGATACCTCGGGTCAGCGAGAAAAGTTGGGTAAGCGATGTAGAAGGCTGTAGAGAGGTCTAGAGGAGGAAAGGCACGAAAGGAGAAATACCATCAGCGTATCACAAAGACACAAAGAAGGAGAATAATGCAAAAACTTTAGAGGACTGGTGCGAGAGGAAGAGTAACATTAAGAGAACGCTCAATCAGGAGAGGGTTAGAACTTCTTTTCTTATAAAATTTGCAACACGATACTATGTAAGGTAGGAAGGGTACAGATTGAAAGATTGTAAAACAGGAAAAGTGATCACAATGCAAGCGGGGTTGGATGAAACACTACTGTTTAGAAGGGAGGAATAGCGAATTGTCTGAACCGCTTGAGGTAGCAATGGGGTGAGTGGGGCCAGGGATGAGCCTAAGAGAAAAGGGGGTCACGAGGGCAAGCACGATAAACTGGGACAGCAGGAGACATGAAAATAAGGCATGGAAAACTTGATGCAGGGCGGAGCGGTGTCAGATTCGGGACGGGACGGGACGAGACGGGACGAGACGGGAGGTGACGGGAGGTGACGGGAGGGGACGGGATGTCCTGGAACGGGGCGGGGCGGGGCAGGTTACGCAAGCTGGGAGGGCAATGGGAGGCAATGGAGCACGCGTTACGCGCAGAATGGATTGGTCGGGCCAGGGCGGGGCCGAAAGGAACGAGGAGGAGCGGAGCGATGCGAGGCAGGAGGGAAGGACAGGACGGGGCGGAGCAGAGTGGGATGGGCAAGGCGTGCGGCTGCATGCCCGGACGGCGATGGGGCAGGCAGAAAGGGCAGGGTGGAATGGGTTGGGGTTTGTAGGAGCGGCTCGCGGTTTGATCCAATAATGCTAATGAACGAGGCCCCATGGAGTTGCGGCAGCACGCGCGGTTTTTGACGCGGCGAGCGCACTCGATGCGATTTCGCGGGCCCGATTGGCCCCCGTGGGGCGGCGGGCGGCGACGGGCAGCGGACGGGCCCAGAGGGCGGGCCCACAGGGGCTGTCGCTTCGATTCGCGCACGAATATGCAACGCCGCCCGCCCGCGCGCACCTGAGGCCTGCGCGCCGCGCCGCGCTGCCCGATAGACCGCAGCTTTTTCATCATTTTTCGGCGAAATGAGTGACGCGTCGTGTGTTGGATGCGTTGCCAGCGGAGAGATCCTCGGCTCGACGCTTATTTATAAACTCAAACTGGCAGAATGAAGGTAATTATTTTTTACAATATGACGCTGCCACTTGGGTTTTATTTTCCTATGAATTTGATTAAAAATATTTCGTCGGCC
This sequence comes from Acheta domesticus, assembly GCA_031308135.1. NCBI lineage: Eukaryota > Metazoa > Arthropoda > Insecta > Orthoptera > Gryllidae > Acheta > Acheta domesticus. Next base: position 92,702,382 of record JAHLJT010009436.1, on the reverse strand, counting down.
TCGTGGCCTAGATCGCTAAATCAGTAGATGATCTTGGACCGTGGGGTTGCGGGTTCGAGTCCCGCTCCGGGCGTGGTTGTAGGTGTTCGTCCTTTCACCCCTTATCATCATATCGTTTCATCGTCATACCATAACGTTACATCCAATAGTGGTCGCTAATGACCTTAGTAGTTGATGCGACCTTAAATGAATAAATGAATTAAATAAAATAAATGAATAAAAAATTAATTTCGAGGTTATAACGTTATTTTCCACGGGAAACAAATGAATATGATTGTTATTTGCATGCTATTTGCATGTTGCTCGTCCTCTGCATAACTTTCATGTAAACGTATTGTTTCACCTTGTACAGAAATTCGTGAAGCGATTTATTAATTAAAATATACCTCTATTATATATAAAATAACTTTTTTAACATTAGAAAAAGGGAGTGTAGGACTAAGTGCTATCTTGTATTCTGGTAGCGCCGCTGACTGGAAGATCATCAGGTAGGGGGTGTAAATATTTTTACATAAGTACCTGTTTTTATATATTATCCACGCCTAGGAGAATGACGTATTCCCATCCCCGTTCCTATCTTAGTCGCCCTGCCTGAGGGTCCCTTTTGTCATATAGGCCATAGACCTAGACGATTGTATTAAGAAGCTACAGCTCAATTTTTGCCCTGACCGGGAAGCAAACCGGGAAGCATAGCACGGAAATTTAATACGCTGGCCCTCCGAGGCTGGCCACCCGAGGGGCATCAGTACTTGCTGATGAACGAATTTTACGTCGCAATTATCACCTGCCGGTCAATCGCTAAATAAAAAAGGTCCATATTTTGTCGGCACTCGTGAGCATAGCGTCATGTGGTTGAACTGTTCGGCAACACCTTCCACTAGGAAGGTCTGCTTGCAGTGCACCAGTACAAAAATTAGAATTCTACGTAAAATCTAGTAGTAGTAGATCAAGTAGAGCATCCGGTTTAATTTGCACAACCATTTAGCTGCCATTCTGCCTGTCAACGGTCGCGGCAGAACCGGTTTCTACTGGAGTTTCCATGGAAACGACCATTTAAATTAATATTCAATGTTCATCGTCTCTTGGCACAAAAATATTCCTCCCACGCACCCTACTGAATAATGAAGAAGTGTTCAGAACTATCCCTATCATACTCTTAACCTAAAATTTCGGTAAGTATGGAAACTGTACAAAAAATACATCAAAAGACGATTAAAAAATGCAAACGCCGAAATTATCTACCAAAAATATATCACATGAGCCTCATAATGGCTACAATACAGTTCTAGCAAAGAATAGAAAAAATGAACGAGGAAAACTATTAAAATTATTTTTTTTGTATGGGTATGGAATCATTTGTGACTAGTTCCTCACAAATATGCAGCAGTAAAAACACATTTTATAGCATCGGGAATGGAAAGGGTACAGCGCAATTATAATAAATGTTACGAAACTATCAAAACAATAAAGGGTGAATATTCATGTCTTTCTATTCCTGCAGAGTCGTAAAAGTAGGTAACTCTCCGGAAATATTACGCATAAATTAAATTCCAAAGTTGTAAAATAGATAACTTTTCAGATACGGGAAAAGTTTCATGTTATCGAAAGTTATCATCTCATTTAATTTTAAGGATTCATTAATGAAGTAAAAATTAACAACTGCTGGATTACTGTGGGCCCTAATGATAAAATTTTAAAAAATACCCTTGCGGATACCCATTGACATTTTCAAATTAAACACTCTTTGAATCGATTAATGATGCGACTGTGTGGAAAATCGTGAAGCTTTTTAATTTCTTATCGCAGACATTGTTCTTTTATTTAGAAATATTTTATTTAGAGTTTCAGACGTGCATATCGACTTCACTTGCCTAAACATATAGTATTTGCGAGAAGAAAAATTTAATCGTTATTTCATATACTCGTACATGAAATATTGTATAACTGCTCTGAATGCAATCGGAGAAGTTCAATAGACAGGAACCGAAATCGAGAAGCAATATTTTTAAGTATAGCAAAAAACATGCAACACTCTTTAAGCGATTACTCCAAAATTTGCACATAGAAGTGTTAATTTTTTCTTCCACTATTCTCCAAAAACCGAGAGCATAATCGAGAAAAAGCATAATCGAGACAATAGTACATCAATGACAGTGGCGAATTCAAGGGGGGGTCGTGGGGGCTATGACCTCCCAAAAGGCCCAGAGTTTTCGTTTGTTACCTTGTTTTATTTGGCAAAATTGATTTAAATATTTATTTATTTCAATTATTTATTACAATTATGTAATTATTTAAAAAAATAATATCGTATAGTATCATGTACACACTACAAAAATAATATAGTTTCATAACAATTATTGATTATTTAACAATAATCTATGATAGTCCCTTCCAAAATGATCGGTTTCATCCGCCCCTAATCAATGAAAAGAAAATACAATTGTCGGGTGTAAATTCTTAATCTGACATAAATGTGGATAGTAACTTCAAACCACAGGTACCATTAATCGCTCAACGACTGGAGAAACATGATGCATTGTAGTGTTTTATGATAAGAGCTTTTCTGTTCTATTATCTGGGATAATAAATTCAGATTGGAAATAATAAACATTAGAGGCGGATGAAAGTGAAAAACACATACCGAAAACTTTCACCGAGGTTAATCTGGACTCGCAATGTTTTTCCAAACAAAACTTCATTTTCATTGTATACGAGTAGTGTCATCAGTGGCGATGCCCGTACTACACGTCGCTGTCTAAATCTCGACGCCGCGCCGCGCTATCCCGCTCGCTACCGCCATCTCGGACGCCACACTTCTTTCCGAGCCCGGAGCTTCCCTCGCAGTCACAGCACATCGGAGCGCCGCGGCGGCGGAGTGCTCTCGCCGTCCTCGCGCGCAGGGAGGGGAAGGGGAGGGCGTGGGGTCACCTGGGCGCTCCGGGGTAACGACCGCGGGATGTGGGTGAAGGCCGCGAGGGTTGCAGCCCTGACGGGTCCCCTCGCGCTCCCCTACGCGCTCCCCTACGCGCACCCCCTTCGCCCACGCCCTCGCCCTCGCCCCAACCCCTGCCCTCGCCGGCGCCCCCGCCTCCGCTCTGGCCGTCTCCGCCGCCGCGATCTCTCCCATGCGCACTCCAGTATCTCCCGTAGGCTCCGACGTGGACTGCTCATGTATGGCGCAGCGTGTCGCAACACAGGAGCTGTCTTCTCTTCGCTTTGATGAATGTCCGATTTTACGGGTCGTAGAGCCGCAGCGTTCAGAAGTGCCCTTAACGTACGCAGGCCAAGCGACATAGTACCGGTCGTGTGTGTACCTTCCGGGGAACACCTTTCAGTGTCAGAATGGAGGCCGAAAGCGATAACGCCTCTTACGCCGAAGTGAGCACTTTTGTACGTAAGCAGAAAGAACGCGTTCATGTGCGACATCCCCCGCCTGCACGCGGTCTCGGGCCGGGCAACGTTCCCCTAGGGGAACGATAGAGAGGGGATACTGAAGAATCCGAAAATGACAAGAACAGGGTGCTGGAGATTGAAGAAAGTTTAGTGTTCGTGAAGAGCTGGAGCGCTGCGAACACTCGATGAAGATATTAAGACACGAACAGAAAATGATAGTTTCTAACAAATCTGAAATGATCAGTACCTTCAAGTATATAATGGCAGTACTCCAGTCCCTTCAAGAAAGAGAGCAAAGCGACAAGGCCTTACGGAAAGAAGTCAATTAGACTATTAAAACTACCCTATCTGAGAAACTTAATGATGTCCAGCAGAATATTGAAGAATTCATAACAGAAGTTAAGACTACTATAATGAATGAGTTAAAAGGCAACGTTAAACAAATCATTGACGCTACACTAACAGAACACACCAAAAATGTACAGAAAACCGTGCGTGACACGGTAAACGAAATAATCGACGAGCACAGACTAAATGCTATGGTTTTTGCCAACAGAAGTTTCGCTCAAGTGACTGCGGTGGGCAGAAGTTTCTCCCAAGGCAGAAGACTTCTTACATAGACAGAAAAGGTATAAAAAAGAGACAACCGAGAATGCACATGCTATTGCTGTTAAAGCAAAGCCTAACAAATGCCCAATGTCAAGAGATGACATGGTTCGAGAAATAACCAAACCAACACATGGCACACACCCAAAGATAAAATCCTTATGATAAATGACAAAATCCGGGACTGTGTTTATTGACGCAGGAATCCCAGAGACTAAATTCCAATTAAGTTCGGCGATAAAAAAAAGTCAAAACATAAAGAGGAGAAGAAAGAGACAAATTCTTAGCTAAAATTATTATCAACGACATTCCCCGAGATCAGATCAAGATGAAGAGAAATGGTTAGAAGCGATAAGAATCACCAATCGCGAAGCTGCTTCTGAAAAAGAACTTGCAGATATGAAAGTACTCTTTAAAATGGGTAAAGACTTTGAAGTTAAATCATTCCGAAACTGGGTACTGAGAGTATCACCAGGCTTTCTGGAAATACTTTACCGGACAAGAACGTGTATATGGTGAGCTAACCTCCTACAAATGCGATACATATGTAGCAGCAATGCGCTGTCTTAATTGCTTCAAGTTTGCACACCATCGAAATGTATGTCAAGAGGAAAAGTGTGCAGTAAATGTGCAGAAAGCCACGATGACAACTGTCACAAAGAAGCACAGAAGAAATACATTGCTTGTGTCAGGGCTCGCAATAAAAATTGTTCACATTCTGCTTTTAGTGATCAGTGTCCGGAGCTTAGGAAAGCAATCAAGTTAGAAATTCAACGAACTGATTATGGGAACCACACTCCTGCAAATTAATGCTGGAAGAGGAAGATCCGCAACGTCAAGAATAGAGAAGTTTTTTGCAGAACGAACATTTATAGATATTATTTGAATCCGAGAGCCATGCACTTATCGTAATCAACTTAACGGACTTTCTAGTAATATCAGCCTATATGGCTCCTACTGTAGATACACATACAACCACGAATCAGACAGAAAAAATCATCCGTACCTTACCATCAACTACACCACTTATCATTGGCACAGACGCCAACGCCAAAGCCAATGAATGGTTTAACGATTGTCACTGACAACAGAGGAGAACACATGTTGAAACTCCTTCTACGAACGAGATTATCTGTTATTAACGAGCCAACTAAATTACAAAATTTTTCCAGAATTTTGAAAGTTGGGACGCGGCACATAGAAATAGGTTCCAACATAGATCTTACACTAGTAAACAATGCTGCAGCACCCATGGTACAGGATTGGACTGTGCATGACAGTCTGATAGAAAGTGACCATCGCGCTGTTTCGTATTAACTAAATACACAAGGAACCGACTGCAATACAAATAAAGTCTTTCCACTACGGCGTAAGTTCCGCACTCGCAATGCAAACTGGCAAAAATGTCAACAAGCAGTGCATAATGCGATTGCCGCACCTCAACCTTCCTTTTATACAGAGATACCAAATCAAGAAACAATCGACAAGACCGTGAATTGCTTAAAGCAGATCATAACTAATGCCGCTAACAGATCCATACCCCATGGTCCAATAAAACATAAAAAGATAGCTATATGGTGGAATCAAGAGCTTTCCGTTATGATCAAACATGTACGAAAGATCAGACGAAGATTCCAGAAGCTTCAATCAAGAAATCCGGAAGCCTCAGAAGACGTATTCCTGATATTCAAGAGAGAAAGAAACCAACTTCGAAAAAAGATAAGACAATGCAAAAGAGAAGTAGTCGATCATCACGCTCTATATAGTACTAAATGTCAAGGCCTTTCTGCCTCTCATCACTTACTGCACTTCTGCGTGGGCCTGCGTTTCCCACAAGCCGTTAATAAAATGTGAGTTATTCAAAACACAGAGGGCCGCGCTCTTAGCTCGCACTGGCGCTTATAATATAACATCCACTGCTTCACTGCAGACGATCCCAGGAAGAATACCACATGACTTGGTAGTGCAGCTTGGTAGTGCAGTACGGAGCAGCAAGATATCACATTAAACGTAACAATAGTAACACTTTGATAGATGGCAAAATTATGCAAGTCAGTGATTTAGAATCTCCACTTACAACAGATAGAATTAAGTTAAATGAAATCTGGCAACGCAGGTGGGATGAGGAAGCGACAGGAAGAGCAACTTACACATCCATGCCTCATGTCAATGGCATAAGAATGTGAAAACACCTTATTTAGCTCAACTCATGACTGGGCATGGCCCCTTTAAAGCCAGATTACACAAATTTCACCTCGCAAACTCGCCCACATGCAGCTGCGAAGAAGACCAAAGCGCAATTCATCTGCTCTGTTTCTGTCTCCTATGGTGATATTTTTGCCATATGGTGGAAACCACGCATGGCGCACAGGTCCTTCCAGAGACTCTCTCAACTTTGATTACAATACCTCGATTTTACCAATCAATTCAGAACTTTGCCAAAACAATTCTTCAGACACAACTCTCACTTAATGTATGATTTATCACAATCTTGCTTTAGATGGCAGAATCCCACTGGGCTCCTCGCGCCAGGGGCAGTAACTTATAGTGTCCCGACTAAGTCTATGCTAAAACTGGGCGCTGTCACGGCCAAGCAGTGAGATCACAACATTCATGAGGGCAATTTGCAGGCAACACGACCCATCAGTAAAAAGATTGTTGAACTGTCGCCAGAGATGATCACCTAGGGTGCCTTAACAGCAGCGTTGGAGACGAAGATTTGCTCACAAGGTTACGCCCTTCACAGAGCACACAGTATCACTTTATAATTTGTAAATACGTATAAATAGTAGGTTCAAATCAATGTGAATTTCTTATAGTAAAAATTTTCACAGTATGTTTATGTATCCTAAGGGCTACATCCATTTTTTTCTAAATTTTCTAGTAATTACTTGCAAATATGCCTTGTAAGCATGCTGTAGCCTTTGTCTTAGATTCTTATATGTAAAATTTTCATTGAATGTTTATGTAACTTAAGAACTGCATTTCAATATTAACAATTATAATTGTCGTTTTTTAACTTTACTGTTTGTATAAGAAGTTTTTGTACAACACAGTTTTTCCAAAGCGAACTTGTCAAGTCAGACTGGCATAGGGGCTAGCGCCCGGGTACCGGTCTTCCTACTACGGCTAGGCCGACGCTTTCGGCCATGTAGACTTTAAGTTAAATAATAAACACATATCCAATTTTACGAGCTTTTCGAGCTTTATTTCTACACAGCCTATTATGATGAGTATTTCTCTCTTCGCTGCCCCAGATGCGTTGAACCAGCTGACGCTATTCGGCTGTTGCTTCTTGTCACTACTGCAATTGCACATGGTGTCCTTTTTATCTTCACACTTGGTGCTAACTGTCATTGTATATTCTCGCCGTTTTTCTTTTACCGTTCATCCGTCCTCCTCTGCATTTCCATGTAATACACTTTCCTTTCTCATGTTGCCTTAGTCCTTTAGCCTTCCTCCTCTGCTTCTTTTACTAATAATAAATTCTCGTAATTCTCCAGAATAAGGAACCTAGAAAAAATACTAACGATTCCTGGTTTGTGCACAATTTCCCATTAAGCAAAAGTCTAGGAATTAAAACAATATACTTTTTTCAACAACACCTAAATACATCGTTCTTCCACAATCTTTCGCTAATTTCAGACTCTTTATGCAAAGATTTAGGAATAAAGTTCTGAAATGCATCAACAGCAATTCTCACGCAAAGCAATAATAGTTTCCTAAAACCTACATCTCCTCTCCCTCAATTAAAACAAATTAAATAGAAACATTTAAACATTTATCTCAACTACAACTCTAAAGGCACAAGCAGGACCTAAATGACCTGCTTTAAAATAGTATGTCAAACATTATTTTTTAAGCCTTAAATTAAATTTAAAAAATCCTCCTTTACGTTTCACGTAATACCCTTCGTTCCACCTGCAGTCGAGCTCGTTCCTTCCAGCGCATTTGTCCTACCCCTCATCATCTACTTCCTCGTTCGTCTCCGTCTATGCACCGACCTCAGTGCCATCGCCGGCAGAGAGCGCTTCGGCGCTTTCTAAATCACGGGCACAGGTGTGGCAGGCGGCTGGCTAGACGGACGGGCGGACGACGGCGGACAGCGGACAGTCGACATTCCTCTCCGTCCGCCCCGTGCCTTCGCCCGCCCCGCCCCGCCCCCGCCCCGCCCCGCCCCGCACCACCTCCTCCCTCTCCACCACAATTCACGCTCGGGCACCAATACGCCCAACGGAGACGCCTCCGGTAAGCATTTAGACTTTTCACTAATAGAAATGTGTTCAGAATTTGTGCATGGAACTTTCAAATGGCACATGTATATCAAAACTTTTGGTTTTAGAGAAAATCATAGCACGTTTTCGAAGGCATTTTCCTAATATTTATTTGTTGTCATTTCATAAAACACTTGCCAGCAAGCGAGATAGCTCATGTAACTCATCTTTACATTAAACCATTCACAAACTTTAAATGTTTTCACTACAATTTTTCAATAAAAGTAAGAGAGATTGAACTGTCACTATTTCGGCTCCCATGTTGCCACTTACCATCTTTAACATATTGCCTTTTTGCGGACTTTTGTCGTTGGGTTATTTCCGTTGCTTCTCAACGTTTTTGCACGTTCTCACTTTCACAAATTTACTTGCTCTTTCATGTACATGCTTACTCTGTGTATGAAAGTTGCTTCTTTTCACGCATAAATCCCTCAACAACCCGATCTTCACAACCTTCGTTCCTTTCCCATTTTCTACCTCTTTCCCAAAACCACGTACGTCGGGCATAGAAGTCGCTTCACTCGTTCTCTTCACTACGCCTGTCTACCCGCCTATCACTCTGTGTGTCAGTGGATGAACGTATTGCTTTCGTGTTCTCCATCCCGCTGTAACCAAAATAACTTTATCGTCCATATCCTACTTCTTCCTCCCCTTCCCGCATGCTGATAGCAGTGGGAGTGGGAATGGCAGTGGCAGAGGGAGTGGCAGTGGCAGAGGGAGTGGCAGAGGCAGAGGGAGTGGCAGTGGCAGAGGCAGTGGCAGTGGCACAGGGAGTGGCAGTGGCAGAAGGAGTGGCAGTGGCAGAGGGAGTGGCAGTGGCAGAGGGAGTGGCAGTGGCAGAGGGAGTGGCAGTGGCAGAGGGAGTGGCAGTGGCAGAGGGAGTGGCAGTGGGAGAGAGTGGCAGTGGGAGAGAGAGAGTGGCAGATGCAGTGGTAGTGGCAGTGACAGGGAATGGCAGAGGGAGTGGCAGCGGCAGTGACAGAGGAAATGGCAGTGGAAATGGAGAGGCAGTGGCAGAGGGAAAGGGAGAGGCAGTGGCCGAGGGAGATGGAGTGGCAGTGGCAGAGGGAGAGGCAGGGGCAGAGGGAGAGGGAGTGGCAGAAAAAGACGGAGTGGCAGTGGCCAATGGAGATGGAGTGGCAGTGGCAGTGGGAGCGGGAGTGGCAGTGGCAGAGGGGGAGGGACAGGGAATGGCAGAAGGTGTGGCAGCGGCAGAGGGAGTTGAGTTGAGCGGCTGACGTGGGTGCGTGCAGCGAGGACTGAAGAGGCGTGGCGCGGAGACAGCGAGGGAAGGTGGGCGTGCCTGACTCCGGACGTTCCTGGGCGCAGGCGCAGGACCGGGTCCGGCTGGGCCAACAGCGCGTCTGCTGCACTCTGATTCACCAGCTGGTTTTCCCCGGTTAGTAACCGTCGAGAAATGTCCGGATGGAATAGAGTCCCCAAGGACGGTTCTTCCCACACCGGGCGTGCAGCTCGAGAGGTGGGCGGTTGTTTCTGCGACCGTCGCCAAGGCGTCTCGCAAAGGCTGTTTGATGGATGTCGTAAGACAATACGTATGTGTGCTGATAGTGCCGTGTATTTTGTAAATATACATAAACATTGTTAATCTCTATTACCAGTTTTTATTGTTATTCACATTTATATCATATATTTATTATTTCACATTTAAAATAGATTGTAAATATTCGTTGAATAAAAAATCCATTATTAGAAACATATCTTCATTATTCCTAAATGCACCATTGTAAATGTGACCCACTAAATTACAGAAAAATTATACATAAATGTCTCTTCCTTGACCCCATCACGACTGAAAATAACTATGCATATCCCTAACTCAGAATATCTCATTTTTAGGAACATCAATAGCGTGAATAGTACACATCTGACAACACATCCACCAGTCAACTACAACGACACATTCGACGGTGAACTACACGTATTTTCCACAATAACCTGCATTTATGAAATAATAAAACAACACTTAAATTTACAACGCAAGATATTTTTACATCTCTAAAAAGTTTCAGAATTACACACGGCCCGTGTTTTCAACAGCTTGTTCAGGAGAGCTACTCCATAATCAACTTCACAGTTTGACTTCGGCAAATCCCTGAGGTAATCAGTAGTGACCTGGAACATGATGCGTTTCCATTCAGCTTTTTTTTAATACTCCTACGGCGAAGAACTAAAATAATGCGAACACACACATGCCACAGCTAGCCCAGCAGATCTCAGCCTCCGCCTGCGCCACCGCCACCGCCACCGCCACCGGGGTGAGACTTGGCCATTCCGAAGATGAACAACCAATCGCACAAGAGTTGATACATTTCTTTTTCAATGTACGATATTTTTTCCTTAAATCGGGACATAAAAAAAACAAACAAGTGTTTCACTTTCTTGCTACGGAGCAGAGAGAAAGTTATGTAATGCTGCGCGAAAAAAACGGCGAATTTTCGGCAGAAAAACTTATTTCCGGAACCTGGCAACGAAAAAGTGTATAAACCCAGTTGCTAAATTTCGAAAAAAAATCTCTAAACGTGGTGTAGCCAGAATCCATGTTTCGAAGATCCTTGATACCGAAAAATCGAATGACAGCAAAACGTCTGTCCGTCCGCCTGTCCGTCCGCCTGTCCGGCCGTCCGTCCGTCTATCCGTCCGTCCGTCTGTCCGTCCGTCCGTCCGTCCGTCCGTCTGTCCGTCCGTCCGTCTATCTATCTGTCTGTCTGTCCGCCCGTCTGTCTATCTGTCTGTCCGCCCGTCTGTCTATCTATCTGTCCGTCTGTCTGTCCGCCCGTCTGTCTGTCTGTCTATTTCGCATGGAACGGAATTTGAACAGAGTTTCGATAATTTGTGTATTCAAGTTTAAGATACTTGAAAGATAGTAATGCGCGCCATTTCTTGCAAATTTCAATATTTCCAAAAATAATAAAGTTAGAAAAAAGGAAAAATTCACATGTTAACATACTTGATATGTAAAATAAATAGAAAAAATACAAAATAATTTAAAATATGAAAAACTAGCGTACCCGTGCGAGAACTTTCGCATGTTAAATCCCACCCTTTCCCTACCCATTTGTCTATCCTTTCCATAAAGGAGAGGAACTACTAATGTACTTACAGAATATCAAACAAAATAACAATGCTATTGATGTTTGAAACAAATTTTCAATTAAAGTTTATTCAACATTATAGAGAGATGTTCTTGGAACAATTCATACTCCTTTAAAAACAACATTTGAAGAAATGTTTCAATCTTCCTTGAGAGTTAGCTTTTCGCTTTCCTTGATAGTCAAATAATAGAAAAGGTTTTTACTCTTGAGAAAGCCAAGTAAAGTAGTGCGAAAATACCGAATCGGGCACGAACAGACCTACTCATTGCAATATTATTTAACTTTCCTTGATTTGTTATGAAGAACCGAGTGGGTTTTGGAGAGTCAGGGTGCCAGCTTGTTGGGTGAGAAAATTGAAAAATTATTTGTATACTAACAAGTATTGAATTATTTTCTGCGTCCTTACGTACCTCAAGAAAAGCAATTCCGAGCCAAAAAATAATCAAACTAATGTTTTCACCTTTGAGTATAAATACTATTTGTTAGCATTAGAAACAATTTAGTAGGCATTAGGAAGCCCACTTCGATACATGAGAATGTTGCTCAAACGATGTTTGCATTTTTAATATCTTAACGAACCGACACCTTGAGTTTAATATCAAACGGCGTTTTATTTACAATATACGTTTGCAGCTGGGCGTCGGTGAACATACTTCCAGATACCGCCAACATTTAAATCGTGCGTTTGGACAGCGATCGTTGGCAGTTGTCGGGTGACTTGCACTATTCTTTCTATTATTTTAAATTTAGTTGTTTTTTAATTGATTCACGTAGTATTGTAGGCCAGCGCGTTTTGATTTTTGTTTTCCATTTATTTCAAGCTATTTTACTTTAGCTACTCTCAAAAGTTTGTTATTTGTGTTGTGCCATAGCACAAGTTTTCCCCCACTACCTCTGCGTACCCGTGCGAGAACTCTCGCATGTTACACCCCACTCTCATCCCTATCCTATTTTCATTCTAAGAGGGAAAGTAGTTAACAAAACGTGTTTATTTGTTTAAAATCTATAAAGGTAACTTGCAATGTACTAACACAATTACAAATAAAATAAAAAACAATGCAATTAATGTGTAAAAGAAATTTTCAATAAATATTTATTCAATATCATGGAGAATTTGCTTGGAACAATTCCCAACACTTACTTAAAGACATTTGAAGTAATTATTCAATATTCTTTGTCATTTAGGTTTTAGTTTTTCGTGATAGTCACAAAAATATTAGCTTTTTACTTTTGAGAAAGCTACGTGTCTGAACCCGTTAACTTGAAAATTTCATCGAATGATAACGAAAATATTGGTACAGGTAAAAAACAAACAGTCTTCACTCTTCACTGAACATCCACATCCCTCCACAATTAAGTACACAGCACTTATAGACCATGAAAAAACGTTAATTGAATAGTTTCACTACACACATAAGAAACAATCTTTATAGGTATAGGTATCAAGCTACTATAATAGTACTTCTAGTTGTTGCTGGAGAGCAAATCTTGAATTAATGATTATGCAAATAAACCTCGTCAGACTGCACAAACTACGGTGTTAACAGAAAGCGTAAATAAAAATTGTCGAATCTAAGCCTTCTAAGCGTATCGCCACAAAAATTGCTACCAGCAGGAAGGGCTGAAATATTGAGGTGGCCTTGATAGTATTGAAGCGTGGAACCGAAAAGTTAATTGAATGGATCAAAGAATGTCCCATCTTGTAGATTATGGTGTGAAAAACGTTCAGTTTGAGGCCTTTGTCCTCAAAACTTTACTTTTTAAGGATCTAAAACGCTTTGTTTATGAGTTATTCGCTGATGTAGGTTGACGTGTGATGCGGGTTGCATTTTACATGAATATTTCGATGCTCTTTTTTAAAGAAATTATCCATATTTTTAAAGTCAAAGTGGAATTCGTCAAGTCTCCGTGAAATTCTCTTTCTTTAGAGCCCTCATTTATAAAGATTGGTTGCGTGTGAGAGCCGGAACCCAAAGGTATACTACTGAAATAATACAGGAGACGATGTTCGTCTATTTTCGCGATTTGACGTGAGGAGACTGAGATGCGACTTAATCCCGTTGCGTGCGAAGTCCGACTACACACGCGCGCACTGTCATTGCAGCCGGTGCGTTCGGCATTGGGGAAAATGAGGAACTTTGCGCAGACTAATTGGTCAGATATGCGAAGGAGGTTCCAAAGGGGAAGAAAAAATTAAAATTCCAACCTATGCCTATTTTATAGATGCAATTAAAGGCGAGACAGAGATGTAAATAACGCAACAAATGAAAACGTGTTTTCTTGATCTCGATAATGATACAAGCGTTTCTTGAATATTGGTTATCTAATGACCTAATTTTCATATTACGTAGCTGAAGGGTAAAATACTGCAGTAGTTTAATTAATAATCTGACTCATACTACAGAAATCAACATTACAAGACAAAAAATATGAAAATTAAATACAGAAATGCAAAAGAATGGAAACCTAAGACTGTGCTCGGTTTAAATTTATTTAAAACGTTGAACTGAAGAAGATCGCACAACTTTCGCAGTGGTGCTCTTTCAAAATAAATAAAATCTCGTGAAAAGTGAATTAAGAAACATCCAATAGTACGTAAGCATAGTTGATTTCCAATGACATTTATTCTTTGTTCTCTATGTATTTAAATAATAATGTCATAGAAGATATCATCTTCATGTGTAGTAAACTTGTATTACTGCACAAGCTCGAAACGTGGAACTGAATGCAATAAAGTAATACGTAAAAATTAATAAACTTATTAAATATTTTAAAAAAATTAACTAAGACGACCATTGATTTATCCGTCCACCCGCCCCGTTTGGCCCAGTTGGCGAGCCAAAGTGCACAGCGCGGCACGCGGCCCGAGAGGCAGTCGAGGCGGTTGAGGCTGAGGCGGCGAGCAGCTGGCGCCACGCGGCACCTGCTCCACGGCCGAGGGCAACAGCGGCGCAGCAACAGCGGCTGCAGGGGAGGCAACAGATGGAGAGCCCAGCGCGAGCTCCGCGCCGGCAGCAGCCGCGCACAATGCAAGGTGGCGCTCCCATTACCGATTCCTTTCCCTCAGGGACCCACCCGCCACCGCCGCCGCCGCGGCGCGCCGCCTCAATGAGGCCGAATTACAGGCCCTCCGCTCAGCTCCGCGCCGCGCCGCGCCGCGCCGCACGGCCCCGGCATCGCCGCGAGCGCGCAGCTGGACGGCGAGTGGGCCACGAGGGGGCGTGGGCGGTGGGGGAACCCGAGTCGAGAGCAGGTGAGTTGAAGGCAAGGCCGTTCTCAAAGGAGTCCTCAGAAGGACCCAGATCCGCCCATCGGTTTAACTTTACATACATAGTTTCACTGAAGCATAGAGGACCCAAGGACACTTCACTGTATACAATGAAACTTGAACTGGATAATTTAGCACACTGCTGCCTCGCATGTATTGAAAACTTACCGCTTGCACTAGTAATGAAAATTCCACAATGTAAATAACACTAAAATGTTTGCATATCAGACAGGCTGTGAGATTACGTGCTTAATTACGAGTCCCTAAATTCTGTCTTTGAACTGTCTGCTGTAGTCAGAAGATAACTTCGGGCAATTTGCACCTCTAAAACTAAGCAAAATATTAACTAATAAATATTTATAGGAAGCAGCGACAAGTAAATACGAAATACTACACAAATCTACAAAGAGGCAATATGAAGGAAGAGGAATAATGTCAAGTGGAAGATCAGGGTGACAAAAAGCCAGAAGGCCACGTACGAAAAAGTGGAATAGCAGTTACGAAGCAACGAATCCGCGTAAAGCCGACTGCCGTAGTAGAGTAATCGGAATGAATAGTGCTAGAAGGCGAGAAGGAGAATGACGAAGGCGAAGAGAAGTGGAGGAACACGAGCGCGGCAGAAAGTTGGAAGGACAGCGTAAGCGAGGGAGAAGCGGAGGCCGTTGTCCAGACGCCCGGTGGCCGAACAATACGGCGGCTCTGACGTGTAATTACCACCGGCCGGGGCTCGTGTCGGCCCCTGGCGGCGACGCCATCGCAACTACGCCTCCTCGACGTCATCGCCACCTCCTTCTATCTCATCTCGGCTGCCATTCCGGAGCGGCGGCGGCGGCGCCGCCCACGCAGTTTGTTTTTCCCCGCCCTGCTGTGAAGGCTTTCGAGTTTAACAATTGACTCATATATAGCATTGTAGACATACGTAAACATACTCAAGTCGTTTTTTTTCAATCCTTAGTAAAATGGAAAAATAATGAACTATTGGTCATAAAATTAAAAATTTGTTAATTTTGTAAGGAAAAGCAAGAATAATTTAGAATGAATGTAAAATTAGTAACGAGATATTTAGGTATGATAGTTTACATTTACCATTTGGGAATTTTCATTTAATTTGTGTCATAGGATAAGTATCACAACTGGAACTCGAGAGAGGCATGTTAGAAAAATGGTTAATCGTTTTAGAAATATAGAGCATAACAGTCTATAATCAACTCGTAATTGTTTTGCTTCGAATGTGCCAATTAGAATGCTTCTAATATTCTGTGGTCTTTATTTTGTAAAATTTAAAGTATGTAAATAAGGAAGTGTGTATCATTTTGCCCAAAATCTAATTAATTACATTACCGGCCGCTAGCTATCCGACGCCGACGCCGCCGTCACGCAACTATGAGCTCTCCATCATCATCATCATCATCATCACTTCATTTGACTAATTTCAGCCGGTCTCTTAGTGTCTTTCGTTGAAATGTCAACTCTGTGCTGAATGTACTCCTCGAACTCTACCAGCTAAATGAAAAATAGCGTAAAACTGTTGAGTTAGAAAGATTAAATAGGATGTAGTCGGTTTTTGACTAGACTAGTATAGACCACAATACTACATAATATTTCATTATCCAGCAAGTAATAATTTTTGTGCTGTTTTCATTCTCATCAGTCATGATCAGAAACGCACAACTCTCGGTATCTCGGACATAACCTTCTCCACATGCTCTCAAGTTCCCATTCGCATCATCAGTGTATTGGAATACGCTCTAATCCGCTCGCGTGGCAATCACGTACTCAGCTCTCTAACCCTTCATTTCGCCTCCTGATCAACTTCCTGACCACCTGATCTTTCACTAGCTATTACGCCCACCAGCTTCTACAGAGAACATCCACTCCACACGCTCACCTACTGTGCGTGAACGCCACATATGTTTGCGGTTGGGCGAGGGCAGATGGCAATGAGTATGAAAGAAACGTTTGTGGTAAGAATCAAGATTTTATTTGACGGCCATACCAACAGGTGGAAGATAACAGTCAAATCATTTTTGCTAATGACAAGCAGGGGCGAATCCAGCCGATCATTTTGAGGGATGGGCATCGTAGATTTTTGTTAAATAATAAACAAATTTGTTATTATATTGTATAATATAATGAAAAAGTTATGGGCCCATTCCCCCCCTCCCGGATCCATCAATAACGATAAGGATAATTTTTAAAAATTGGACTTCGAACTCAAAGTCGAGGACATTTCGGCAAGAGATTTATGCACTTGCACTATTCGCATTTCACTTGAACAATTGCATTATTCGCATGTGTAATCTCAGCTGAACAACTGTTCTTCTTGCGTAGTTATTGAAATGGTTTCTACGTTTCCCAACACATAAATTAGTTAGCACAGATATAACTGCGTCAGTTTGGAGATGAGAGATCTGATATTCCGCACCAGGAAGGAGCACACAGAGGGGGTGCACTTTGCAGCAAGAGTGGTAGAGAGACGGGGGGAGCGGCAGAGACGGGGGAGCGGCAGAGACGGGAGAGCGGCAGAGACGTGGGACGGCAGAGACGTGGGACGGCAGAGACGGGGGACGGCAGAGACGGGGGACGGCAGAGACGGGGGACGGCAGAGACGGGGGACGGCAGAGACGGGGGACGGCAGAGACGGGGGACGGCAGAGACGGGGGACGGCAGAGACGGGGGACGGCAGAGACGGGGGACGGCAGAGACGGGGGACGGCAGAGACGGGGGACGGCAGAGACGGGGGACGGCAGAGACGGGGGACGGCAGAGACGGGGGACGGCAGAGACGGGGGACGGCAGAGACGGGGGACGGCAGAGACGGGGGACGGCAGAGACGGGGGACGGCAGAGACGGGGGACGGCAGAGACGGGGGACGGCAGAGACGGGGGACGGCAGAGACGGGGGACGGCAGAGACGGGGGACGGCAGAGACGGGGGACGGCAGAGACGGGGGACGGCAGAGACGGGGGACGGCAGAGACGGGGGACGGCAGAGACGGGGGACGGCCGAGACGGGGGACGGCCGAGACGGGGGACGGCAGAGACGGGGGACGGCAGAGACGGGGGACGGCAGAGACGGGGGACGGCAGAGACGGGGGACGGCAGAGACGGGGGACGGCAGAGACGGGGGACGGCAGAGACGGGGGACGGCAGAGACGGGGGACGGCAGAGACGGGGGACGGCAGAGACGGGGGACGGCAGAGACGGGGGACGGCAGAGACGGGGGACGGCAGAGACGGGGGACGGCAGAGACGGGGGACGGCAGAGACGGGGGACGGCAGAGACGGGGGACGGCAGAGACGGGGGACGGCAGAGACGGGGGACGGCAGAGACGGGGGACGGCAGAGATGGGTAAGTCAGAGACGTGGACGAGAGGGTTCAAGAATAGTGTGGATGTCGAAACCGCTAAAAGCGGGGGAGGTGGTTCAAATTGGGGGGGGGATGTGACGGAGGGACGGCGGCGGTGGTGGCGGGGAGGGCCTGGGCAGCTGGTAGCGAGAAGCGGCAGTGTCAGGGGTAGCGCAAGTCCTGGACGGCGTTTTGGCACACTTTAGCAGGAGCGGCGACGTCAATGAGGCGCTGATTGGGCTTCGCCGCCCAAGCTCAATGCCGCAATTAACGGAGTCTGTCATGCCGGTGCTTCTGCGTACGAGCCGGCGTTCTCGGCCCCATCGTTGTTTCTGTTGGCGTCCAAGCCCCTGCAATATCGTCGACGGAACAGTTGCGGGGCCGCCTTCATACTGGAAACGTCACTTTATGAAGTTGGTCACAACAGGTAGTTTACACCAGCTGTTGAATATCCCTTCCCTTACAACAATGTATTTTCGTTGAGAAAATAACATTTCCAAGCTGAATTAATTTTAACTATATCAAAATACCAGTGGCTTAATCTTCATTGAAAAAGAGCCAAATATTGCAAAACATAATTAATAAATTATATATCTGAAACTGTTAATGTAAAGTACATTATACACACAAAATAATTGGCAGTTCATTAAACTTATCGAGTAGTGATTTCTTCGGTTGCTTTTACTCATACACTTTGCAATATCGTCCTCCGAGGTTTAATGTCCCATTTGTAACTGTGTATCAAGTCTGTTTCTCGCTTGTCTCATCACAACTTCCTGAGCAGCCCACCCGTTCGGTCTCAGCACACTTCCGCTCAGACATCCCCATCTCCACGTCCTCTTATCGCACGCAGCCCAGCTTGGGAGCACAACTCGTCCCTTCCGCCACTTTCATTCCAAAAGGGGACGTTTATTTTATCCTTTGTTGCCAAAATCATTGATGCCCACGAGTTAGAACAATGTGTTTTAGTCTTTCTCTCACGAAATCTTCGCATATGAATATGGCATACAACACAATTTTGCTAGCCAGATAGAAAGCTTCCTTTAAGATTGATATTAATTTAATATTCACCTTTTCTGGAATAAATAGGATCAATCCAGATTACTCCCAGGACTTTATCTACACTTGATCATAAAAGGTCATTCTATGTACACATGTTATTCCGAAAAATAAATGTCGTTACTACAGTTCATGCGTTAATTTTGGTGTATAATTTGTGCTTATTGCTAATATTATAATATCAGCAAATTTCTGCCAGGTGCAATTCCCGCTGACAACCAATTGTCAGTCGTTTGGATCGTCATTCTTAATCCAAACAATAATGATGACGTTAATTCCAAATAATTCACATAGATTTCAATTTGAATAATCCTTATGTAATGTATAACTTTGATATCTGAATGTATCGAAGTAATAATCCTCTTATAAATATCCTTTCAAAGTTTATTTAATTAATTTTGTTTTTTTCAAACATTACACAAGTGTAATTTTTTGAGAGATCTCTTACATATTCAATATGCACATTACCAGCAATTTGTAAACATTATATTTGTGAGTAAGTGCTTCAAACGACTTTCAAATGAAGTGTTTCGAAAACTCAAAACATTTATGTGAAAAAGAGCTTCAAATTCCACATTTAGAGTAGCAATGGCAATTTTCTTTTAAAAATGTGTAATGTGTTTTAAGAAAATGGCGCTTAAGCGCTACTGTAAATGCAGGGATAAAACAGGGATTCTGGCTCCACCACGTGTTAGAGGATTTTTTCTTAATTTAGCACCTGAATTTATTCACTTTTTCGTTACGAAGGCGCTGTAATAAGAATTTTTCTGCCGAAAATCCGCCGTTTTTTCAGGCAGCATTATATAACTTTCCCTATACTATACCTACGTATAGTATACGGGAACGTAAAAAATATATTTATTATTTACCAAAAATCTACGACCCCCCCCCCCCGAATGAAGGGTTGGATCCGCCCCTGTCTTTCATGTATATCTCCATTGCTTCAATCGAACAAAGCATGAAGTCAAACTTCGTTCCAAATTGAGTATAATCTTTTTTCACTAAAACGTGGTTCATCCAGGTCCATTTTCAGCGAAAGGCACCCATGCAGTACATCGAGAACGCAGAAAGTCACCTCTCGCAACCCACGTCGAAGACATTCTTCAAATACCCAGACCTTCCATCGATACTCCTCCATCTGATCAATTGGTCGTAGCTCGGTGCCGCGCTCCGCCTCATTCCTTTTTACGCCCGGCGGCGCCGGCGGCGGCAGCAGCAGCAGCGGCGCCGCCGATTCGCGTCTCGTCATGAGGTCGTCTCCGCGCCCGTTGCCGCCCGCGCCGTGCGCCATTCCGCGCGGCAGGTGTCTGGCGGCCAGCACGCTCTCCTCGTCGTTACCTCGGGGCGCGGTCCTCGTTCGCTCGCTCGCGCGCGCGCGCCTCACCTCGTCTCGCCGCCCTTCGCCTTGTCGTAAAATATTTACGACGCCTGCCCACGCCGCATCGCTCCGCGTCGGGAGCACGCCGTCCCGCCCGTCCCTGCCGCCCCGGCCGGAGTCGGTGTCAGCCTCCGACCCGCGACGCCCATTCGCCCCGCGAACTCTTGTCTTCACAAGGAGCCCAATGAGTGATGACCGAATGTGACCGCATTTTCGCGTAAAAGTAGAAACAAATATTTTTTATGAAAATTGTCTTGTGATTATACGCGTATACATGTACCAAAATAAAAAGTTGCTATTAAAAAAGACTGGCAGTAGTGAGTCTTCTATTCTCTTCAGTCAGGTTTTCGGTCTTGCCCCATCCTATTCCCCGCTTGACTCTTGGGTCCTACTAGTTCTCTCGCAATAGATACAATTCCTCCAGGAATATTCCCACTGAAGGGTAATTTCGCACTCCCTGAACATCGCAAAGGCTGTTATGTAACAATTTCATAAAACTAATGATCAAACTAAAACTGACCTTTTTATGCATAAGCAGAACCGTTTTTATCTCTAATGTGTTTGTAACACTGAATCTACGTAACTGAATAACTTTGACTCCATTTGTTTCCATAGCAACAATAAAAAGTCACTCCAAATCTTTCAACATCGCACTCCATAATGAACAATATTCTCAAAATTAAGTCTACAGAAAATGTTGTAGAATATAATATTTACAGAATGTATCAGTTAACTCAATGGTATTTTCATGCATGATTTGCCATGATGATGAATGATGATTACTTGATGAATAATGTTTGAAAGAACACGTACCTTTCTACATATTTTGTCAATTTTTGTCTCCTAATTAAAACAATTGAAATGTGTCTTTATGAATGTTATAAACACCTACAGTTATTCGCAAATTTTTTATTGAAAAATTAGAAGACTTTTTATGTTATTGGGCGTTTTCGTGCGTATTTGAGAGTTTCTGATAAGACAATATTTAGCTCACTTCAAAGAAAAATTTTGAGTTTTCTAGAAACTTCACAAGACATTCATTTGAAAGCAGGTACTCGGAAATGCAATAATGTATCAAAAACGCCAGTAACTTAAATATTAACGACGTGAAAGATTTAAAAAAGATTTAAAAGGACTACATTTGCATTGATTTTCAAAACTCAAAAAGACACATCAAATTTGCGTTGATGCCATGTTATTCAGTGTGTATTCATATCAGTCAAATATGTATTCGGTTAACATATTGAAATCACCAAATTCATCTTTCACAAATTAAGTACAAAATGAATGATTTTTTCTCCGCAACATGAAAGTGACAACGGTTTCGATGGAAAGTGAAATCTCTGCTTCCACACCCCCATGCATTTACAAAAACAAAACAATGATTTTAATTTTTAAAATTATGAATGTCACAGTTTGCATTGGACTTGATTTAACTAAAATTCAATAAATATGTTAATGGCTTTTGAAAGTATGAACAAATTCCGTCAAACAAAAAACATTAAAAATGCATTAAAGATATGAGAATTTTCTTTTAAAAAATGTACTTTTTGGAAATGTTTTATGTACTTTACACGCATGTATAATTATGTTCCACTAGTACTGGGGGTTATGATCTCTATTCTTGACCGCTACGGCATTTTGAGACTGGGAAATTTGTGGTAAGAATCGTATGACTTTTTTGTCCATTCTACCCACCGTCCGAAGCCAAATGGTATTTTTAATTATGCTCACAGTGTCATTAACAAAACGCTTCTTTAGTTCGTTTCTGCTCCATTAATAATATTTTTATTAATCGACATTTATGGATCATTGTAAATAATTTTAACTGGTAATGAGATTAATCGAAGCCATGGAAATAGTTTCGAAGATTAACAGTGTGTACAATCCTATGAATCACAGACAAAATCGTAAACTTACTACACGACATCCATCCGTCTTCAAAAATGTGTTTCAAAATAACATTTTTAATTTCATACTAATCCAGGCTGTTCCAACACGGACCCTTGCGGGGGCGGGCACGGGCACCCGGGGGCGCCCGCGAGCGCGCGCGCTCGCAATCGTGGCCAGCAGAGGAGGAGGTCGTGGAGATGCAAGCCCTCTTCTCACTTTCTCTTTTCTTTTCGTGGGAGCACTGTGAGTAGTGCGATGGCTGGCAGAGGAAGCCACAGCCGCTTGTTCTGTCTCACCGGATACCTTGCCATCGTCGAAGATAAGATAACAGATTTGCAGAACTCCCTACTTCTAAAGGAGAGATATTTTAATAAATGTAAAGAAGATAATGCAATGATCATTTGTTGCGATGATATCAGAATTTACATGTGAAGTCTTCCCCACGCTTCATAAAATGCAGCTAATATTATATTTGTTTGCCTCAACATATTATTAGCAGCTTTTCTCTGCAAAGAAAATAATAAAAATCAAAGAAAGAACCCAACTTCAGGACAAGACATTGAAGAGCGTTCTAAGTATCGCAAAAGCCGAAGGACTGACAGCAGACATTGCTTCACTTGTTAAGAAAAATATGTCCAAAACTAATTTCATAAAATATTCGAATCGAATTTTACGTTTCCTGTTAAACTTAGATTTATTTCTGAGTATGAGCCCCGGCGTGCCCTCTGCTCCCCAACCTTACCGCTCCCTGCTTCGGCTTGCAACAACGAATTGTCGCCAAGGCCAACTCGCGCCCCGAGGGCTTATACTTCCCCAGGCGCGGCAGCGTTGGCAACAGTCTGGGCCCGCCAGTCTCCGTCAGTGCCCGTGGTGGTTCGCGGGCGCCCGCGTGCCCGCCCGCGGACAGCTGAGTTGGAACAGCCTTTGCTAATCCAAATTTGTTTAAACCAAATGTAAAGAAGATAGTGCAAACGTTTTTATTTGCAATTTTTACGATGCAAACATTTTTATTCGTATTGTAATTACTAAATGAATGCGTATTGCATACGCTCAATATTTGAGCCATCCAAATTCTTCTTCATAACAAATTATACCTGCAAATTAATTTATTATGATCGGAGCGCGCCCATACATTTTAAAAATGGACGTCAAACAAGGAGACAAGACACGAAATGAGCAGATAGCCGTATTGCACGAGTTAACTACTCTTCCCTATTAGTGGGAAATTATAGCAGCACTAACGCAAGCAAAAGTCTCAAAAGAATACATGTTTTACATACTATATTATTTTCCTGAACGAGTCAAGTTGTCAAAAGATGTATTCAGTAAATTGCATTAACCTGATAAAATAAAACTTGAAAGAAGAAATCAACTGTTTAATGAAGAGTACTCTCGGACAAAGATACGCAACCGGAACACACCGCTACTAAATAACTGCATTCAGTTCAGGTCGTGTGCTCCTTACAATGTGGGTGCAGATAACGTGTAGGGCCGCCATTACATCCCCATTCCCGCCACCGCTGTCCTCCCCCTCCCCGACCGCGACCCCGCCCCCGCGCCGACCACGCAACCGCGACACCACATCGGCGCCGCAAGGAACCTGGGACGACGCCGTTGGCGGCGCGGCCGCCGTCAATCAAGGCCAAGGGTCACGGGGAGACGATGCTTCGCGCGCGACAGGTTTCCGCGACAGGCGCAATCTCGGGAACAACACAATCCAATTAAGAAATTCCTCGTTGGAGCGAGCCAGCGCGCGGCGTGGAGCGGGGCGGCGCACAGTGTGTAATTTTGACCAACTAGCGGGAAAAAATTGAATTTTCGACTTAATTGAAATAGTAAAATTGTTATATTTCTGTGTAGTAGTATGTCTGAACTATGTGGGAACGTTATTAGTTTTCTCTTGAAGGTCACGTGGATCCCATAGTGCATGTCCAAACACGTCCATCGCCGCTCCGCCAGCGCTCAGCTCTGAATGGCCCTTTTCAGTCCGTGAAGTTCTCTTCATAGGGATACACTACTTATCTCATTCTGTGATTTGTGGGTGTACTATTAGTAATGTACATGCTTTTACACTTATTTTTATGTGGATAAAATTCAAGTCTTTATTTTTGTTGTGCCTAAAATCGTTAATGGAAAAGGTAAGCGATTTATATTGAATGTATTACACGTTCTCCAAATTCAATTAAGAGTTCTAGTGTGTTATACACCATCGATCCCACCATATCAAACGTGTATATGTGATATAAGCCGATCGTGGAAAAGGCGCCCTCCGCCGCTACCGCCACCGGCGCCCGCGCCCGCATCCACCCTTCCTTTGTCGTCTGAGACCTTTCACTACTTTCAAAAGGCTAGCGCCCATCGACGGAGTATGCCGCTAAGCTCAGCCGTTACCGGACGTTGGAGATTTGCGCTTCGCAGAAAGAATTAAGGGAAACTTATTTCTAGAATTCTCACACCCTCAAATGTTATTTTCAACGGACATGCGACGATATTTCTATGGGCTAAAGTGACGCCTCACTCCCACACCTTTCGTTTAAAATAACGAATAAGAGAATAACCTCGCGGGTGGATGGTGGGAGACAGAAGTTTGGTGGTGAGTGTAGCTTCGTTTCAAATTCAGATTCCGACAAATTTCACTGACGAGTAAGCGTCAAACGGCCTCTCCGGCTCTTGACGGATGGCGCGGCATCCGCCGTATTTCGCGAAGTGCGAGACTTGCACTTGATTTGACCGTCATTTACGCAGTGGAGTAAGCATTAATATTCCGATCGCCACATCGTAAGTCAGCTTGAGTCGTATGGTGACGGATGGTTAAGTGGACGCCAATTGCCAGCATTCGCCATAGCAGATTCATATAATAATCTGCCGGCGGTCAATATCCTCCCACGTCAACTTGGCTGGTGGGTACCTGCCGCCAGCGCACCCCGCGCTGCCGCCGCCACCACTGTTGCGGGCCAGGGCGAGAGGGTCGCCAGTACCTGCCCATTTGAAGGACATCTAAACGCGGTGTAATAAACTGTTGCGTCAGCAATACGCATTGTTTTTAGTAGTTATAGTAGTAGTAGTGGTAGTTTGTTTTTTATTGCTAGGCGGGCCGCGCGTTGGCCGTGTAACTTAAAGTTATATGCAATTTTAATGTTGTTTGAGCAGAATGAATAATCTGTTTCATTGCAATGCATGTTTGCAAGACCTGCTCCTTCCCGCATCCCGCGAAGTTAGAACAGGGCAAAATTAGTTAATAATCTTCCTCCATGAATAATTGGGTGGGGGATTATTACAACACCTTTCGGGCCATATACATTTTAAAACTAGTACTTTTGGGTTCTTAATCGTGAAAAGACTAACTGCTTATACCTGCTTATCAAAATCATATACAATATATGTTTTTACAGAAAGGCTCTACAAGTTACCCGCAGGTTGTTATTTGATACATGAGTAAAAAATTCAATTGATGAGAGATCTGAAGCTGTATTAAATGTTTTCTTAAGTGAATTAGGAATTGTAGAACCTCAAAAAGCAGTGTTGAACAAAATTAAGTCTTACGTTAAATGTATTTGTCAAAATATTAAAACATGATTGCAAAACTCCGTAAGACGTAAAGAGTTGTTCTTGAAATATAATTCGTTCTGGCTGCAAGAAAACTCTTACCCTTCCTGATTAAATGTTAGAGCAGACCTGCACAACGCCTGCTCCCACGGGCATTCTGCACTTGGGAGCCGATCGTCTGCCCGTGGCAGCGCCGAAAGTGCAAGTAGTGGGGAGTAGGAAGCTTTGCGGGGAGGGGAGAAGTCTCACGTAGAACGACGCGGCGCGTAGATTGAATGCCTGGGCGTCTAATAATGATCCATGCTTCAAAATTAATTGCCCATTTGTTTAAATGGATTATGTCTAGTATTTCAAGTTACCAGGATCATAATTCACTGTTCACGTTCTGTGCACTACTGTATATCCACCTTTGTATCCACCAATGTATGTATTTTAATTTTCTAATTTTTTTAAAGAAAATAACATGCTCATTGTGGCTCTTACGCATTATTTTAAAGCAATAGCTTTAAAATATATGCTTATATAGAAGAAAAAAATTATTATTTAATTTTAACACAAAATTGCAATTTAATAATTGATTGTTCACCAGGAATGTTATAATCTCCAAATTATAGAAAAATGAACAAAATCATGAGGGCAATCTCTGACATCAAGATTGAAATAAAAATAGAATATGTGGCAATTCCAAGAAGGGTAATGTTTAATAGCACATTTGGGACCATTTTGCCCCATTAGGAAACTGAACAAAACAGATCAACGAGCAAACTCCTGTGACGATATGTTACGGACAATCGTAAGATAATCAAGGGTATTGGTTAAATAGAATGCAAAGGGCTTTATATTTTTACACGATCTCGTAAACGACTCTACACTCTTGTCAGAAATTAGAACAGAAAATAATCATGATTTTTTTAAGAACAATATGTTTTTGCTTTGAGAGAACCGTCTTATTCAATTAAACATAGTTAATA
Source organism: Acheta domesticus (assembly GCA_031308135.1). NCBI lineage: Eukaryota > Metazoa > Arthropoda > Insecta > Orthoptera > Gryllidae > Acheta > Acheta domesticus. Next base: position 92,675,536 of record JAHLJT010009436.1, on the reverse strand, counting down.
AAAAATAGTTTATTACTGTCATCAAACAAAAACAATTCAGTATCAAAATTTTGTGTTTAGCACAACACTAAATTTGTGATTACATCGTAGCAAAGCGAATTACATTATAAGCCCTACAAGCAATTATAATACTTGGGGTCGAAATCTAATATGTATAATTCGTTGTAGTTTCATATTTCGCCCTGTCATATACCGAGAACAAACATTTGCAATATAATACAAAAGACAATATTACTTGAACTGTATATGACCGTCATGTTCTTACCGATTGCTCTTTAAATTTACGCGCTATCTTTCGAATTGCGCATTCTGATTGGTGGTCCCCACTCCTAGATTGTATCTCATTTCCACCCTTCATCGATTTTCTCATTTGCACCCGAGTTGCCCGCACGCAGCTCCTGAGGTCAGTGAAAGTGCAAAATGCTGTGCAGGTCTGTGTTAGAGGCTGTCCCAGGTCCATCACAAATAAATGTAAAAATCAATAGAGCTAGAACCTAATGAGTCCTTCAGGTACTCTGGGATTAAAGCTAAAACCATAAAATTGAAACCTTTTGTAGACATTACTCGCTCAGAAAAATTATCCATAGTTATTGAAATCAAACTAAGGAAGTATGACAAAAGATATGTGGCAGCTATGGATAAGTAGCTTTGTGAAACCTCTTCCAATACGAGTACTACAATTAAGAAAGCTCGAAGATCCATTATTTAAAAACCTGCATCATTGTCAGTTGATCAGGCACTTGCTTTGATGGTGGATATCAATATTTCAACTCGCCAGTATGTACACATACGCCAACAAAAAATGATTTTGAGTGTATTTTGCATATTTCTTATCGTTCAGAAATACGAACATGGCATGTGAGAGGAGAAGAAAATAAAGCAAAAGTGGCGAAAGAAATAGAAAAACGTCAAGAGCAAACGCAAATAGGAATTTGCTCCACCGGCTGCTTATTAGCTCAGATCCATTCATGTCGAGCATACGTGGCAAAACTACAACTGCACTCAAAAAGTGAAACACGAACATGATTATAATCAAACAATAAAGCAAAAAAGAGACGGTACATTTAGAAGAATTACCATCAGAAGAATACGCGAGTAGTGTTTCAAACTAATTTGTAAATATAGTTGTACATTCCTCTCATTTTATTTTTGGTTTTATTTTTTCATTTTCGGTTTTTACTTTCCCGTATACGTACGTATACACGGAGTGATATACGTAGTATAGGGAAAGTTACGTAATGCTGCGCGAAAAAATGGCCAATTTTCGGCGGAAAACAATTAATTGCCGGGCCGTGAAAACGAATAAGTGGATAAAACCAGTTGCTAAATTAAGAAACAAAAATCCTCTATCTCGTGGTGTGGTCAAAATCCATGATTTGTTGCTTCTTTATACTTAATAATCGATTGACGGCATTCCGTCCGTCTGTCCGTCTGTGGTCAACGCTAGCGCCTAAACCGTTCGGTCGATTTTCTTCAAAATTGATATTCCCCAGTCGATCTGATTCCAGTCGAAGCTTTGTGATTTTGAAAAAGATTCTTTAAATTTGGGGGTACTTTATATGAAGCCCCCCGGGGATTTTCAACATTTTCTCAAAAACGGCTCCAAATTTTTTCTTTAAATTTCTTGTATGAATAGAGGAAAATACACTTTTTAACATGGCATAGGTCCGATTTTCACGTACAGCTCTGAATTTTCGAAAATTGTGAAAGTTTGAATTTTTTTCGGCGTCTTTCTCCAACTACAAAATTGAAGATAGAGATTTTTTCTTCAAATAAAATTTGTTCTGCATATTGAGTTCTTTAATAAAGGTTATGTAAATGTTTTTCACAATTTTGGTAGTTTTCGTGCAATATTGCGTGCAATATTGTAGCGTCGCGAGGTGGCGCACGTGCCGTTTCGCTGGAAAGCCCGGCCTTAAGCCGGATGGGGGATGGGGGTGGAATGCGGCGGCGCCTCGCCGGCGCGCGCCGGGCAGGAAATCCCAGCCCCAAAATAACCGGGACAACTGGGCGTGCCTGAGTGCGAGTCCATTGATGACCGCTGCTCTCTGCTGAGGGCTGGCTTGCGAGCCGAATGACGCCCGCCGCTGGTAGAGTGGGGGACGAGCCGTGGGGTATTTATTGCGGCGCCGACATGCGCTCGCGGGATACGCTGGTGAGTCGAAAGACGTGAGGTATCTCCGTGCAACCTTGCACGTTTTGGCATCCGGCCATGTAACATCTAGTTACGGGGACTTATGTCCGACAGCTCGCACTTCGCGCAGCTTCTCATGCTCTCGAGCAGAGGCACTGGGCTCAGCCTAGGGACGGTCGCGGGGTTTCGCGGCTTAGAGAATAGAAAGGTTGCCTAAGTACGCCACAATATGTGCAATTTTAAAAAAATACAAAAACAAAATTTTCTCAAAAACGGCTCCAAATTTTTTCTTTAAACTTTTGGTAGGGATAGTGGTAAATGGACTCTATCAATGACATAAAAGCCATTTTGGTCTATCGGTTGGTTTTTTCAAAAATTACCAAAATGTAAATTTTTTTACTTGTCTCTCACGTCGTTAATATTTACATTATCGGCGATTTTTTTACATTATTATATTTACGAGTATATATGCTTTAAATAATGTCAAGTAAAGTTTCTCGAAAACACTACCGTTTTCTGTGGAAAGTAGCTCAAATTTCGGCATTTTCAGAAATGCTCAAACGTCATTTTCTCGTATATGGCTGCAATTTTTTTCTTGAAACTTTTGTAACGGATAGTGCTATTTACACTCATTAGTATAGCGTGAAGTTTATTTTGAGTTTTTTTTGTTTTTTTCAAAAATTATATAAATGTAAATTTTTTGAAAGATCTCTCACATCTTCAATATGCACATTATCCGCAATTTGTAAAGATGATTATATTTGTGAGTGTAAGTGCTTCAAATACCTTCAAATAAAGTATTTTGAAAACTCAAAAATTTTCTGTGAAAATGAGCTTCAAATTTCGCATTTTTAGTAGTGCTAAAACGCCATTTTCTCTTAAACGGCACATAATCTTTAAAAGAAAATTGCCATTTACGGCTAGGTTTTTGTGTTCTTTAATATTCTAAAATTAATGTTTCTGTTCTACCAATAGGAAACCGAAAAATTAAGAAAATGACAAAAAAATGTACTTTTGGCGATGATAGATGGTAGCTGGCAAGAAAGAGTATGTGGCAATTCCGATTAGCTAGCGAAGACCCAGGAAAATAGAAAACCAATACGGGAAAGTCTGTGCCATTCTGTAGCACCACTAGTTTATTTTTATATACTTTCATTTTATTTTTCTTGCAGAGTATGTTTTGTAAAATCCAAATATTATGGCCAATAGAGTTCAACAAACGCAACGTTTGGAAAACGTATACAGTCATGAGGGCTAATACAAGTATTCAAATTTCCTAAATATTTTACAAAACATTCCTTAAAAATTTAAGTTTTACGAGTAGATTTGTTTATTTGGACATTATTTACACAACAGACCTCCAAAAATTAGGAGAAATTCATTTCAAAGAGAGTTATTATTTTTTCCTCCTAGATCGCCAAAATTACACACTGTGCGGCGCCGGGAGCCAAGGCAGCCTCGCCAACAGCCCTCGCACTGCCCCCCTCCTCCGCCGGCGAATCACGCTGAGAGCTGTCACCATGAGGCACCGCCGTTGCTGCGGATGAATGAAATCACAGGGCCGTAAACACAGCCTAAGGTGGCTCAGTGCATCAACTAATGTCGCTGCAGGGCCTTTGACAGGGAAGTTCTCGGGGTTCGAGACCCGACGGTGACAATTTTCGACACTAGTTACATAGCTAAGGTCCGTTCGCTCTAACTTTACTCAGCACGTAAACAAATGCACGTGGTCGTCACTTATTCTCATTGGCTGACGAACACCATACTCCCCTTCAGGGCGTCGTGCGCTTTAGGAGTTAGGTCCCTTTCAAAATTGATTTATTTCCTGACACTCTACACAAACAGTCAAAATAATTTTATCCTTTGCCTTGAAGTAAAATCATACACCGAGCGTGACCTTAACGGCCAACCTTCAGCTGCCAAAGGACTTCTTTGAGGTAACGTTCGTTCGCCAGGCCGTCGGCGCCGCTCCTGCCAAATTTTATCAGTAGCAGTTCTGTTTTCGAATGAGAAAATTCTAAAAGAATGCTGTATTTTTGTTTGGTTAGTGAAAGGTGTGTTTGCTCATTGCGTTGATTTTTTTCCACATCGAACGCAATAAGTGAAGCAGTTCCCAGCATCATCCGGTTTGAAGCATTCGCATGGAAAATCCCTCAGAAGTGGTGTGAAGAAGATTGTATTGATGTATTTTAATAATTAGCGGCTAAAAATTCGTCAATGACTTAATGGCAGGCGGAAGAAATGACTGCTGAATTGCAGGTGTCGGTGTCAGAAGTGTTTGAAAACTATGTAATTTATTAAGTCAATGGAAAGGTTCACGTAAGAAGTACGATGAATTGGTTAATCTGCCATTCGTATTCATATGCACATTTTTTCGTAGAAACGAATTTCCAACATAAAATAAAATTCTTTATGGGGTTAATGAAGATTGGGGACTGCCAAATTTTAAAAGAACGTCACTACATGTTTTATTGAAATTCGTGCTTCGGGCGGGATTTCACTACTTCCTTGCAAGAACACACAAATGTAAGTTCTGTGATATTTAAGGAAAATATCATGTTTTGTTTGAATTATGGGCGTATTAAAGGAGTACTAGTGAAAATAATATGTGGTAACAGTTCTGGCTGCAACATGTGCCGGCATTTGAGTGTGGTCGTGGCGCGAATGGCGCAGCCAATCACGAACTACAGGGCGGAGGGATACACTCAAAGTTTGTTTACATGCGGAGTGAAGTTACAGCGAACGGACCTTAGGTCGAATTCGGCCGCTGTCTGGAGTAGCGTACTAGCGGCCGGCTGCGATGATCGTTAGTTTTCCTTGGTTTCTCCAATCAATACCAGGTGAATGCCGAAGCAATACCCTAGCAAAAGGGCCACGGACCACGCGCGATTTTTCCTTCCTCTTTCTTCTCATATCCTCACCCCTTACCTACACACGCTTCCACTTACATGTACTATAATGCCACACATGTCGGGAGACCAGTCGGAAGCTCGTTACGGCTGGGGCGGAGCCCCGCTGGTGGGAGATACCCATTTTAAAATCAGATAGGTAATGTTACAGTACATACGCGGTTTATTGGACATCGACATAGTCATCGATGTATACCGCCTCCTTAGATAGATGAGTCACAGTTTATGATTGGTCAGGAGGGAGATGCGGAAAGAAAAATCGGATAGAAAAAGCGATAAACTTTTTGAGATACAAAATGCATGAATCAGAGCGGTGTATGTATAATTAAACACTATTGGTTTTAATTTCACGAGTGGAATAGTCATAGAGAAAAATATCAAAGAGTAGTTCGTAAAGGGATTCATGCCAATTGACTGACAATATGGCAAATAGGCAGTGGCGGATCCAGGGGGGCATGAGGACCATGAACATCCCCGAAAAAAGGCCTAGGGTTTCATTTGTTACCTTCCTTCGTTTGGCAAATTGGTTTAAATATTTATTTTAGAATTATGTAATTTGTATTACGTAAAAAAATATATCGTATAGTATCATGTATGCACTACAAAATAATATAAAATATCATAACAAATGTTTATTATTTCACAAAAATCTAACTTGGACCCCTCCAAAGTGATCGGCTGGATCCGCCTCTACAATGAAGTGTCCACCGTCTCAATGGACATTATCTTTCCAATCAAGATTATGAGACCAGTGTCACTTGCCAACCATTACACCACACAACATAAATCAGAAAATCCATTTCTACCCCGGTAAATCTGGACAACCACCGAGCCAACCAGTGCAGCCACAAGCAAAACGACAACTAGCGGACCCATAATAATCACTAACAGCACGTGATCCATCAGCAAATTTCCAGTCCCCGGCCCCGCAGCCGACGTCCAGCCACAGCACTCTCATTCGCGTCGCTTCCATCTTCATCCCGCAGCCCGCGCGCGCGACCGCACCCGCCCCCCGGCCCCGCCCCGCGCCCACCCTCCCACGGCCCTCGCTGCCCCGTCAGCGCTGTCCGCCCGTCGCCGCTGCAGCCGGTGATCCGTCATCCCCCGCCGCGCCGGCCCCCTGCCTGCCCGGCGCTCTCGGCCAGATGGGGCGAGGCAGGAGGTCACCGCTCGCCCGCCCAGCCCCGCCCCGCCACGCCACGCCGCGGAGGGCCTCGGATTCAATCCCCACGCCCCATCGAAAGACCGGCACGGTGACGGAGCGCCTGCCTCCCATGCGCCACCGCATGCGACCCACGACAAGGAGCACGGGGCGGAATATCTTCAAATCACTAGACATGTCCCTAAGTGCAGCGCTTGACGTTCATTAAATATCCAGCCCAAGGGATCTTCAACGCCATCGTTACATCGGATAAACAGATCCCCTCCTCGCTTCGCCAGTGGGGGATTTATTCAATTTCCAAAGCACTCGTGGTATTTTCATAAGTAATACCACGAGTGCTTTGGAATTTATCTGAGAATTTACAAAGCAGGAGTGGTATTTAATAAGACTCTTCCACGAACGAAATGCTAATGTTGCAGATGTGCACGATTAAACCATGCGGTCGATACGTAATTAAAATCGAGATAAACAAATGAATATACAGACGATGACATGAAATTTATGTTGATTTTGCTTTAAAGTAACAAATTTTTGATGTAACAAACATTAAGTTTTAAAGTAACAAACATATTCTTTGAGCTGAAAATACATGTATTAAACACGCACATTTTAAAATTAAATATTGAAGGAACTTCTTTATTTTCGTGAGAGCGTAGGCTTCCGCGGCCGGAGTCAATATTAAGTTGGCTGTCCGGGTGACGCCGCGTCCATGGCAAAGGTGCCGACGTTTCGGTCGCCATTCTGCGACCTTCCTCAGGGCGTAATGCCATGCATTACGCCCTGCATTACGCCCTGAGGAAGGTCGCAGAATGGCGACCGAAACGTCGGCACCTTTGCCATGGACGCGGCGTCACCCGGACAGCCAACTTAATAATATTCTTTATTTTCATTCACAATTGTGTTGGATTCTGAAACAGATGTGTTTGATGATGAATAAGTTTGTCTTTATTTATGATTTATGGTGTTGCTCATTGATTTTAAGTTACGGGTTCCATGATAGTGTTGTCTCTTGTATTATTTCAATAGTAAACATACCTTTTGCGGTTCTCACACGCAACCAATCTTTATAAATGAGGTCCCTAAAGAAAGTAATTTACAGAAACATGACGAATTGCACTTTGACTTTAAAACAATGAAGGATTTGTTAAAAAACGCATCTAAATAATTGTGTAAGTGTAATTTATATTCTTCTTCGCGTTTTCTGGACCTTCATATTTCTTTGATTTTGTCGTCAGACGCGTCACCGAATCTCGTCATGTTATTACTATTGAAAATAACTGAAAGCGATGTTAAAATCAAACTAAGTGGTGCTACAGACTGGCACAGACTTTCCCTTATTAGTTTTCTATTTCCTTGGGTCTTCGCTAGCTATTCGGAATTGCCACATGCTCTTTCTTGCCAGCTACCATCTATTACCGACAAAAGTAAATTTTTTGTCATTTTCTTAATTTTTCGATATCCTATTGGTAGAACGGAAATATTAATTATAGAATATTAAAGAACACAAAAACCTAGTCTTAAATGGCATTTTTCTTTTAAAAATTATGTGCCCTTTTAAAGAAAATTGCGTTTTAGCGCTACTAAAAATGCGAAATTTGAAGCTCATTTTCATAGATAATTTTGGAGTTTTCAAAATACTGTATTTGAAGTTATTTGAAGCACTTACACTCACAAATATAATAATGATTACAAATTGCTGGTAATGTGAATATTAAAGATATGGAAGATCCTTTAAAAAAATTACATATGTGTAACTTTACTTATGTGAACTTTACTTCATATTAAAGAGTGCAATTAGCACTATCCGTTCGAAAAGTTTGAAGAAAAAATTGTAGCCATTTACGAGAAAATGGCGTTTGAGCGTTTCTGAAAATGCGGAATTTTGAGCTAGTTTTCACAGACAACGGTCGTTTTCGAGAAACTTTACTTGACATTATTTAAAGCACATGTACTCATCAATATAATAATGTAAACAATTCTCCGCTAGTGTAAATATTAACGACGTGAGAGACAAGTCAAAAAAATTACATTTTTACAATTTTTGAAAAACCAAAAGAATACAGCAATATGGCCTTTATGTCATCTCATAGGGTACATTTAGCACTATCCCTAGCACAAAAGTTTAAAGAAAAAAATTGAGCCGTTTTTGAGAAAATTTTGAAAATGTCCGGGGGGCTACATGTAAAGTACCCCCAAATTTTGAAGACTCATTTTCGAAATCTCAAAGCTTCGAGTAGAATCAGATCGACCGGGAAATATCCATTTTGGAAGTAATCGTACGTATGGTTTAGGCGCTAGCAGTGTTCACAGACGGACAGACACAGACAGACGGACGTTTTCCTTTCAATTGGTTTTTCGGTATCAAGGACCTAGAAAACAGGGTTTCTGGCTACACCACGTGTTACGGGATTTTTTTTTCTTAATTTAGCATCTGGTTTTATCCACTTTTTCGTTTTCACAGCCCGGCAATTAATTTTTTTCCGCCGAAAATTGGCCATTTTTTCGCGCAGTATTACATAACTTTCCCTATTCTACGTATATCACTTCGTGTATACGCACGAATACAGGAAAGTAAAAAGTTATATTATACATACATACGTGGTTTATTGCACACAGCGTTGGATACAAACCTACTCCTAAGACACGTGAGTCGGAGCTTATGATTGGCATGTAGGTAGCAGAGGTAAGAAACATAGGAATGAAAAAGTTATAAAGTTCATGCGACACACCGCCATGTTTGGGGCATATTATATTTATAGTTAAGAACTATTGGTTTTAATTTCTCGAGTAAAATAGTCTAAGATAAGATTTTTTACCACTATTTTAATGAACATCAAATTGCAGATGAACTAGTATACCTGTACAGAAGTACGCAGCTATACCAAACGAAGAAATTCGTAAACGTAAATAAATATACAATATAGTGAGTGAATGAGAACGTAAAAGAACTAGCGTTAGGCATAGAAATAAACTTATAATATGATACAGGACTTACTGATCTTATCAAACACGTATCGTAAACAGTGGTCAAGATAGTCTAAAAAACAATAAGATCAGATCATGCATGTCAATGCTATTTATACGAATGGGAGAAAGGAATTTCATGGTTGGAAGCACTCGTAATGGAAAGTAAAACAAAGAGAGTACACTGGAACATTTTGGTGCAAAAATATGCCCTTCAATTTTTCCATTAATGTTGATGCAATTGATCAGTTCAATAAAAAGAAAATTTTTACTGCAAAATTTTAACTGTTCAACTAACCTAACCCTCATCAACCAAGATAGACAGCATAGGTAAATATAATGAAACCTCAACAATAATAAAAAATAGATATCCTATCCTCTCATTCCTAAACATTTTTGCAAGTATTATAGGTGCTCGATGAGTCCTCTCGTCAATTGTAGTGTTCAATAGATTTAGTTTATAGTATTAGATGTAAGTCAACAAAGCAAATGGAGAGTTGTAAAAACTGAAATTTGTATAATAATCCTACATAAAATAAAATTTTAAAAAAACAAGAATTATCAAGGTCTTAGATATTCCAATTTAATGTATTTCTTTCAGGAAACGTAACGATTCAGAAGGCTGTTGAATGACTGTTTCATTAGTAAAACATGTCCTTCACACGAGTTGAAAGAATGTCGTTGAAATACAGTACTTGATAATTTTTGTTCGTTCGATGACATCTCAGCTAGCTAGCATTCTTTTATGGAAAGGAGTTTTATTGGAGGGAGAGCGCAGACGTTCCTAAAAAACAAATTCAGAAATTTTTGGATCATGCAAAAGATGTAACTTTTAAGGAATGTCCATCTCCCGTATTAATAATTACCTAGAACCAATTGCATCTCCTCAGGATCGTATATCTATTGCGGCCCCGTTATATGGGAACACTGTCTATAAATTAATGTAATTAATATATCCACTAAAACTGATTTCAAGCCAATGATACATGTACATACGAAGAAACCATTACAAAACCATCATCTCAACCTACTTCGTATTACTAGTACTACTTCGTATGCAAAGTATTATTAGGTATATTCCTGGAAATGCCATTAAAGGAATAAATGCTTAGAAGCCTTTTTGTAAAAGCGGAATATATGTGAACTGCAATCAGCATTTGACCATGCGTCTTTTGGAAAAGTTTTCATTTAAACTAATTTCTCAGTGTAGATAAACATGTTACTAGAGTTCTGATTCGCATACTTTTCTCAAAAACAAAACATATGAAAGACGAATAAGTACATTTTAGAAACTGCCATAAACTGGTTTGGATATGATTAAATCGCAAATACATGGTATATACGAGTACAAACGAATCAACATATCACACAAGAAACACGAATTAAGCAATTGAGTTAAGAGCATTAGTGAAGTCTGAACGTGCTATTACAATGGAAATCAATGTCAAATAATATAAAGACCTTAATGGACGAGTTGTTGTGAAAATAAGCAGTATTTCTAACCCTAACCAAACTGGCAATCGAAGTGTGGAGCTTAATTGCAAATATTATATAAATTGAGAATAATAAACACAGTTCAGTTCTTTAGAATATGCAATGACAATTATCGAGTGACCCCGTTTCCATCTCGATAATTACAGTAAAAAGCGCAAATCATTTTACATCAGTTTGAAAATTACCCAAGGTATATAATAGTACATTATGAAACGATGACGTATTGACAGGTATTAATACACGAGTATCGTAAACTTCACAGGAGAGTATTAATCCCATTACATCGAGTTTCTTACGGTACTTTTTCTACCACTCATGGTAACTTTTATAAGTTAAACTACTGCATTGAATCGTTTCTTGGCAGTCGGCACTCAAGATTCAGCCAAGGTCACCTAGTGGGCACCTCTCTACCCTACACGCGCAGGTGGCTTTGTTTCACCAGAGCGCTTGCTAGGGACTACAAAAGTTGCGGGATTAATACTCCGACGTCACCATTTTCGCATTTTCTTTCATTTCTTGAAATGTGAACACCACCAGAATTATACACCATTCACTAAATATTGTAAACTAAAGAATTGTTTTTTATTTCATTTATATATATGTTATATCATATTATATATTATATCATATTTATTTAAAGAAATATTTCTCGTAAAAATCACTACCAATAAAAGAAATTAAGAAAGAGAAGCAAAATAATAATTAAATAAACGAGTGGATAAAGTGGGGTTTAATTGTATGAGTGGTATGTTGAAAACGAGCGACGATAGGAACGAGTAGTTTGATTCAACTAACATGTCCTATACAGTACTCGCTTCACTGTGCTTTCTGATGCTCGAGCGGAAGAGGCGAAGGCGACATTCCGATATCGCTTCCCGGTGACTCAGCACGCGACCCCACTGGTGCCTCCCCCCCTCTGTCTGGCGCCCCCGCTGTGACCCCCTCGCACCCCGGCGCCTCTCGCCTCGTCGTTCTGCCTCCGGCCCCGCCGTACCCCTGCCCCAGCCGCGCCGCTCCTCGGTCCCCGACCTCACCCCCCCCGCCCACAACGCACCCGTCGCCGCCCCCACGATCCCGCATCGCCCCCGCGCGCGTCTGACGGAGAGCGATAGGCGGGCGGCGAAGAGCAGAGGGCGGTCGCTCATCTCCGGGCGGCCCGTATGAATCACACAGCGGAGGCGGCAGCGACAAGGGCGGTGGCGGTTGAGTTGGCGGCGCTGTTGGAAGTGACGCTCGTGGCGGCAGTGAAGGCAGCAATGGAGGCGTTGCTGTGACGGTGGTAGCAGTTGTGGAGGTGGTGGTATAGGCGGCGCTGGTACAGGCGATGGTAGCGACGTTTCGGCGCGAAAGGGGAGCGCGTCTGCCGCAGAGGGAAGGCCCGAGCGGAAACGCAGAGGAAGGGTAGATGTGAACGCGGACAATGAGTTGATGTCGGAGCGAGAGCAATTGGGAGAGCGGCGGGAACCTGATGCGGAAAGAGACGAGAAGAAGCGAGCGTGCAGGCAGGACGGCACCGAGGAAGCACTCGAGACACGGAAGAAGAGATTGGGGTATGTTGGAGGCGAAACTGGGGTTGGATATGGATCGACTGGAAGATAGGGAGAGAGGTGGTGTTTGCCGACACGCTAACATCAACAGCACTTCGGATGTAAGAATTTGAACACGGAGACGACCCAGGGAAGCGGTTTAGAATAAAGACGGGGATTGGAGAGAGGGTGATGCGAGGACGGGATGCACCAAGACCGGCGGCGCGTTGGCGAGAGCGTTGATAAAGGGGAAATTCCCTATGCTCTCTACCCTCTATGCCCTCTTTCATCGCCCCCCTCCGTCGGTGCCATCGTGCTCCACGCGCCGCTAAGTGGCGGGTTTTGTATTCGCCCAGTGCTAATGCCCGCCGAGCCACGGAGCGCGACATAAAGAGCCCGACGGGCATCTGGTTTCGCCATCAATAAAATTACGTTTCTTTCGCTGCTTTCTGTCCAGCTTTGTAGAACGCACAAAAGGCTCCCACAGGACGCCCCGTCTATCCGTCCTCAGTGGCATCCTCCCGTGGCCATCGCTTCGCACTGGCTCCGTTCCCGGTGCTCTGCGGGCGGTGTCGCGCGCTGTCTCCAAGTCTCCACAACGTCGCGTTCCATCTCCCTCCGGTTTTGCCTTTCACCCAACTCCACTAACCCTCCCAGTCTAGCGCTTGCCAGCCGCAGAATCCGATCCCCTCGGTCTCCGGCGTTTTGAGAGGCGTCGCTTTGGAGTCGTCCATTAGACGCGCTCTGCGCCACGAAAACATGCAGACTCTCTTAAAGGATTAACGTTCTATGCGTCAACAATAGATCAAATTCGCAGGGCTTTTCTTGGAAAACAATTCAATATCAGCGTTTATTTTTTCATTTTTATTTCAGCCTCGAAGTATGTGTGTCTGCGGGGCAGTGTGATAAAAAAATGTTTTAGACATCCTATTCTATACAAACGTAAGCTTTCTTTAAATAAGAACACCAGGGAGGAGCTTAGAGCTTGTCCCGGCTGGAACGGTGCCCTACAGGTGGGAGATACCTGTTTGAAGAACGCAAGGGATTTGGACGTGTAGGTTGGTGCTGCATACAGCCATCCAGCGTGGAAAGATCACCGCCATCTTCCGCGATAAAACACGCACTACCCTGACGGGACTAATGACAGCCGTTCAATCAATCAAAACAATAAATATATCCGTACAACCAAAATTAATCTTAACTAGCGTACACGTGCGAGAACTCTCGCATAGTACAACCGCACTCTCTTCCTTATTTTTCCATTTCCATATTAAGGCTGTAATATATATTTTTCTTCAAGACCCTCTTATCCTCCGACACTTCTTCTGTATGTCACCTTGTAATTGGTAACAATATAATATATCCTTGTCAATACCAACAATTCTCATTTAATTGTATTATCTAGCAAAAAGGTACACCCGTGTAATTCAATCGCATAGAATATTAAGTAATTTTCACATACAGTTGCAGATTCTACAGGCTCTGAACAGGTGGAGTAGGAATCGAAAAGCGTCCAACCAGTAAAAAGATATAATCAAGAAGATCAAGACATTACGATGTGAGGAGCATTTCTTTGAGGCCTCTAACCTCAAAATTTTAGTTTTTAAGGCCCTAGAACGCTTCATTTAGGAGTTATTTAACGATATAGATTCAAAAATCCTGACGTGCGTTGTGAGCAGTGGCGTATCGTAAGATGCTGAGCATCCCCACGTAAAATATTAATCAAGGAAGTCTAAATATTGTATTGATAATCTTCCAAGTGAGTGAAACACGTTGAGCGAAACACGTTTTGTATTAATTTTAAAGTGATTTCCTATGATTGAATTCCGCGCGTTTATACAAGCTGGCCTCTGATTGCTTGGACACTAAAATGCGTCTAGCGTCCGCCGCGAGATTGCGACGAGCAATGACGCATGCGGAGACGGCGAGGTTCTCCCCTCCCCTCTTCACCCCTGCACTTGGATTCTCCAGTCCCGAAAAGCTACCATACGGCTGAGAAAAGACTTGAGGAAGTTGCTGGTTTGTGCACGAGAGCGCAGCACACTTGACGTTGTCAGAGAAATTTTTTTTTCTCACACGGGATTCTGTGCTTGGTCATGGGCATAGATATAGTGCTTACCTACTAATTCTCAATTACTATCTAAGAAGTTGAATTCATACTTAAATACATTACTTTTTATTTTGGTTCGAAATATATCAATTCAGAAGTGATATCATTGTCAATCGCGCATGAGAACTAATCTATTTCATATTTGCATTCAAGAAGTCTCCTGACATAAATCCGTTGAAGTAGTGTAACATTTGTTTCAATAACCTAGATTCTAGAGATCATTAAGAAACATGATGTCTTCAGTTCGCGTTGTTATTGAGCATCCCCAAACGCGCGAGTCACGCTACGCCATTGGTTGTTAGTTGCATTTACATTAATATTTAGATTCGTTTTTTAAACAAATCATTTATACTTTTAAATTTAAAGAGCAAAGTATCACGTCTCGGTGAAATTTCTTTATATACCTGATTTATAAAGATTGGTTGCGTAGTGAGAGCCGCAAGGGGAAAGTATACTACTGAAATAATATACGAGACGATAACTACTTTAATAATTACACTAATGAAAACATTCCATATTAACACTTTTCATTCTCATTTTAGAAAGGAAAAAGCAAATATTTTCTGCTTGGTTTTGTTGTTATTCCCTTTTACATATACAAACAAGATACAGACAAGTAAATTTAATTGCACGCATGAATGTTCAGTGCAAAACCGATCTCTGTTGACCTCTGACATTATTTGTGGCAATATGAAACATTCCGACAATAATATTCTATTTCAACCTATAAATTAAACAAAATAATTTATTCACGCATAACTATATGATACATGAAAAAATGCTATGTTTACTGACAGTTAAATGTTGAAAGAGGATATTTTGTCGTTGATTTGAATACAGAATTAATTCTTAATTCTCGTAATTTTTCGATTCCTTTTGCCAGTCTACTCTCAAAAAAAATTGTTGACAATGTTGACCTAAACGTTTATTAGCGCACTTGTGTGAATGTTTTTATTAAAATGTATATTCTTGAGTAAATGCTTTTTAATGCAAGATTTATAACAATTCATTTTATGCTTTAACACTTTCATTTATCTTTGGTCGCTGGGAGAATATCTTGGTCGTTTTAGCGCTTCGAACATCAGTCAACTAATTAATACATTAGCAAAATTCGAAGTAGAGCGCACAATTATCTGGTATATAAGCCAGCAATATGCGAAACCTCTTGCTTGAACTATTTGGATATGGTGTAGGAAACACATTTGCCTAATTTTCGCTAAACGAGTTTTTTTAATTAGAAGCGATAACATTTTGACACCAGTGACAATACGTAGTAATTCTGACGTACCCGATTATATTGCGGTCAAATCATTTAAGCGCTAGGTGTATAAACAGGCCCGTCCAACTGCGCCCGCACGAGCAACTTGCCCGCCTGGGAAGCCCGTCGCTCCTGCCAGCATGAGGGCAACTTCCCCTGACTCAGCTCACATTTCCCCTACAAATCCAGAAATGGGTGGACACGCGAAAGGTGTAGCAAGCAAGTTAAATACTAAACGCGCTCGAAATATCACGAAGATTGGTTCCAATGTATGTTTGATTCCAATGTATGTTTCTCTGATGTTTTCTATCAAATAACCTGAGATTTTAAGTTTGTTTAAAAACTTTTCTACTGATTTATTATTTTACATTTATTTTCTTTTTAAATTCTACCCTGAGGCAGGAATGTGTTTGAATTGCGAAGAGTTTTCGTTTTAATGTTTATTTTTTCTATGTTTTATTAAGTCATTCAGTTATTTGTTACATATTGTAGCAATAATGTGAAGTAAAATAACAAGTCGCTCGGGAGGTCATATCTTTTAACTCGGGTAGATTAAATCTCCCAACTGAACATAGAAAAATAATGTAATTATTCCACTCTTAAGTAAGCGCGATTACGAAATCAAGATCCTTTCAATTCTAAATGTTTAATTTTATTCTCAATTGAAAAATTGAAATAGTGAGAGATACATTTCATTTTAATTGATCATTTCTTTGCTTTAGAAGCGGAAATGAAGCTTTTGAGACATTAACTGTCAACTAATTTCTCCAAAGAACTACCATGAGCCTGGGTCCAAGTGACGTACCAACACACGAAAGCAATTTGTACAACCCTTACTTATAAATCTCGCGGCATGTAGCTCTGAACTCAAAAGTCCGCGAATTCCTATTACCTACCAAAAGCTCCGCGGGCTCATTACCTTGACCGCGACATTAACATGCCTGGCGTAAACGAATAAATATACATTATCCATAATCAAACGCATTACCCTTGTTTGCGCAGACTGGCAAAAAAATACAGCAAAAAATTTCCCGGAAAAGAAAGTTGTCTTGAGTACTGCCGGATAAATATAGACGCGCATGTCCGCCACATACGCTCAAGCGTCCATCTCCTTGTGATCATTTCGAGGGGGTTATCGCGCGTCGTCCACGGGTCAAGTGGACGGCAGCTTGGTCAGCGGCCTGCGGTGGTCGGGAGCTTGTCGCAGTACCACTCGCCGCCCTCGCCATAAATAACGACCGCTGATTCGTAGCTGAGATTTCGCGATGAGTTATAGACCCTCGCGAGTCCAATTTAGTCCCGCGAAGCGACCGAAGGGCGGAATGTAAATGTACGCTCGGCCACCGAGCGCCCTGCAACAAGCAGCATTCGCGGATTCAACCACTCCGAGTGATTGATTCGTTATTTCGTGTTTCCGGGCACGTCGACTGCTGCGTTCTTTAGCGCCGTAAGTGTAGTGTGTGCTTTATCGCCGGAGGTGGCGGTGTTCTTGCTCTGATGGTGAGCTCCGGCGCCGACCTAGACGTTGGCTTTCAAGCGCATTCCGCAAGCGCGTTTCCGCTTTCAAGTGTTCATTTGGAACACAAAAGCACACATGTACACAACCATAATCGTTTTTGGTAGTATATGAATATTTTCGACAATGCAATTTGTGAGGCAATGTTTTGACCGATAAATAAAAGTATTGCATTAATAATAATAATTATTATATTTATTATAAATTGGTTATATCACAAACAAGAATATTTTGTACACATTTTAGAGAAATGAGAAAATACGTTATTTTTGAAAAGCTGCAGCTCGCTTGGTTTCTAAAAAATTTTTCATACAAAAGTTGAAGGACTTTTATCCTCTCTAAAATGAAATTTAATCGTTTTTCTACAGGGCTAAGGGTTAAAGAGTTATAGAGGGGGAAAAAGTCAGAAATGCCGGTTTTTCTGGTTTCCTGGAGTTAGCACAGGGTTTAGGAGGTCAAAAACTTGTTTTAACTAGTGTCTGGATATATACAACATATTCAAAGAAAAAGTTTTTAACTTTTTTCCAGGTAACTCCCTTTTTCCAGTACCTGTCGACTGTACCATGACATCGACCGCTGCGAATTGTTTCAAAATGTAACTTCGTAATGTTTAAAACGTCAAAAGCATTTTAACACTTATGTTGTGGAATCCTACGGGAACATTAAGAAAAACTGTGGTTTATGGATTTTTTCTGTGGATTTTAGAAGAGCACAAGGTTTTGAACAATACAATGAAGCTGCTAGATAAAGCGATTGTGCAAACAAGCGGCAGTTATCTAGGTGCAGATATCTCGGTGACACATAAGCAATACATTCTTTGACGTTCTTATATGAATGAATTCCAAACGGGAACAAACAGGTTGAATTTTTCTGGATTGGAATCTTATAAATAACAAAATGCAGCACCTATTGTTTTTGTTTCATAATATTTCTATACTTCGGTTGTGGTGTTATCGCTGGGCTTACTGCAAAAAGTCTTTTGCTCCATATTAAAAACCACAAAAAAGACAAAAAAATAATTTTTATCTGTTCCTATGGGATTTCGCAAATGAAAACTTCACATTCAGTAACAAATGTATTCAACATTACGAATAAATCTCACAACTAAATTAACTAATGAAATGCTGTTCAAAAGAAACACATTTATTGAAGCACCAATCTTCACTACTGAGAGATGATCTCTAGGACGAGGGATTGCGGGCGTTGACCCCGTTGATTGATTGATTGATTGATGTTTTAGGGCACGTCAACTGCTATGGTCATTAATTCCGATAGGGCAGTGATGTTTTATTGAGGGTGAGAGAGATGACCTCCCCCGCTGGATGTGAGATCGGGCGCCGACCTACAAGTCGGCTTGAGAGGATCTTTCCCTCGAGGTATCTCATAGTGAGGCGTCGCACTAGCAGGGATAAGATATAGGCACCTGGAGCCTCCTGACATATGTGGAATGTAGAGCTTGTATGTATCATGCATATAGTATGTATACGAGGAGAGGTCGGGACTAGGAAGAGGAAGGAAAAATCGCGCAGCTTTCCGTGGATTGTTTATAAGGACACTGCACCGGCAATTTCCTTGTATAGATAAGTACTTTTAAAAATTACATAAACAAAATTTTCTTAAATCTGCATTTTTTTCTTCGCTTTTATTTTCGAACTATTCAGTATTTATTAAAACTTCTGAATTTGCGAAAATTGCAATTATTCACCTTTCTTTTTAAAGCGTCGTTATGGTTGATACGTCGATAGAGATAAAGTGGAGGTGATTCTACTATTTTGTAAATTTAATTACCGAAAAACTATCGATCAGAGCAGCCGTCCACTAGAATTCTCCTCCAAATAGCAGCTGCATTCGATCTAAGAAGCTAGAGTGGAAAATCTGTCTACCGTCGGGACTCGAACCTAAGGCCGCTCAATCAGACTTGCTGCAGAGGCAGTGGCAATGTTGGTCTGAGCTTACTCAGCCGGTACGCCGTCGACGGTCACAGGAGCCGGAGAGTCATTTGGCGAAGATAACTCTACATCTCAAATGTTAAATGTGATGAGGGGAGAGACTTCCGAACGACATATTTTTAAATTAACACCAAAATAAGTGCAAATATCCAATGCGCCCCTTGTAAAAACCCTAAGTGCTACATTTGGCGCATGCACTACATGTGTCACACCTGGCGTATGCAGGATCAAAGAAGAAAATTATAAAGCTGAACAGATTCGGAAAATTACACGCGCGTATGCTCACGTTTTCCTTGATAATGTCCACCTCATAGAATAAACTAGAGATGTTACAACATGCAAATACTTTCTCGCAATATTTTAACAGTTACGATATATTAATACTACTTGAACACGCAAAAGTGTTTCCAATCAGCAAAAATATTAGAACGCGTTGGGATTCGAACTCCTGGTAATTAGGTTTAGAAAATAGCATAACCACTACCACATTATCTCCGTCGGCATAACAACCATAACAATGCTTTAGAAAGAAATGTGAATAATTGCAATTTTCACAAATTCAGAGGTTTTAATAAAAATCGAATATGTTCGCGTACAAAAGCTACGAAAAAGAATGCAGATTTAAGAAAATCTTGTTTATGTAATTTTCAAAAGTTATCATTATTTCACTCAATATTTCCGGAAAACAATTCATACTTACAAAATTTTCTATATCTCATTATGTAAAGATTTAATTTAAAATAACATTTTTTTAAATTGGAAAATCTCTATTTTAAATATTGTAGTAGTATGAAATTCTGAGCTATTGCAATTTTCGAAAATTCTAGATTTCAATGAAAATCGGACCTGAATCATTTATATAATTGTACTTTACTCAATCCGAAAAAAGTCAAAGGAAAAAAATTGGAGGCGTGTTGTGAAAATTGTGATGACGTCGATGTTTCATATAAAGTGCCTCGAAAAATCAAAATATTAGTCTCAAATTCAAGAGTCTGTGGTAACAGTTTAATCGATAGGAAAAAATAAATGTTGGTGAGAATCCTACCAACTAGCATTGATCACAGACAGATATGGGGACATTCCGAACGATTCTCAAAGCATTTCTCTAATTTCTTTGCCTGAGCCGCAACTATATGTGAAAAGAGCTGAGGAACTGGATCCCTAGACGCCGGGCCGCGAAGTTCGGAAAGCGAGAACGTGCACTTCATCGAGAATGTTTTCAGATATTGGAAGGTCTTTTGGGCACCAATAGACAGCAGCTGTAAAGACGATAGATCCAAACCGAAAACTTAGTTCATACAAGCGAGAATTGAAAACAAACCAGTGCGAATGCGAAAACCTCAGTGCCATTTTGTGGTATCATTAGTTCGGGGCCGTCCATAAATTACATAACGCAAATTTCGAGTATTTTCAACCTTGTAACGCACACGTAACATGCGCTTGAACCCCTATGTAACGCAACGTAACACTGCCTCAGATCTCCTGCCTCCCTTTTTAGCAATACGTAATTTATGGACAACCCCTTTGCTGCCGCATTTCATAACGTCCTCTAAAACACGTAAGGGTCGCCTATAAATTAAGTAACGCAAATTTCGAATATTTTGAATACCCCTCTCCTCCCAGTAACGCACCCGTTATGCGCCCTTCCTCCCTCCGCCCCTCCCCCCCTAAATAATTACGCGACGCTTGCGACAACAACCCCCTCCCCTTGTACGTGGGTAAGTCAATAAGTATCTGCAATTTTGCTCTAATTGTCTTTAGTTTGGTTCTACGGCTTTGTGTGACCCCTAACCATTACATGGGACCGTTGTCTTTGCCTGTAGGAGGTTTCAGCGTTTTCTGATCAGTCCGTCTTGCACTGTTGCGGTTTAAAGATGGCGACAGTACTCTCTGTTTGCACCAAAGAAGAAGAGCGCTCCATAATCCGTTTTCTATGGTTTGAAGGTGTACAAGGGGCGGAAATCTATAGCAGATTTTCAGCACAATGCGGGGACAATGTTTGGCCACAGAGAAGTGTTTGCCAGTTACCAGAACAGTTTAAAAGTGGTCGGACGAGTGTACAAGATAGAGGAAAGAACGGCGCGTCAGCTACAGCTGCCACAGATCCCAATATTGAACAACTACGTGTCTTTATCCTGAAACAGACTAGTGACTGTTAATGAAATAGCAAACCATATGCACAATCTCGCCCCCGTCGGATTACCGTCTGTTTGGACCGTGGATTCTGCTCCGATTCAACAGTTCAAAGTGGTGCATACGTGCCTTGCTGCACATTCAAAAACCTTTTTTTCAGAAGGAATCGGGAAGCTTGTTCAACGGGACCAAGTGCATTGAAAAGAAGGGTGACCATGTAAAAAAGCGATATCAATAAAAATTGTGTATTCTTCCTGTAATAAATTATAATATTGATTGCAGATACTTATTGACTTTACCCTCGTAAATGCAGGAAGTAAAAATAAATCATACCACAGTAAAACAATATTTGTATTCATTTTATTTGTGTTGTATATTAAAATTTACGATAATTCAAGTCCGATTTAGTTGGCGATGCTGACTGCACCTAACAATAATACTGTATTGGGGGTAAGTTTTGAGTAAAAAAGGACGCATAGGTGAGAAAACGTTTGATCACAAGCCGTGCACACGCAGTCATGGAATGACCTGTAGGTGAGAGTCTACTGCACCAATTTAAATGGAATATATTATATAAACAGTTTTGAAATTTTTTAGGTAATCTTACAGACTCAATAATAAAATTAATCGAAAACTATTTCCAATGATTGTAACAATTTACATCTAATCACTGTTAATTTATTTTTTAAGTAATTAGTTAATTGTTGCTTATTACTTACATTCACTGAAACTCGAATTTTAATGATTTTTCATTCTGTTTTTGGTTAATTATTTTATAATTTAAATTCAGTATCTCCAAAAATTTGTCATTTTTACTTTCAGATGACAACATAGGCAATAACTAATTTTATGTACCTATACACCTGATGATGCGTGAAATCTACCGCAGAACATTGTGATTGTGAAAAAAAGGACTTTAATGAATTACCTTTTTGATTGTCAAAATATAAGGATATTTGTATTTATTACTAATTAGTTAATACTTATATTTTAATCTTTTAGAATAAAACTAAAAAAGGAGCTATTTCAAAAATGTTGAGAAAAGTAAAGAAATAAATATCGAAAAAGAAGTATATAAAAATGGTATGCAAAAATAAA
Source organism: Acheta domesticus (assembly GCA_031308135.1). Lineage (NCBI taxonomy): Eukaryota > Metazoa > Arthropoda > Insecta > Orthoptera > Gryllidae > Acheta > Acheta domesticus. The sequence goes on along the minus strand of JAHLJT010009436.1, from coordinate 92,653,283 downwards.
CGAATACTCCCCCTTCCCCTACATCAGGTAGCGTTAAGCTGCTTCAAAACCCTTCCCCCTCTTTAGAGTTCCGTAAATTATAGACAACCTCAACGTATTATGCAAGAAAGTAAAATTATTTCGGGTATCAATTCCGATGAGAACCGGTCAGGAGAACTTAGAAGGATTTGATTGACTTTGTCAGGGACACACTGGGTTTTCACAAAATACTTTCTTCGTAACGTTCACACAAAGAATGAGAAACTGAGCAACGACTTTGTTCCTGTAATTGGTTCACTTGCAGCGAGACAACTGATCAACAAATTTATTTAAAATGAATAATATATGTTAATATTACACTCTCTCTCTCTCTCTCTCTCTCTCTCTCCTCTCTCTCTCCATGCAATGTCCAGAGTCAGAGACTTCAAATAATTTCACTAGCGCCGGCACGACGTTTCTGCTTCCGCAATCTTTATGAAGCAAATCTTGTTCTCCCACAGTTGCAGGTCGCTCTCGTTTGCAATACAGGTAGAACTAGAAGTGTACTGCAGAATTCGTGACTCAGTACTCCAGACATTTCAACTACATGTTCCAAGCTGACTTGCTTACAATTTGAAGAACTACGCCCCAAACAAATTTTATCCGCTTTCCGAGTTGTCATTTTAAAATTACATCTCTAGAAACTAATGGTGCTACAGCACGGCACACACTTTCTCGTAGTTGGTTTTCTAATTTCTTTGGTCTCGGCCAGCTTTTCAGACTTGCCACTTTCTTGCCACCTGTTATCTATAGCCGCCCACAGTACAATTGTTTGGGGAAATGTTTTCAATTTTTCGGTTTCCTAATTGTGGAACCGAAATAATATTTTAATATTATAGAAGTGTAAAATCTCGTCCTATACGACGGAAATTTTCGTTGAAAAAGTTGGAGCCATTTTTAAGAAAATGTCGTTTAAGCGTTACTGCAAATGCGCAATTTGAAACTTATCACAGAAATCTTTTGAGTTTTCGAAAACCTTAATTGGAATTCATTTGAAGCACTTCCACCAACAAATTAATGTATACAAATCGCTGAAAACGTGCATATTGAAAGCGTGAGAGAAAATTGTCCCAGGGGCTTCATGTAAAGTAACCCCAAAATTAAGATCTCGGTTTCAAATTCAAGGGGCCGCGACATCGGCCAGATCGATTGGGGAATATCTATTTTGAAGTAAATAGACTGAACGGTTTAGCCACTAGCATTGTTTACAGACAGACGGACAGATGTTTTGCAGTCACTCGATTTTTCGATATCAACGACCCACAAACACATGGATTTTGACTATACCTCGTGTTAGGTTTTTTTTATCGTCAACTAGATTTATTGACTTTTTCGTTACCAAGACCCGGCAATAAGAGGTTTATGTATTTTGTCGAAACTTCCAGCAGCATTACATAACTTTCTCTCTACTGCATAAAAGGTAGCGAGAAAGTAAAAAGTATTAAAATTGAACTGTCGGAAGAATTTTTTTGAAATTTGAAAATGGTTTGAGTTACGAAATCGAGGAAGTAACGGTCCTATTTGTTTATATCAAGTTATACTAAGATGTAAATCCTTGCTAGCATCGAACTCTGTTTTTAGAGTTTCATGCCCAACTGCGAGTCTGCGTACTTCTCTATTTCGTCAGCGACTCTAAGCTCATTATCGCTGCCTTCTCGCCCGCCTCCGCAGACCTGCACTCAGCCTCCAACTCTCCTTTAGCCGCAGGCAACTTCTGAATGCGTCGATTTCGCCGCATTTTCGCGGCCAGGTCGCCACCTCCTATTGCTCTCGCACTGGCCACTCCCATCCTCATCCCGACCTCGCCCTCACCACCCCCGCCCCGACTGCGCCCGCGCCCTCGCCGCCCCGTCTCCGTCCTCACCGCAACGTCCCCGCCCTCACCGCCACGACCCCGCCCTCACCATGCTCCTCCTCCTCCTCCTGCTCCGGCCGTTGCCATGGCGTGGTGGCGCCTTCCCTTTTCAAGTAGGAACTTTAAATTAGCAGTGGACCTGCGGGAATAGTTGCGAAGATTAAATCAAACGAGCTTCTCGATTTCTGCGGCGCGCGTCCCTGCCGTTGCCGCCGCCGCCACCACTGCCGACCTGTTTGCTGCTTATTTCCGTTCCTCGCCGCTGCAGTTTGCGTCAAACTTGTTTTAATTCCATTCTGGACGAGAAGCTGCAAACGCGAAATGTAACGGTCCGCACCCCCGCACAGACAAAATAAAGGAAGAAAACTTTCGCACAGTGCTCTGGTCTCCAATGATGGTCTGTGGGAAAGTACAAATACTGAAATGTCTGATACTTAGAAGTACATTTTAAGGTTCGTTAATTTTAATGCGCACGTTTTAACTTGTAGTTTAATGTATTTTAATTCTACGTCAAATACATTAAACTTACAGAAGTGTATGAACCGGTGTCAATAACTTTTGTTCAACATCATTGGATTTTATTGTATTAATTTCCTGCTACAGATGTAAAAGTTGATTATGAGAAATTTTTCAATACACACTACGTAATCCACGCAAAAATCTGTTGTTTTATAATTCATTAACTCATAACTGAAACGAAATTCAATTATATTTTGTATTTAATTATTTGCATTGAGTTTTTTCATACAACGGCGAAGATGCTATAAATCGCCGTACAAACAAATCAAATATGCTTGAGAATCATAACTTTTGAAGGTTCTCAGTCTTGTCATAAATGTTTACTTCACAACTCGATAATCATACGTTTAAAGTTTAATTCAATACTTTTTGGTAGCGAATCTAACAGCGAAGGGGAAATTACTTTGTTGCCAAACTTTCGACAAAATAATATTCATTCAGTTTCCAAATTATCAAATTTTTAAAGATTTTTAGAATCCAAAATGTAGCATATTTGATTAGTTATTACAATTCAATTTCAGCGTCGTCATATAAATTATGTTATTACATGAAAAATAACTATTTTGTAGTCCAACGTCTCGTAAATTACTACAGAGACCCCAAAGAATAAGGGAAATAGCATCTCCCATTCGCAGTCAAAATGTAGCTTTCAAAAAGAGCTGCACACACGAGCACAGTTTGATCTAGCTCTACGTGTGGGGGATAGAGGCAGTTAATCAATGAAGCTTCCGAACCATTAAAATGTATGAACAAATTTGCAACTAGATAGCACTCTTTCGTATCGCAACAAGAATCCTTTGCTGCACGCAGGCCATTAAGGGGCTCACAGCTTCGAGTGAACCGAACAGAAGAACAGCGCTTGTTTAAATGCCGAAATAATTATCCTCAGAATACTTTTTGATCACAGGAGCAAATCTAGATATGAATGTATGAAAACATTAAAATATCATTATTTTTTGGTGAAATAAAACTGTAGTTATCTGTTTATTACGAATATTGTATAAGCTTCTGATTTCTAAAGATTGTTAAATCGAGACAAAAGTACAAATACACTTATTAAAAAGGGGGAATCTGTATTCGATCTTGTCGACATTGGCAGCCAAATAGCATTTAGCATACGAGTTTACGATCTACACTTTCCGAAAATATTTGCCGGAACAAAACTTTCAAATTATTGGTACTGCAAATTTTCTCAAATGATCATGTAGTGCGCTTTTGGCAGTATGTTTTATTAATTTCATCAGCAAATATTATTATTTTAATGACACAGAATATTCCGGAATGGAAATACGTGACAAAACTGCAACAAATGAATAAAGAGCTACACAGAGCAACAATATTGCCGACGCGTACGTAATGTTTGCCAGATGCCAAGCTCGCGAGCAGCGGGCACGAAGTCGAGCCGCAATTTGAAGCGGAGGCGCGAGCGCGCACACGCATCAAAACACTGAACATCGCGCGCCGACGCGTTTTCGCCGTGCAAACAGAGAGGGAGGGGAGGCGCCAGGGATGCGGCTCTATGCAGATGCGCGCGCCTGGCGGAAAGGATGGATCGAATGGAGAAATGAAACTTCTAAGAAGAAGTTCAAAGCGTTAAAATCACTTCTAGTGACGGGAAAATTTTACCCAAACATCGATGCGTCACCAAAAGGTTTTCGATGTCCATGAAAAAATATCGACAGAAAAGGTCAATGTTTAAAATCATCGGTATTTTCTCATCCTATTTACATATTAAGTAGTGTACTTAACTGAGTTATATTTTACTGTTTGACCACGTATTAATATATTAAAATGTAATCGCTATCGAATACAAAGAAGGTAATAAAAAATTACGGTCATTGTGTTTTTTTTATTTTTGTATTTATTCATTTTAATTCCTAAATCATCGACGCAAAACGTCCTGGACCTAAAGTGATACATAAAAAGTAAATATTAGTTTTAAGTAAATGTCGATAAATCAGTCATCTCAATTTTTAATCAATATTCTACGTAGAGAAAGTTCAAAATACAGTTTAGCGATTCTACCATGCATGAAATCTCAGAAAAAGATAACAAAAACCTAAATATTAAAAAAGCAAAATATTAATTGTTGGAATATTTTTTGGACAAGAACATATTTTTTAAGGTCGCATCAACTACTAGGTCATCAGCGATCAACTATTGAATTTAACCTTATGGTATGAGGATGAAACGATATGGTGATGATAGGGGATGAAAGAACGAGCACATACAACATGCCCGAGGTGGGATTCGAACCCACAACCCCTCGGTCCGAGATCACAAGGGCACTATTGCCTTAGCGACCTTAGCCACAGGTCGGACAACAATTTTACTGTTCTTTACATAATTCTTTAACATATTTCATATTTACACCTGTCCTGAATATTAAATCAAATGCACCGCTTTTTTCGAAATGACTCGACCTCTATTCAGCTTGTCACTCCAAACATTTTTGATGATGCTAAATGCAACCGGGACAGACGCACATATTTGAAATAATTTTAGAGGATTTTGAGCCTATTTTTTACTGCGAAAAGTCTCTAATTTCGTAGCGTCTGGGCATCGACAATAGTGATAGATGTCAGTGGCTATTGATTTTGAGCTATCCACAAAAAAAGTAGTTATTGATCATTTGTTTATCGATCTATGTTAATATATCGATGTTTTGGTCAAAAATATCTAAGTTCTGAAAATATCGTTTTTTGGGAGGGTTATTTTTTGCAATTCCTAGACACATCCGCAACGAGAGATCATGCATACATTACTTCTGCCAATTTTTCCTACCTTATCGTATTATATTCTCTCTTTGCACAAATATTAAAAGGTAGTTATTGCTTCAATATTATGTAAAAAATAGACGTTTCTTAATGTAGAGCACGACAATGATGCCAGCGATTTAAAAAGTTATAAATAAACAACAAGAACTTTTTCAAGGATTTTAGCTGTGTCTATGCAAATTAGAAATTCTGATAAAGTCAGAATTATCGATGCCATCTTCAAATTACAGATGAGATCAGTTCAGACAACCTGAAGTACATCTTGCTGTGAAAATCTCATGCGTAAATATGCAGAAATTTAAAATAACGCAGAAAAATAATTCTGTGAAATATACACAGAGATGTCTGAATGGTTATGCAAAAGAACAAAACAAAATTAAATTTAGCGGAGATAAATGCCTGAAAATACACGTGAAGAAATGAATCGTAGGCGAAGCACACAGAAGAAGTGACTAAAAAAAACACACCAGAAGGTCAGTGAACCAACAAGAAAGATAACTTTCGTAAAGGCAAGCTTCAGTTTCAGACAAAGGAAGCCGTTGGGGCGTTGAGACAACAGCTACAGGAGCGCGCTGGCCGGCGGGCAGTGGGCTGGCGGTGGGAGGTGGGCGGGCGCGAGGGCACGTTTGCGCGCGAACGAACCGATTCAATATTAGCTGAGCGGCTGCTGTTTTTGTTGGCTACCGGCGAGTGCGTCGGAGTGACGCCTCGCCCCATCGCGCAATCGCCATCGCCGCTCGCGCGCCACCAGTGCTCGGTGGGAGCGCAAGGGCAAGGCCCAGGGTAAGGGTAAGGGCGAGGATGACGTCGAAGACGAGGACGAGAGCGAGGCACGGCGCGAAAGGAATGCCGCTTTGCTCTAAAGCGACATCAGCATACTCTAAACGACTTTAATATCTGATTTCAATCCTCTGGCTCTGCCTTTTATGGTACGAAAATCAAACTAGAGGTACTAAAACAGCCAATACTCTCTCGATTTATTTGTGACTTTTGCTATTTTTCGAAAATTTAGAGAGTTCAACAAAAATGGACCAAACGCCATTTTGATGGACGTACATCATACTAAAATTCTGATTTTAAAATTGCCTTTATTTCAAGGAAAATTACCCCAAAACTTCTCGTATTTTGAAAAAATTGCACATGGCCGTTTTTAAAGTAAAAGAAGAACAGGTTTTATTACGAAAAAATATCTCTTTAGTACAGGTAGATGTACGAAGACTCCGAAAAATTCTAAACTTTCACAAGTTTTGAGATCATAAAATTCAACGAAAGTCGGATCTGCGCCATTTTTATAAGCATTCTCATTACTATTTGCGAAAAAATAAAAGAAAAAAATTGGGACCATTTACTGCTGGGGTTTCACATAAAGTAGCCTCCAAAATCAAAATATCCCTTCCAAATTCAAGGAGTCCGCGACATAAGCGAGATCGATCGGGGAATATTAATTTTGGTTAAAACCCTACCTATGGTTTAACCGCTAGCGTTGTTCACAGACGGACAGACTGTCAATTTGCCGTAAATCAATTTTTCAGTATCAAGTTATTGCTACAGTTAGGGGCAAAAATTATCCACTTTTTCAGCATCTGAGATCCACAATACGATTTTTTTCTGCCCCCCAATCGCCTTTCTTTGCGACATCATTACAATACTTTGTCTTTACTAACAAATTTATTCCACTTTTGCTTCAAATATGAAGACTCCAGAGATCGATGTATTGTACGTTTTTGTAATCTGCCTCTCACGAAAAAGAGATGGCATAGTCATTATGAAATGAGTCCGAAGAAAATTATTGAGGAGCATAAAAAGGAAAAGTAAAAAGATGGTAGATGTGAAAAAATATAAATAAATTGTGACTGGGGTTAGTGCTGTCGGAGGCGGGTATGAACGAATACAGAACACTGAGAGATATGAATATTGCGGTCGCATGCAGATAATAGTATCTCTTAAGGTAGCCGAAGCGAAGACAGGACAGTGGCTTCCAAACGGACTGCAGGAACAGACACGACAACGGCACAGACAGCGCTGTGTCGGTCGTTTCTTCCATTACAAGTCGCCTCCGCAGGACGCGCTGTTTGGCCAACGGCGCGGAAAACGGACCCGCCTTCCGTGTAGCGTGCTTGCTTCTGAGGCTGTCAAGGCCACCTCACGACACGCTCCATCTGGAGTGGCCAGGAGGGGCATATAAATGTATGCAAATCCTCATCAGATTACCTGAATTAACACGCTTACAAATCGTCGAGGCATGCATTGATTAATCAAATTATAACCGCACGAAGTTAGAGCCGTTTCAGTTAATCGACAGATTACAGCTCTCAGCGATCAGATGAAATAAGGTGGACATGTTTTCACAAAATGTTCTTGATAGCTGAGAATATAAAACACAAATACGTTAAATTACATGAGATCATAGAAAGGTATTGTGTTGGAAAACTGTTGTATTCTCACCGCGCCAAATGGTTACTTTCAATAAACAACACCGACTTGTGACATTCAATTGAAACTTGAAAAGAAAATAAGGTATATAGCACTCGTTAAAAAAAATAATTTAACAAACAACTTCCAAAATTCTAAAAACGACTAATCGATACGACACTTATGTTAGTTAAATATTTTTTGAAGATACGCACTTACTACTATCAAGCAGTAATAAAGATACGGTTCAGTAAAGATACAACTAATTACGAAGAAAATCTACTGAAGAGGATAATCAAATATCTCATTATGAACTGATGGTTATAAAATTATATTTGACTTAGTACAGTTAATGAAATATTATCATCTAGACTGCCCTCTTCAAATAAGGACAATTTTAGTAAACGAAGCATTTTACTCTTATATTTACATCAACCATGATTGTGTACTAAACTGGATACATTGCATAAAAGCATCCTTCCCAGAATGCATTGACACATAGACGAGTTCTCTCGGTGGGCATTAAAACAAATCCACTGGAAATCGTTTTCAGGGTTTTATTTAAATCCTCGTAGAGCTAAAGATGATTCACAGTACGAGTTGTTTCTATTCCCAATTAAAATTCGTATTGAGCATTCAAAAATTTATTTCAGGAACCTTTTCGGTTATTATGAAAATTCATAATAACGCATCATCATAACTTTTTTGTCGCGAATTGGTCATCCTAGGACCACGCGAATGCGCCACTTTTACCCACCGACAATTCAAAAGATCTAGAAGATTGGCTACAAAGGCAAATTTACAAATTTACAAAAGCTTATCAATGAACCTCACGCTGAAACACCAATCCTCGCTGCAATGGCTATCAGACGGCTATTTACATCCAGAAACTAGAGGGCTTTATAATGGCAATCCCAGATAGAGTATGCCGAACTAGAACTATGAAAAACACTGCATGAACATGCCCTTGGTTTACAATAGCAGGAAATGCGACACCAGTAGCGAAACAATCGAACATATAATGGGTGGATATACTGCACTTGCCGACCGCACGTACCTGGGGAGACACAACCAACAAAGATTGTCCATTAACAATTGGCTCTCAAGCATGGAATGTTAAAATGTAGAGCTCCACCGCATTATAAATACAATCCACCAGTAATGGAAGCTAAAAATAGCATCACTTATTGGGCCAGACTCTTATTAACAGTTTAAAACTGTGGTTTCATCATTGTGTCCACAACTGGTGTCATTCCAACAACTTTGCATAACAGCCTACAACAGTTGAAAATGGCAAAGACATTGTACATGGAATTACAGAACATTGTCATCCTCAATACTTGCGCAATAGTCAGAAAGTTCCTACACAATAGTATTACTCATACCTAATACATGTAATCCTACTTAGACATCGAAAAGGGCCTTTACTTGGCAAGAGCCCGTACGGTTACCTCAATCCTGAGATTTTATCCAGAGACAGAACCGTGAAATAATAATAATAAAAATAGTAATAATAATTACAATAATAATAATAACAACAACTCCACCTAGGGAGTACACGATCATGCAGTTGGTGGTGGAGCTTGAGTACCCCAATGAGCCTGAGAGCTATGTCAGTGGTAGCCTAGCTACTGGTAGGGCCTCCCTTACTGAATAGGTTGAATGTGAGGGGTCCGACGAAGAAAGTACTCCATTTTGAAGATAGTGGGAAGTAAGTAGGGAGGAAAGGGTCACGAACTTATGGACTTCCTGTTATCGGCCCATGGAGGGTACAGGAGAGAAACTGGGTTGGCACACCAGGCCACTGATCAGATTAGAGTGGAGGCCCGAACCTTGCGTTAGCCAGCGAAGGAGGCTGCAAATTAGGAAGAAGTTGGAAGCGAATGGAGGAGGAAGGAATTAAGCAGCGAAGGAGGTCAGTGAAAATCCCGTAGGGTTTAGTAATGCCGACTGCCGATCGGAGGGACCCCTGGCTGGGCCCTGCGGGGGGATGCCCCGAGGCCACTGTGGGTCGCAGTAACGGATGGCAGGAAACATCCCAAAGGTTAAGTGTGATCTGTGAACTCGAAATTGCTATCTGCGAATCTTCACTTCAAAACAATGAGCAAAATGAACAGAACAAGCAATGTAATGAACCTTAACGTACCTTGTTCTACCAATGTCCCATACCTGCTCAGAAACCGAGCTAATGTCTCCTTGTCGACATCTGCCATCCCACGGATGTTAGTCCCAGGGATCCAGAGCAGGCAGTCGAGGCCATCGTCAGAGATGGACCCGGGATGAATTGAAGGAGGTGATGTGGTGCATTGACTATGCAAAAGCGAAAAATGGTGGCTCAGAAATAGAAGTTTCTAAGATACGGAGAGAGCGGAACCCAGATATGAGACTCAAAAAAGCTTGCCTCTCCTGCTTACTCTAGACTCAAAAAAGCTTGCCAGTCAACGACCATACGTACTCAGCAGTGGAAAATTCACAGCAGACAACTTGCAGACATCAGAGAAACGCGGAGTATGTTTTTCGATCGAACCATCCACATGACGAACATTTAGAACTATCTAATATCCCTGAAAACGATGGTCCTCTTGAAGGGTCATCTCTTCCAAGTGAAACATCCGTCAGTGGTGAAAATTCATCTGGCACACGATAAGGATATGATGCGGGACCTACTCCGGCATGAGTCACACGATAAGGACATGATGCGGGACTTCCTCCGACGCGAGATAGAACGAGTACGTCTACGAGTACGTCCCATTCGAATCTCGTGCACAGTTTAAGGAGAATTTACGAAAATGCTAAACCTAAGAGACTGACAGAAACAACGAATTCTGTTTTAAATGAGGTTGTACAGACCTCAAGTAGAGATCTAGATATTACTGAAATCAATTATATCGTATATGCAACTGGATATCTAGTATCTCCAATAATTTTGGAGCCAGCCAAGAACACCGATGGCCGCCAATCAGACAGAGTAAACAGTCCGTGCCCCCATGGGCGAAAGAATTATGCAACGGGTAGCCGACACACGGCCGTATCACTCCTAGCCGAGGCATCTTCTAAATCAAATCACACTTCTAAAGTTCAACAAAAATACTCCATGTTGACAAATACTCCATGAAAAAATACCAGAAGCACTAGTAATACATGCCCAAGATCAGGCCTTGTGAACACGACAATGATAAAGCGGTTCTCAAAATTTCCCAAGATGACAAATGCCGCATTTGCCAGGAACACGTAGAAACCATTAATCTTATTGCCTCAGCTTGTCCAATCCTAGCAAAGACCGAAAACTTGAAAAGACACGACTGGATGTGTAGCTACCTCCACTAGTAGATCTGTACCACCCTCGAAATTCCAAACATATGCCCCAAGCGGTATGAACACTCACCAAACCCGGTGACGTCTGTTGGATTGTGTACAATATTGTATGACCATCAAATACAAACTGATCGTACGATAGCGGCAAACAAACCGGACATAGTTATCCGGGATTTGGAGAAAACGTCGTGTCTACTTGTAGACGTTGCTGTGCAATCAAAACATGGTAACCAAGGAGGCAGAGAAACGTCTTAAATACAAGAGTTTGGAAATCGAGATCAGCCGAATGTGGGGCGTAAAAGCATAGGTCGTACTGGTAGGTATCGAAGCTCTGGGATTTCTTCCCAGAAAATTTGTGTAAGATCTTGGCTAAACTCCCAGGCAATGCTAAAGACTGGGAAGTGCAAGAAATTGCTTTATTTGGAACAGCCAACATGTTGCGCAAAGTATTGTAGAAGCACCGATAGTCCCTAAATATACTCCTTAGGAAGATGGTTGTAACCCGGAGTAGACTTTATAATCAACCGACTCATAACATCTCTAGTCGTGAAATAGAAGAATAATAATGGTGTTTTATGCTGGGGTCGGTCCCTATTACCTGCTTTCGCATCACCTTGCAGTAATACTCTTATTATAATATTAAATTACTGTATCATGAAAGACTGCAGAGAGAACTTTACATTTACCTCTGGAATTCTCAAGCAAGGGGCCATGTCATCTCTAACCAATCTCATTGGCATTTTAATAGGACATAAGTGCGATGGAACTGTTTCTACGCACCTGAAACATTCTCACCACGCCCCCGCCTCTTCGCCGAATCATGTCCTCTGGGCAAACGGGCACGCGGACGGCACAACGTAATCTCCCGGGGTGGCAGGCGTTTCGACCCTTTCGGAAAATAATACGAACGACGCTCTAGGGATCACCTGATGTACTCATTCGCCGCTCGAGTGGTCAGAAGTGAACAAAAACACCCACCACTTCCCCCCCCCCGCATTTAGAGGCCATGAATGAGTAAGGACTGCATCACCTGAGTGAAAATCCGGACGTAGGGAAAATTTCACCCGGGGAAATTTAGTAGTAACAAGTGAAAGACTCAAAAGGTACGAGGGAACTTCAGGCAAAACGCAGAAGTGTAAGAGGACGGGTTTTATTGATTTTAGATGTGACATTTGAAAATGCCGGGATACAAACGACGTTGTAAAGGTAAATACAAAACTGTAAATCAGTGGTGTCAAGGTCTTCTACTGGTGGCAGTGGCACGCGTCGTGGCACCATTGCATGCCACGAGCTACTCTGCACAACTAGCGTCGGGAAAGGAAACTATTAGTAACCCCGCCGTTTCACAGTAGGGATGGCGTTGTCTCTGATGGCGGGGTAATGGCGCGGAGAGGCGATTTCGTCGTGGCACTCGTGATACAGTTTCTAACATTCTTATTCGTACACATTGCTTTTACAATATAATATCGAATTATTTAGGTACAAATAAAGTTTCTTTCAAAAACAGTCGTTACAAAATGACAAACAATCTCATTACAAACTGAAAAACATAGGTTCTGTATTGGAATCAATTAGGGCATTAATTAAAAAAAAGAGTAATGTTCAGTTTTGTGCAGTTTTGGTGTTTGTACACTAGACGTAATAACACAAAATAAAAACTAATAAAAGAAAGTGTACTATGATTTCAGTATTTTGTGGCATATCCTTTGTCTTTTAACACAGCTGGGCATCGACTCTTCATGGAAATAAGGAGGTTGTTCCAAATTGTGGGTTTTATGTTCTTCGATTCTGCTACCACAAGACATTTTAGTTCCTCTTTGTTTTTCACGCCAGTTTTGTAAACTTCTGTCTTCAAAACTGACCACAAATACTCTATGAGATTTTAGTCCGAGCTTTGAGGTGGTGTTTGAATTTTGTCACGTTTTATATTAACCACGTCACGGGCCTTACGCTTTTTGTCAGTGTTCTGCTGAAAACGCTAAAATGTGGCAAGTCATTTTATCAGCACTTTGTTTCACATTGTTTTTCACAATGTCGAGATAAACGTTTGTATCCATAATTCTATCAATCAATTACATTGTATGAACCTCCTTAGAAGACATACAACCCCATAAAAAACGGATCCACCACCATACTTCACCGTGGGAATTGGATTCATGAAACAATCGCCTTATTTGGTTTCCTCCAGACCCGATCCGATGTATCCCATTTGACCCGAAGAAGTTTATTTTACATTTGTCAGACATTATCGTATACATTATATCTGTAAAAAGGCTGATTTTGATGTCCCTCGTGTTCGCTTCTCAGTGACCGGTTTTAAACAAATGAGGTACCAAAAAAAGAGAAAAAATAGGAGTGGAGGAAATTATACATTGAATAGATCGCAGATTTCCTTCATTAACGAAAAGCTACGAAATTTGCGTTGTTTGAAATGCCCAGCTAGAATGGCAAACGGGAAGATGGCGTCATGCTCATCTTCGCAAATTGGCGGGAAGTGCTAGAGTAAGATGGCGGAGCTTTGAGAACGTATTGCTTTACGTTGTATTGCGATATCCTGCTTGGTCTGTAATTGTTAATACCAACGAAAATTACGATTATTACCAATTGTAAGTATTTAATGAACTTTCTTATACACTAGCTGAACCCGTGCGATTACATATTACCTCAAAAAGAAAAGTTACCTCAAAAAGTATTTCATTTCAAGATCTTTACACGTACGTGGACAACAAGTACTGATTTTATCATAATGACTGAGATGTTTAATGTCATCATTGAAATTTTAATGTTAAGTATGTAATGCATGTTTATGTACATTTCTTTTGTTTTCAGATTACTAATCGTAATTGGACTACGGGACGTTTGTAAAATAAAGGTAAAAGTTATTGATGGACATGTAGACATGATTGACATGCTGACATGATAGACATGATATTGATGAAACTGAGATGAGGTGTATGTTATTTTATTTTGTTGTTAGCTGAATTTATTTGTGTGATTAATGTTCTCTAATTTGTTAGTACTTGGATGGCCAGTTCTATCAGTGTTTAATTTATAGAATTTTCGGTGTCGGAACTCACCTCAAAAATAATTATTAATTTCATAGAAATAGTTATAATACTTATATCATAATTTATTAATCATAATACCTATTTACGGTAACAGTAGTAGAATTCGCTCCATGTAAATGAAATGATTATAAAAGGAAATACAAAATTAGTGTAATATAATGATATTTTATCGTTTTTAATTATAATTTTATTACGTTCGTAAAAATGATACAGTTAAGTGGAAAGTTATGAGTTTACGAAAGTTGGTCAGACTAAAAATTGACGTTCCAAGTGTTTTTCTTTATGTTCTTTGCTATTTTTGTTTGCGAGGTACCGGAACAGTGTTGCCAGAGGTACTGGATTTGCCTGGGCATATTCTGGATGCGGTCCTCCTCCACTCGTCTTGTCGGCTACTGTGTGACGATCAAAATGTTGTCAACTATGGTTTGGATACTGAGTTTCAAAATCCTTTGACTCCGTCCGAGGGAGATTACGAACAATCTAAAATCCCCTTTATTAGTTTCTTTTCAAGGCATTTTCACTGCAATTTCCCGATATTCCACACCTGCTGTCTGCAACTGCGCCTACCTAGCAATAGCCGTCATTGGAGGTCGGATGAGTCTCGAAGGCTAAATATCCAACTCCGCTCGGGTCGGGTCGGGTCGGCGCGGCAGGCGCGATAGAAGCACGCGCTTAGTTAGATCCGGGGATTAAACAGATCACACGCGGTTGCCGCCCCGACCCACTCAACTGTCAGCCTCCCCTCCCCTCCCTCGCGCACCCACTCGCACACTTTGCCCATCGCTCGCGTCCGGGCCATCGATGCCGCCACCGAGGGGACGCGAATGTTCAGCTCGCGGGACGAGTATGGGGGATCCATTTGCGTTACAAATGCAACACGTCGATTCACTACTAGATTTGCCTCCATTTTAACAGATGTTGCTCGGGAAGGATTTATATGTTTCGTGGATCGAAAACTTCAAACTTATAATTCGTTTCTTCTTCAACTTATAATCATACTGAAATCTGGATTTTATGTTACACTGAGTTTGATTGATTCGAGTTTAGAGGGCGCTTCAGCTATTGAGATCATTGGCGCCCAAGTCAAAGTATTTAAAAAAAATAGATTTAGTAGGTTTTGCAGATACAACTAACTAGCTGATAAAAACCTGTACATAACCTAAATAGAGTGCTTGAATTCCGCATCAAATATATAAGTACAGATAAGTCTGAAGGAAAATATAAAACGAACACGTAAAATTTATCATAAAACGTAAAATTTATCATAAAACGTAAAATTGGCTGTAAAGAGGCCAAGACACTTATAAAAAAATTGGCCTTATCTCTCAAATAACATTATATATATCCCGCTTTCTCTCAAAAAAAAAGTTTTGAGAGGACAGATCCGAGCACCTCTCGTAGCGGGGACATGCCCAGGACCATGCGCAGGATCGTTGGATGCCAATAAATTTCGTACAATGCAGGAGGGCGTGTTCCACAGAAATAACCGTCCCACATTAGTCAAAGATGGTAGAGTTTCACCTCGAAGAAGGAAACCATGAGAAAAGAGGGGGTCATGAATGGGACCATTTCTCTGACGCACCACCACTTGAAGCTTCCCGAACGAGTCCTTTATGACTCGCGCGAGACGGACCGCACTGACACTTTCAAAACAGAAGAAAACGTTAATGAAGGAATTCATGATGAAGTAAACAAAACAAGGTGGGAAACAATAAAATAAAGAGAATAACAATTTTCAAAATAACATCTTTAATTAAATAATTAAACGTTTCGAAAAATGGCAACGCGCAATGAATTCACTATTTGCAGGTCATGTGCTCTGTGTGTTTCCCATCGATCACGATGCACATTTGTAGTCTCGTCTACAGTGATCTAAAACTGGACTTTGTCTTTCTGTATTTGTATTTGGGCACAAGCTGCTACGATGTGCCTTTTCATGTCATCTGGAGTAGTTGGAGCCGTCACATACACAATGCCTTTCACACTTTCCCGTAGGAAGAAATCTAGGGACGTGAGGTCAGAGGGGCGTGCTGGCCATCTTACACCACCACCTCTTCCTATCCACCGACCATGGTGGTTTACATCTAAAACATGGTTTGACACATTTGCAAAGTGAGCCGGAGAGCCGTCATGCTGGAACCACATTGTGCGACGCAACTCCATCGGAATATTTCTAGGAGCACGGGCAAGATCTCTGTGAAGAATCCGGAGGCAATTTTGACCTGTCAGGTTTCCATCAATGAAATGTGGCCCGATTATAAGATTCCCGAGGATCCCACAACACACGCTTACGGTGACCGCAGTTGATGTTCTACTTCCCGAATAATTCGTCGCCCAATTGTACAATTTCAAAGTCTTAATAAATGTTTGATTAGCTATTGAATTTATATGATTTTTCCAGGTGAGTCTGCGATCTATTTGTAGTCCTAGATATGTCACAGGAGCAGAAGGGAGCAGCCATGGAATAGGGGAATTGTTTAATCTTCAATCATTAATTTTTCCTAGTTTTCTTAGTGAAAAGATTTAGCTTGACATTTGGATGCATTAATTTTTATTTTCCATTTGTTGAACCAGTTAGTTAAGATATTTAATCCTCTTGAAGGTTGTCTCGTGCTATTAATTGTTCTCTATGGGCCGTCAATATACAAGTGTCATCTGCAAATAAGGATAATTCGGAGTTTAATACGTTAGGCATATCTGAAATGAATATGTTAAACAGCGTAGAAGCTAGAGGGGAACCTTAAGGGACGCCTGCCAATATGCAATGACCTGATGTTTGTTCCATGTTGATTTGCACTTTAAATTTACGTCTAAGAAGGAAGCTCTTAATTAATCCCTGCAAATAGGAGGGGAATCCAAACTTTCGCATTTTAAATAGTAGTCCATCATGCCAAACTCTATCGAAAGCTTGTTCTATGTCTAAAAATAGACCTAAGGTGTGTTTGAATTTTTGAAAATTTGTGGCTTTGTAATCAATAAGTCTTAGAAGTTGGTGGGTTGTGGAGTGATTGTTACGGAATCCCATTTGAGCCGTGGGAAGAATATTGTTATCACCAATGAATTTCTTTATTCTAGTTAAGATAGCTTTCTCGAATATTTTTGAAAGTGTTGGTAGTAGACTAATGGGTATAAAAGTTTCCGGGTTTGAGCGGTCTTCTTTACGTTTAGGAATAGGCAGAATTAAGGCAGTTTTCCATTCGGTGGGAAAGTAGTTTAATCGTGTTTACAAGTTCTAATTGCACTGTTTTTGCAAAGATACTTTTCGAATATTAACAATATTTATATCATTGCATTTCATTTTTAAAGAACATTAGAATTTTGGAGAAAAAAATATATTCTTCCATTTAAAAAAACCAAAGTTATGTCAATATCTCAAAAATTACAAATGGTAATAACAAAAAACCGAAAAATATAATTTGCCTCATTATCTGCAACAACATGACGCAAATAGCATCTCATTGCCTTAAACCGTTTCCAAGATATTTGCTGTGGCCAACTTAGGTGGTCCAGCCTGTATATGCATTTTACCTTACCATAAAACGAGCCTCCATAAATTGCACATTTTATTCTTACACTACGAGAAATAATTTTGGCTCGTCAAAATTTCTAGTGGCCAACCAGTGAAGGTTTGTTATGAGCTCCGAAGTATCAACTTTAACTCCCCAGAAGACAGCTCTGCACCTACACCCACCTCTCACGACTCCTTCCTTTTGTCCGCACCCTGCGAAGGTTCTAAAAGAAAGGAGGAGGGGCGAGGTGCGTGGAGAAGACTGGAGAGCAAAAACATCACTGATGAAGATCTTTTTTGTTAAAGAGCTTTTTTCGACGACGACGTCCGCTCTCGCCGGCGTCGCGCCGCCCGCCCCCCTTCGCCCCTCCTCCCCCGCCCGCCCACACACCAACCCGTTTCGCTCGTTCCGACCGCCCAGCTCACCCACCCGCCTGCCACCTGCCCTACCTGCCCGCCCGGAAGTGCCTGTTTTCAACCCTGCCCGAAGGCGAGAGCATCAAATTTCCCCAATAAGCCTCCCCAACAAGATCTCGAAACCTCTCCTCGAGGAAAGGTGCTGAGTGGAGACATGAATTTCTAAGGAGACACTGACTGCCGAGAACTGCTTGCCGCTGAAAGCAATGATGCTTAGAAGTCAAGGCGAGTGGGGTCTCGATATGGCAAATTGACCAATTTAAAGAGATGACGAGAGGAAGTACTTTTCCTGGTCACGGTAACAGCCAAAGGATGGCAATTTTGGAGTGCGATAAATATGAAACTGCGAAGTTTTTGTGCATTACTAAAAAGTTCCACAAAATATTACGTGACGTCTTTTCTCCTAAAATTAAAAAAAAAATGAAATTCATAGTATTCCCAATAGAATATTGAAAATATGAAAACAATAGTAGCTGCTACGTTTATCGAAGGATTATTAAATGAAAATCAAACATATTCGTCCACATTCTATAATACGCGATAAACAGAAACTCTAAGTTAAAGACTAATGACAGACTGAAAATGTAAATTCCATCTCGAACAGTCCGTTGTTCACAAGATTCAGGGGAGAACGAAAAGAGACATCGAGCTTGTTGATCAATTACTTTTCCGGGTTTAAAATTTTACCACCTTTCAATTTAATCTCCGTCAATTCGAGGCCGCGTGTGCCACTAACAAACTATGTCCTCTCAATCAGCTCACTTGACATCTCGCCGCCATCCCTCCCAGGCGAATCAGACCACTCAGGTAGAAAGTAAAAGAAATACTACGGCCAATGCAACATAAGCCCAAAGGAAAAAGTGGGTCTTCAATGACTTACAGCAACTTGGGATTGCGAAGGAAAATAAAGAAAAAGGAACGCGAGCCGAAAACTATACCAATTTCTATTAAATGTTTGGAGGCTGTTAGAAGGACGAAGTGAAAAAACTAATGGTGCTACAGAATGGCATATACTTCCTCGTATTAGTTTTCTATTTTTTCTGCTAACTAATCGGACTTGCCACATATTCTTGCCAGCTCCCATCTATCGCCACCCAAACTGCTTTTTTTTTAACATTTTCTTAATTTTTCGGTTTCCTAATAGTAGAAAGGAAATATTGTTTTAAGAATATTAAAGAATAGTAAAACATCGTACAATATGGCAATTTTCGTTCATAAATTTAGAGCCGTTTTTAAGAAGAAGGCGTTTAAGCACTACTGTAAATTCGAAATTTGAAACTCTTGTTCACAGAAAAGTTCTGAGTTTTCGATAACTTCATTAGAAGTCATTTAAAGCACTTTAACTCACAAATAGAATAGTGCTTGCAAATTGGTGAAAATGTGCGTATTAAAGGTGTGAGATATCTTTAAAAAGTTAATTTGTGTAATTTTTAAAACAACAAAAAAACCTAAAATGAACTTTACGTCATATTAAAGAGTGCAATTAGCATTATCCGTTCGAAAAATTCGAAGAAAAAATTTGGAGTGATTTAAGAGAAAATGACGTTTGAGCATATCTGAAAAGGCGGAAATTTGATCTCATTTTAACAGAAAATGGTTGAGTTTTCGAGAAACTTCGCCGCTAATGTAAATATTAGCGACGTGAGAGACTAGTCAAAAAATTACATTTTCGTAATTTTTGAAAAAAACAAAAGAATAGAGTAAAATTATTTTTATGTCATCTCTTAGAGTACTTTAATACTATCCCTACCAAAAGTTTCAATGAAATATATGGAGCCGTTTTTCAGAAGACAGACCGGCGGACAGACGGACATCATTAACAGAATAATTTAAAACTAAATAAACTTAAATTATAATGAAATACGTTTTTAAAGAAATTTTTTTAGAATTAATTAAAGGCTACGTTATTATTTCTTAGTAAAGAATTCAGGATGACGAAAGAAATATTAAAAATTCGTAGCTAATAGTACGACACAAAACACAGAAAAAGTTTGCCTCGGAAGACAAATGAGCGGGGCTGAACGCCCTTGAAGATGATCTCATTCGGGAGGCGGGACGAAGGCGGGAGGCGAAGACGGGAGCGGCCGCGGACCGCCCGCGCATGGGGGAAGCAGCCCAACGACCAAAGAGCGCGTTACCGTCACCGTCATCGTCACCTGCACCGTCACCGTCAACCTCAACCTCCCGTATGACTGGTTCCGAACCTGGTGATACTTCCAGGCGCGGGGGCTGGCCACTCGGAGACATCTGGGAGAGGCCCGTGGCAACGCCGCAATCAGGAGGCACCTCGCAAAGGGCTCTGTAGAAAACGCCTTAGATCTATCTAAGCGAACCCTGTTCTTCCGTTCTAAGCTCCGTGCTCCTGCAACTGAGCTTTGCTAGAAAATTTTCTTCCGTTACATGTATGAATGCGTTACATGTGTGAGTGGGAAGTCTAAGTTCCCTTCTTCTGAAGATACTTTGGAGATTAAGTTACAATTGCTCACAAGTAACCCTGAGCAATAGGTTTTAGTAAAAGGAAAATACTTATTTTCCATATCTTGAATGCATTCATAATTTTATGAACTTAATGCTGTCATACCCCGACCTGGATGGCCGAAGTGGCTAAGAGCTTGTACCGACTAAGCGTTTCGGTCCGAACGGTCGAGGGTTCCAGTCCCGCTCCAGATCGGAGGAGCCCTCAAGTGTGCTAGTGTGAGGTGTGAGGTCGAATATGCATCCCATTGGGACGTAACGGGTAACCGGCTGTCTACTGGATTATACTGCGATTTTTCATATCTTTGTCACTCAAGGCCCGTCATCACGATGGAATATGTCACGGTATTTCGCGACGTTCAGAGCCGAGCCGCCAGATACCGCATGATCGCGACCGTATCAAGCAGTGCTTGCGAACATGCGCCTTGTAGCGGCATGACGGAGAAAGACGCGAAATGCCTTGTGATATTCCATCGTGGCCATAAGGGCTTTAGGGGCAGAGTTAGAAAAATCGCATTATATAGCCTAGGGAAAAAATAGATAATCCGTTATACGTACAAATTCGAAGCTGGTGTTAATAAACGATTATACCCAGAAAATCATTTAAATGATTCACCTGAAAAAGGAAAGAGATGGCACTCCATCGGTCAAATAAAACTTCTATGTCAATGGGAAGGATAACAATGACGTTATTGACTTTCCAACATAAAATACTTTGATATCGAAAGAACACAATGTCGGAAGTGAAGGAGGAAGAAGTGCAAGGTTTCAACATCGAAAATATCGAAACGACAGAACATGAACCGCAACCGAACGCGTCCAGAAACCAGACCAAGCGCCTCACCGTCGTTGGCAGTGGTTGGTGGGTTGTCGCGAACGCGCGTTGCCATGGATACGCGAAAGAGACAGCCCACGCGCCCGTCGCTGCTGTCCACGGCGATCCCGCCTACAATCCCTCCCCTCCCCGCCCTTGCCCCTTCCGTGCCAGAACCCACCGGCACTTCCCCTCTGATTCATCCCCGCCCTCGCCTCTGCCTTCATCCCCCCACCCCATCACCTTTCCTCCACCTGTACCCCCGTCCCCATCTCTGCTGTCACTCTCCTTCATTCCATCACCTCCTTCCCCCCCTTCACGACAGCCATGTCTTTGCCTTCATCCCCATCATCACTTCCCTTCGACTTCACCCCATCCCGCCTCCGCCTTCAGCTCCGTCCCCGCCAACACGGCCCCTCCGCCTTCCCTCCCGTATCCGCCCCAGCCTGTGCCTCTGCCATCCCCCCTCCGCCATCACCCTTGCTCCCGCCTCCGCCTTCATCCCCTCTTTACCCCTGCCAGGCCCCCGTCGCCGCCACGGCCAAGGGGCGCCCTTTCAAGCGAACGCTTGTGAAATACTGCAAGGAGGCACGAGGCAGCCACAGCCTCTTTTGGTTGCTCTTCGCGTCCGTGATACGTTCTGCAACTGACAACCACGATACAGTACGGCCTCGAGCTGACGATATCGACCCGGATGGCGCAGAAAGGCGAGTGCAGATAGCGTCTCGGGCATCGAAAATCGGCTTTTACTGGTAAGCTGAACGGACAAGTTTGGAAAAAACCTTTCTCTTAAATGCGTTGTGCTTGTCAATTTGCATCAATGTCAGAGGTCTGGTGTAGTGAGGACAGATTCAAACGAATAATTCCCTTGGAAAGTTGCAAGTAAGTCTCTTAAAGATAATCTTTGATAACAAGTATTACGTGATGAAAAATACTCCAAAAAAGTAAACAATGGCACTATAGGAAACAGATGTTCCTTCGAATGTGGAAGAACTTTTTGTGAGTAAACAAATACGACCAGAGTTTTCTCTAGAGTATCAATGTCAGAGATTTTGAAGAAATCAGTCTAAAGTTGTTCTCAGGTATTTCATTGACAATAGAATTAATATTATACTACAGCATAGTATAGTATAATAATAGTACACGACATGATCAATTTGTGTGAAAATGAATCAGAACGAGGAGACACAAATGTAGTCAATGTATTTCTATATGTCCATCACATTTTTATAAATGAATACATCATTTCGTTCACTATTATTTAAAGAGAGTAATTATACTCTTCGACTGATTCATCATATATTCACATTTATGTACATTACTAATGATCATATACAATAATACCAGAAATCTCTAAAAATGGTAACACAAAATTAGAGTATGAAGGGATTGAAACAATAAATCTAGTCCATATGCTTGTTGAATTTATTTGCATTATCATAACAGAAAATGCAAATGAACTAGATTTGTTCTTTAAATCCCATACGATCCGAATTCAGTTCATCTAATGTACTGTACTACTAATGATTTTTCGCTGATTATGATAATGATTTCATGAATTTCATTTCACTTTCAATTCCTTCATCATTTACAGTGAAAGGTAATAGTCATTTTACAGTACATCTACTACATCACGCATCCAAATGCAAATGAATGACCTCTCTTCCGTTGCAGAAGTAAACTTCAAAACAAACGGGTGGAGGAGGAATGTGCCGCGTCGCGTCGCTCGCTCGCTTCCGCCCGGTCAGCGTGACGAAGCGCCAGGGCTTCCCTGGCGGCAGCAGCCAGCAGCAAGCCACGCCGCCACGACTAGCAGCCCACGCGGCGCGCCATGCGACTGAAATTTGCCACGCGCGCGCAACGGGAGTAGGAACAGGCGCAGACGCCGGCGCCAGCGCGCCACTGACGCGATCAGCCGACCGCCTCCTGCCTTTATTTATTTATTTTTTTAAATTAATTTATTTGATAATCCTTTTGTTTATTAATTTATCTGATAATCCTTTTGTTTACTAATTTATTTGATAATCCATTTGTTTATTAATTTATTTGATAATCCATTTTTTAAATAATTTATTTGATAAGCCTTTTGTTTATTAATTTATCTGATGATCCATTTGTTGATTAATTAATTCGATCACTAAATTATTAATCGATTCAATTCAATTCAACGGTTAATGTCTGTTTTTGGAAGAGCATTCAAATGTACATTTGACCTCCTTCAAATTCTCTAGTGAACATACGGACGTGTCTCCCCCTCGCTTCCCGCGCGGGGCCGGATCAGCGCGCGAGATGAGATCGTCAGAGCCAGTGAGCTCCCGCCTCGCCGCTCCGCGCCGGATGGGAATCCGATGGCGGCGGAAGGACGTGTACTCGGGCGGGCGGCGCGGGAACGCGGCAAAGGCAAAGGAGCAGGTAGGGAGGGCGGTGCGGGCTTGAGAAGGGACGATGCAGCGGAGCCTTTTGGAGACGGACGTGTTGCGTGGCGGAGGTAGTTACGGAGTAGTTGCGGGCGGCAGGGCCCGTAGGGTGCCCCGGGCGCCGGAAGCAGCGAATACTCATGGGACGGCGGGGGGGGGGACTTCGGGAACGGGCGGGGATAGTGGAGTCGGCGGGGTGGTAGGCGAGGTGGGAGCAAGACGGTTTCAGGGAACGTGAAGGAGACGAAGAGGAGGTGAGAGTGTGAGGATACTTTTATGAAGCAACTGTGACGGACAGTCTCTGTCGCAACGTGTAAGAGAAGGACAGCGAGTAGGATAAAGATGGCAGGAGTAACAAGGGCGGTGGATATGCGGAAGGGAGAAAGTAAGTTACGGAGAGGAATTTTTTGAAGGGCGAAGCGGAGCGGCATGTGTGGCAGGTGTGGCAGGTGTGGCGGGGGTGGCTCTGGCGATAGAGACGACAGACGTCACGGGGCGGCAACGATATCTGAGCGGAGCGAAAGGCAGGAGTGGAGGAATGGTCGAAGCGGCGTGAGCTACAGCGTCGAAGGGGAGCTTCATTTCGAAGAGCAGACCCTTTCAGATCTTTGGCGAGCGCAGAGCCGCGGCGCGCCTCCTTTATCGGCCTGCAGACTTCCGCATCGCGTCACAGAGCAGCTCGTGCGGAAGCACTCGAATATGGTAGCACAAGAGTAGGACGTGCAGATTGCCGATGAAGACTACACTCCGCGCTTAATCCTGCTGCAAATGAAGTAAGAGCACAACTCTGCTCCCTACAGTTTTCTTACAAACCAGAGAAAACCAATGTACATTACAGTGTCTGGCGTATTCTTACGTATCCTTCGAAGAGAAGTAGCAAACGGTCCTGTCTGGCGAGGTGGATGGAGAGTACAGTCTATGCATGTTCCAAGGGGTATTAAAGATAGGATTCAAAGACAAACAACATTAACTAATTGATTAATTATATCTTCTGACCGAAATACCTTCTAACCGAATTTATAATATAATCAGCACTTTGTTGTTTTTATATTCATAAAGTGTACGTAGCCCCAAATCCGAAAACCTGTCACTTACAATATTTACATTCCTAAAACGTCTTATAAATTGTGTTTCGCGGACTAAGAAACATATAAATGTAATTTTTTCATTCGCAGATAACTCGAGATATTTTTTCAGAAACAAAATTCTTTCACTAAATGTTTTCAAGAATTCAGCGGCTTTTATACTCCCTAGTTTCCTCTTTTTTTTCTCTCTCTTTTTTTTTCTTTTTTCTTTTTTTTTCGCGATCACAAAAAATCAACGTTTCAACGCTTATTTCTTCCATTTTCTCGTTCATTTATAAATATACGCATTCCATTGTTACACAGGTCAGTTAATAACAGCGCAAATTAATAAACTGTCCAAAATAAAGAAATGTCCGAGTTGTTTCTTGAAAATATATTTATAAATTTCCCACCCTAAAGGACTGACGTAAGAAGCATTTTTATATATTCTCACATTAAAAGCAGTGCCACCCAGCTGCATCTTCTCTCGTGACATCTCGTGCCAAGACGAAACGTCCGAAAGTGGCCAAAAAATCATTGTTTCGCGTGTGAAATATTCTGAAAGAATTTCCACCTTGACAGCGCGCATGTAGATACGTGTGACGCAACAAGAACACCAAAGATGACGGAAACTGACCATTAACCTGTTTTTTAAGTATATAAACACCATTTTTCGGTCACGAAAGCACATAAATGGAACGTCACTGCGAGAACTCCCACGGCAACGTCAGCAAACTCCGCCCCGATTGAGGAGATACTGTCACCGCTGCAAAAAAAGACTACGGCCGTGTCAATAAGATTTTCTCAGGATCCTGGTTAATACCCAGGGCCACGCGACTACCATTGTTCTTGGGCGTAATTTCTGACAGCGTCAAGGCCTAACCCGTAGAAAGCGAGTTTTTTTGTTTTTTTTTTAATGTAGCGGGATAAAAGAGGTCGGGAAAAATTATGTCTCCTGGCACACATTTTACAGACCACTGCAAGTTACTGATCAGGCGCACTCTCCTTATGCCCGTTACGTCATGAGTTAATAACTTCGTTATGGAGAAAGCAATACCAATTATTACGAATTGCTTTTATTTGCTCCACGCGAGTGTTAATTAAGCATTATTTATTATTATATTATATTATATTATGAGAAAAATAAAGTGCTTCATGGTAGTGGTTGTGCTGGGTAATCTACTGGAAAAAATTGTAGGTTAAGCAAATAATAAGGCAATTGTACAAAGTCTGTTTAACAATTGATTACAAAAAATACTGCCCAATTCACGAAACCTACATTCTAGAAATTGACCATTTCGAAAGAGGATCGCACTGGCTTGCTCGGCAGAAGGTAGCATTTAATTGGGACCATCCGTCTTCGCAAATGGAACAGCTCCTGTTAAAATCGGAACCAATCCAGCGGGCGGGCGGAGACGTAACAACGTCGCGAACTAATTTATCGCAGGTGGCCTCGAGACGACGCCGTCACCGTCACCGCCATCATCGTCACCGCCATCACCGTCACCGCCATCACCGTCACCGCCATCACAGTCACCGCCATCACAGTCACCGCCATCACAGTCACCGCCATCACAGTCACCGCCATCACAGTCACCGCCATCACAGTCATCGCCATCACAGTCACCGCCATCACAGTCACCGCCATCACAGTCACCACCATCGCCGTCACCTCCACCTCCACCGCCATCGCCGTCCCTACCACCGCCATCGCCGCCCCCTCCACCGTAATCACCACCACCTCCACCGCCATCGCCGCCCCCTCCACTGCCACCGCCGCCCCCTCCATCACCATCGCCGCCCCCTCCATCACCATCGCCGCCCCCTCCACCGCCATCGCCGTAAACGCCACCACTGGCGCTACCCACTCTCGGGGGCGGCGCGGGCAGCGTGTGCGAGGTGGGAGCGCCCGCCGCTTTCTCCAGAGGAATCGGGAGCGCCGGCCGCTGCGGGCGATGCTCGCGACGCGGTGGATTGGAGGGGGGAAGAGGGGCGGGGCAGGGTGTCGCGGCCGCGCAGAACCGGAACACGGCGACGGGATGCCGCGTGGGCGCCAGGAGAAGGTGCCCACTTGTCGACAAAGGAGTGGACTGCAATGGACACACGTCAAGGAGTCCAAAAAGCTCCCATGACAAGAAATCAGCCTATGATTGGGTGAATCGTTACCAACTCAATACAAAATGTCATTGCAAAAACCTCGCTTGATTTTAATTCCACATCCAGGTATCGAAAAAATCGAAAAAACAGGAGTCAAAAATTTACTAAGCTACAAAAATGTTTAATAATTAACAATTTGTTTCCTCAATTTCTTCAAAAATACTTTCCATAAATGATTGAAGACGTGAAGAGGTAATACAGATGGACAGACGAGTCTATTGAAGTCTAACGAATCCAAAAGTGTGAAAAGGGGGAGGGGGGAGCACACGTGACCATCCCCTCAGATATAGAAATGTTTAAGAAGCTATTAAATATTCAAATGATAAATAGTATTCAAAGTATTTTATCTAAATAAAAGTTATTACAATAATAATGTTATTTTAATATTTTTGTCCTAGAAGAGAACATTAAATTTCACTCTAAAATCGCACTTGTATCATTCCCTTAGCGTCTGCATCTAAATGTACGAATTTGAGAAATCCCTGACCAGAAGGTGTGAACCGACAAAAACTCTAGCAAAGCATCTGGGCACGAGCGCCGGCGAGAGTATTCTCGCAGGTAATACAGGCCGGCAGGCAGCATCATCATTGCCGCTCAAAATGCCGCTCCCAATCGCGACCCGGAGTGCGCAGAGTTCTAAGCAGTTGCTATCCGCTCCGCGCCGCACCCCCACTAACCACCTCCCCATCACGTCTCTCGTACATCACGCGAAAAGAACAGACGGGTCGCGGGCAGAGATGTGAATCTCGCTCCGCTTGCTGTCCTTACCGCAGTCACGATAATGTTCTACAATGATTCTGTACGTAGGGTTATTGAAAATAATAATAGTGATATGCTTAAAAAGCAAGATGGAAGAGTTTCGTTCAGTCTTCAAATGCGTATTCGAACAAATATTATGACAGTCTCTGTTGTCTCAGTTAATAGATTTTCTGCACTTGCTGAGTCAACAATGTTGACCATATTAAAATAAGTAAATGCATTTCTTTCATGCGCAACTTAATCCTTTCAATTCTATAAAAACGTAGTGTTTTCCATTCCTACAATTAAAGCTTTAATAAAGCATCTTCAGGCAGTATGATTCGATGAAGTGTGTGGCCTGGGTGGTCGAGGTCGGTAAGCAACGATACGCATTGTGAGTTTAAATTCTACAATGAGCGTAGATATTCGGACTTATGCTATCCATCTTTCACAATCGCTCTTATAATTTCATCGGAAGTCAACTCCACAGTTTGGAAATTCTGTTGCAATCATAAGAACGGTTCCAGAAGCTGTTTACTTCATCTCGTCATGTTCACATGTAGGTATCCAAAAAATGAGGGGGTTAAACCCAAAAAGGTAGGGGGGCAAACCCCAAGTTATATTTTTAAAATAATTGTTTAAGTTAGTAACTAAATTATTTTTAAAACATAACTTAGACCTCCTTAAATGTAAGTTCGAAAACTAAGTTTGAGTCGCAGTTCTATGGGACATACCGTGTCACGTCACATACTGGCCAGAAAAAAAATAACACGAGAACTCCCGCCAGCAATTTTTTGACAAACTACTTTGCTTACAGAAAGCTTTTTACGAGCAACAGTAAATATTCTGAAAGGGCCTTATAACGGAATACTTCGAGCAGTAAAGATTATGAAAGTGGTTGTCAACTGGCGCGAGATTAGAGCTATTCAAAAACGATCCTCGCATAATCTTTACCAGCTGGTTGCACACCTTTACGCAGAATGAAATTATTGAAATTTAGACAGTGATTAATTGCAGTACGCCAAATCATTTTTTATTAACATTGTTTGGCAATGTTACTACTTTCAATTGGGATGGTATAAGCAATAACCGCAACTCGCATCATTGTAATGAAAATGCACGCTTCATTGTTGCATCTCACACTGTGTTCGAGCCGAGAATAGGAGACCTATTGGTGAATGTCAGAGTCCAACCGTACGCTAACAAACAGGCCATGGACTGCACGCGATCTTTCCTTCCTCACTTCTGTCGTTAATTTCCACTTACACTATTGCACGCACTGCACTATCACACATGTCCGGAGCATAGAGATTTTTCTTTTAAGGGCGATGCCCCTACGGAGATACGTAGAGGAAGAAAACCCGCTAGCCGCCGTGTAGATCGGCAATATGACTCACGTTTCAGCGGGGAAAGAACACAGCCATCCCCGAGTTTAACATTCACTACCCAGACTAATGAGAATAGTAGTTGATGCGCAGGGAAACAATGAATATTACTACCATACCGTTCTGACGACAACCCATGATCCATTGTTGCAACTCGCGCTGTACAAGAGCCGAAAACAAGAGAAATATTACACGTCTTAGACGCAACGTTCCAAGTTCGCGAAAATCGTGTGAGGCCGCGTTCTCGCTGGCAGGAGAATCGGGGAGTGCTCCAATAAAAAAAGTCCGAAGAGTCAGCGACTCGCTTCGCCCGCCGAACAAGAAGAAGGGAGCAATTGCGGCGGGTGATGTCGCAGCCACCAAGGCCCTCCGCGGAGACAAATGTAAGAACCCCCTCCGAACTTTTTGCGCTTCAGCGAACTGCCACACCGTATTTCATCGTTCCTTATTAGCGTTACCTTAAAATCCTCTCCGGAAAGGCAGAAGTCGAAGAACAATGCAGTGAAGTGCGGAAGCGAGAGGAGCGGTTGGTAGGACGGGCAATGATGAACATTGGAGATGGAACCGGACCCAGAGGTCAGGGGTCTTCAACATTTCCATGGAGTCTGGAAATTAAAGGCGATAACACACCGAGAATCAGCGTCCTCGGTGACATGAAAGCATTGGAATCAATGCGGTTGCCTTCTATCTTTCATAGAAACGTATCTTTGCATGATTTTGAAATTCGTGGGCTAATCAAATTCATTTCATAATTTGGTCGTTTCTACACAAAGGAAGTTTTATGTTGAATTTTCTTTTGTAAGATACAAACATGAGGAAGAGTCAGTCGGATTAACTTATGTTCACTTGCTCATCCAAAATTTATCACAATTTATAGTGGACGATTGATTAATGAATTTTACACTAATGTACACGGAGGAGAACTGTGAATCTACGAAGTTGTTTATTTCAAAAATCCAAACTTGGAAATTGCATGGTAGGAACACTTAGATTTAACATCTAACTAATGGCTAGCTATTCGGACTTGACACATACTCTTGCTAGCTGTATAACTTCTTTTAGTTATTTTATGCACATACACTCATAAATACAATAGCTTTTACAAATTGCTGGAAATGTGCATATTAACGGCGTGAGAGATCATTCAAAAACAATTACATTTGTGTAATTTTTGCAAAAAACAAAAAAATTACCCCAAAATGAACATTACGGCATATTAAAGAGCGCAATTTGTACTGTCGGAAAAGGTGGCAGAAAAAAATTTCGAGCCACTTTTGAGAAAATGGCGTTTGGTTGTTTCTGAAAATGAGGAATTTTAAGATAGTTTTCACAGAAAACGGTTGAGTTCTTTTTGCACAAATTTTACACAAATGTAATTTTTTTGAAAGATCTCACATCTTTAATATGCACATTATCAGCAATTTGTAAACACTATTGTATTTGTGAGTTAATATGCTTCAAATTACTTCAAATGAATTTTTTTGAAACCTCCAAAATTTTCTGGGAAATTAGCTTCAAATTTTGCATTTTTAGTAGCGCTTAAATGCCATTTTCTTAAAAAGGGCTACAAATTTTTAAAGGAAAATTACCATATAGGACGTGGTTTTTGTGTTCTTTAATATTCTAAAATTAATATTTCCGTTCTACCATTAGGAAACCAAAATCTTAAGAAAATGTCGAAAAATGTAAATTGGGCGGCGATAGATGGCAGCTGGCACGAGTTCGGAATAGCTAGCCGAGACCGAAGGAAACTGAGAACTAATACGGGAAAGTCTGTGCCGTTCTGTAGCACCACTAGTTTAAATTACAATACTATGTCAAAGAAAAAGTAAAATTCTTTGATTTCAAATATTGCTAAGAAAATTATTTTCCACGTAATAATAAATATAGTATCATTCTTTATAAAATCCAAAAGTGAAAATTGATATTGCGGACGAAATTCCACACAATTCATGTGCAACGGTTTAATTTAATGATGAACATTTCAGAAAACATTCTATATTTAATATCTACTGATAACTAGAGTAGATTCGTAATCAATTGTAGCTCATTCGAAATCCATGTAGTACGCTAACACTACTCTCATCTTAATCCACATCCTGCTTATTCTTCTCTTCTTAGATTACTTCTTTCTCTTGATTTCTTTTCGAATTTGAAATACTCTATTTTCAGTTTCGTCCTTTCCGTTCTTCCTATTTCTATTCTTTATATATTTTTTTATTTCCACTTACCAACTCCTCCTTCTGTTAATGTCTCAACTTTCCCGCAACTGTCACCTCGGCGACAGCCTGCAAACGAACTTTGTTTGCCCCTGACGCAAGAGAGTGCAAAGTAGAAGGTTCTTCGAAACCCCATTGTCGCGCGAGCGAGCGGCGTATTTTCACGAGCGACCGCTCTTTCTGAGCGCCCACTTCCGAGGGCACGAGAGAAGAGGAAGAAGGGGACGTGCGCGAAAGGCGAAGGGCCCTATCATAATCTCCCAATGAACCTTTCCACAGTGTGCAGATGCTTCGGAGTACTTCCACCTTACTTGGAAACATAGTAGAATGATTTATATTTGGGGGCATTTGAAAGAGTGCGGAACCGAAAAATCATGTAATTCTATGATTTCTAGTGAATGAGATATTGACAGCCTCGTTTTCGCAGGAGTTTGGATTCATTGATTAATTGTGCTTCCGGTCGCGGCAACGCTGAAGCCATTGGTCCCATAAGTGTAGCGTATGTTTTAACTGCTGGCGGCGGCCATCGTCCACAGCTGAATGGCGAGATTAGACGCCGACCTACACGTCGACTTGTTGGGACTTTCCCCAACCAGGTTTCTCCCACCAGCCGTGTACCACCCCAGCCGGGAGCTCTAAGCTCTCGATTCGTCTCCCGATATGTGTAGTAATAGAGTCGGTACGTAAATGTAGTTCTGTTTAAGGGGAAGGATAGGACAAGGAAGAGAAAGGAATTTCGCACGCGGTCCGTGGCCCGTTTGTTAGGGTACTGCTCCGGTATTTGCTCGGTATTGATCTGAGAAACCATGGAAACTACAGGCCAGAGCACTAGAATTCTCCTCCAGACAGCAGTTGAACTCGACCTAGCTCTCTAAGCTATCACAAATCCTCAGCTCACAAATCCTGCCACAGTCGGTACTCGAACCCTAGTACCTCCCGGTCAGAGGCAGTGCAGTGGCGTCAGGTGATGTCACTGAGCCACCTCAGCTGATGGGTGTTTGGAGAAGCGAGCAGGAGGTGCAAGACTACCGATTAGCGCAAGTTCCGTGTTAAGCGTGGGTGTTTTCACAGTGTCCTTAAAGCGTTCTAACCACATATTACCTCCAGTAATCCTTTTTATAATCATTCACATCTCTCCACCATTCATCTCTTTTTACTACCAGAGTCATCTAGTGGAAGATACTGATCATCTACCCATGAAAGGGAAGGGCATGAAGGGAAGGGTATTCCTTCCACGCCTACGCACAGATAACAAATAAGGAATCTATCACCAGAATCATCCATTATCTCATCTCCAATGTCATTATCAACAGCATTATCATTATTATAATCTACGTCGATTACATAATGAACTACATTATTAGCTATCCACTATAAATTTACAATTCTATTCTATAAGATAATTAAAAATGATTTGGATGCCAGATATGGGGTAACGTTAATTTTCCACTGTGTTATGAAAGGATTCAGCTCTCTTACTCCGATTTACGCTATTATTTCATTTTCCCTCTCATTTTCTTTTCAAGAGTCAGAAATACAATCACTTACATTTATTAATTCGATTTGTAAAGAATCGAGTCGAATCGAAATAAGTCAAATTAATGTCATTACCGGATGTCAAACAATATTTCATCAACTCTGATGACCATGTCTCATGGAAAGTGTAATCAAAACTGTGAATGGAAGAAAGAATTCATTAACAAAGTATTACTCTTTCCAACTCTGGGGAGACCTCTGAAGTTCATTTCAAATTAAGTATGCAAAAAATCTAAAATTAAGAATGCGAAATCATCATTAAAAATTAACAATTACTTTACGATATAACAATTAGGATACATAACAAATTTAGAAGGCCTTTTGAAATGTAGGAACTTACATCTATAAATGGATATTTATAGAATTCTCAGCAATGAATGATATCCTCAATGCCAGAGAGTTGATATTATTGACGTTTTAACATTTCGGCCTTACGAAAAAAACATCCTTTATCGCGAATCACACACATGTGTGTAACTTGCTCCTGCGATAGTAACGGGAAAAGGTGTGTTCAGAAACGCGAATCATTTGATAAGATATGATACAAAAAAAAGACGACATTTAATGAAAACTCTGTCTTCACCATTTACGTAAATGATCCAAGAGTTCGAGCCTTTTCTCTTTTTCTTTTTTCTAGCAGTTTCAATAACAAATGTGAATTATATATTCCATATTGTCAAAGAACATTCCATATTGACAAAAAAATATCAAAGGCAAAAAATTAATATTTCCGAGGGGCACATCTGTCACAACGAAAATCAAACCTCCCCGCTCGCCACTTGAGGGCGAACAAAGAAAAGTTTTGAGTTTTCGTAACACTTCATTTGAAGTCATTTGAAGCACATTAACTTACAAATACAACAGTGTTTACAAATTGCTGGTAATGTGCATATTAAAGGTGTGAGAGATTTTTCTAAAAAATGAAATTTCTGTAACTTTTGCAAAAATAAAAAAACACCCCAAATTGAACTTTACGTCATATTAAAGAGAGCAATTAGTATCATCCGTTCGAAAAATTTGAAGAAAAAATTTAGAACCATTTATCATAAAATGGCGTTTGAGCGGTTCTAAAAATGCGGAATTTTGAGATAGTTTTCACAGAAAACTGAGAGAAACTTTATTGGATATTATTTAAAGCACATGTACTCGCAAATATAATAATGTGAACAAATCGCCGCTAATGTAAATATTAACGACATGAGACACAAGTCAAAAAATTACATTTTTGTAATTTTTGAAAAAAACAAAGAATAGAGCAATATGGCCTTTATGTGATCTCACAGAGTACATTTAGCACTATCTCCATCAAAAGTTAAAAGAAAAAAAAATTGGAGCCGTTTTTGAGAAAATCTTGTTTTAGTAATTTTTTAAAATTGCAAATATTTCGCACAATATTGCCAGAAACCTACTAAAATTTTCTATAGAATGCACTTGATCTTAATGAAAGAACAATGGTGAACAAATTTTATTTCTAGGAAAAATCTCTATCTTAAATTTTGTAGCTGTAGGAAGACGCCGAAAAAATTCAAACTTTTGCAATTTTCGAAAATTCAGAGTTAATTGTTAAAATCGGACCTCTGCCACCTTAATAAGTTTATTTTACACTATTTTTACATGAAATTTAAAGAAAAAAATTTGGAGCCGTTTTTGAGAAAATTTTGAATACGTCCGGGGGGCTTCATCTTAAGTACCCCCAAATGATTTTCAAAATCGCGTAGCCTGGAGTGGAGCCACATCGACAACGGATTATTCATTTTGGAAGGTTTGGTGCTATGGTGGCGCTTGGTTGGCATTTGTCGCTTGGTTTAGGCGCTATGGTTGTTCACAGACTGACGGACAGAGAGGAACGGACAGCCGGACAGCCGGACAGCCGGACGTTTTGAAAAGAACCGCTTTTCGGTATCAGGGGACCACAAAATGTGTTTTTCAGTTGAAATCTCGAAATAGACTTTCCGCAGCATTACATAACTTTCCCTATACAATGTATATTACTCCGTATATACGTCTGTATACGAGAAAGTAAAACTAGTGGTGCTACAGAATGGTACAGGCTCTCTCGTATTAGTTTTCTGTTGCGTTTGTGCTCGGCTAGCTCGGACTTGCCAATACTCTTGACAGCTGCCATCTATCGCCACCCAAACTACATTTTTTGAAATTTTATTAATTTTTCAGTTTCCTAATAGTAGAACAAAAATATTATTTTAAGAATAATATGAAAACAGTTAAACCTTGTCCTAAATGGCAATTTGTGTTGATAAATTTGGAGCCATTTTCAAGAAAATGGGGTTTAAGCGCTACTGTAAATGCGAAATTTGAAGCTCTTTTTCACAGATAATTTTTGAGTTTTCGAAAAACTTTATTTGAAGTCATTTGAAGCACATAAACTCACAAATCCAATAGTGTTTACAAATTGCTGGAAATATGCATTTTAACGGTAAGAAAGAACGTGAAAAAAAATTGCATTTGTGTAACTTTTGAAAGAAACATAAGAATACCCCAAAATGAAATTTACGCCATATTAAAGAATGCAATTAGCACTATCCGTTCGAAAAGTATGAACAAAATATCTGAAGCCATTTTTGATAAAATAGCGTTTGAGCGTTTCTGAAAATACGGAATTGTGAGCTGGTTTTCATAGAAAACATTTGAGTTTTCGAGAAACTTTACTTGACATTATTTAAAGCACATGTACTCATTAATATAATAATGCGAACAAATCGCCGCGAATGTAAATATTAACGACGTGAGAGACAAGTCCAAATAATTGCTCTTTTGTATTTTTTGAAAAAAAAACAAAGAATAGAGCAATATGGCGTTAATGTCATCTCATAGAGCACATTCAGCACTATCCCTACCAAGTTTAATGAAAAAATGTTGAGCGTTTTTGAGAAAATCTTTGTTTTTGCAATTTTTTTTAAAATTTGAAATACTGCGTGCAATATTGCGCAAAAACTACTAAAATTTTCAAAAAATGTACGTGACCTTAATGAAAGAATTCACTATGGACAACAAATTTTATTTGAAGGAAAAATCTCTATCTTCAATTTTGTAGTTCTAGGAAGATGCCGAAAAAATTTCAAACTTGGCAATTTTCGAAAATTCAGAGTTAACCGTAAAAATGGGACATGTGCCACCTTAATAAGTGCATTTTACTCTATTCTTACAAGAAGTTTACAGAAAAAATTTGGAGCTGTTTTTGAGAAAAATTTGAAAATGCCCGGGGGTCTTCATGTAAAGTACCCTCAAATTTTGAAGAAAGTTTTTCAAAATCGAGGCGCCTCGAGTGGACGCAGATCTATCGGAATTCGTTTTGGAAGAAATCACACGTATGGGTTACGCACTAGTGTTGTGCACAGACGGACGGACGTTTTGAAAAGACCCACTTTTTCGGTATCGGAGGATCCCAAAATGTGTATTTCCGTTGAAATCTCGAAATTGATTTTCTGCAGCATTACATAACTTTCCCTATATATTACTCCGTTACCTACGTATACGGAAAAATAAAAAGGACTCCTAATCAAAAGGGTTGAAGAGAGGATTGGGTGTGTTGCATTTATCTTGGAAATTTACCCTCATTTACTAATCACAATTAACGCGTCAATGAAAATATCGCTTTGCATACAAAAATATCTCTCTTTCACATCACCGGCTGCGAAAATTTTCTGCCCCAACTCAGCAAAGCCCATGTCATTATTACCATCCAACAATGGACGTTATCGAAGAGCGTGACCAAAGTTGTTCTATAACCCCTACCGCCTCAGCTGGCGAGCAACCTCTCCCAAGACGACGCGCCCCCGTCAAATCAATATGCCCATTTCTAACCCCTCACATCCCTCACCATGGTTCTCGCCTCGTGCGTTCCACCCTTCTCCGCAAGCAGCTCCCAAGCCACTCCCTCATTCCCTGCCGGTCCCCTTCTCTTTTCTTCTCTTTGCCTTCCCTCCTCTTCCCTTTCCTTTTCCTACCGTCCTCTCCTGCATGTAAATTGTGGACCAGAAGGAAAATAAGGGTTAACCCCATATGTAAAATTCGGACCGACCCAGAGAAGGGCATACGGAAAATGCGGACCAACTACCTGCCCTTTCAGGTACAAGTGAAAGGTGACCAGTGGGGTAGATTAGGCCGCAGGGGCGGCCGGCTCCAGACGGCACTTTGAGGGGGCGGCAAAATGTCATAAATAATAATAATAGTAATAATGCATATTTAGCCGTGATGTAGGGGAATAATAATATTAATAATTACTATTTTTTATTATTACATTATTATTATTATTATTATTATTATTAATAATAATAATAATAATAGTAAAAATTTGAACCACCTCATATTTTTGTTGTACCTACGATTCGGACCGATTGAAATGAGCACGGAATCTTTCATTACTTGTTCTGTGACGACTTCTTTAAATTAATGTATTATAATGACATACTGCTAATTGTAACGACTGGCAAGTCTGTACTGATTTGTTAGGATTCCCTGTATTTTATTTTGTGTTTGGATTGTATACGGCTAATATTCAGCGAGAATGACTTCTATCATATTGAGCATAGTGTTCAATATTGTATAATAACACCTGCAAATTAGATTACAGTACGGAAAAGTCCCTTAAGGAAAGTCCGTGATTGAAGCTTCCACAATTCCAAGAACGTTTCATTGATGAATCGTCATCTTGAAAAATTTGGAGCCGTTTTTAAGAAAATGGCGTTTCAGCGCTACAGTAAATTCGAAATTTGAAGATCTTTTTCACAGAAAACTATTGAGTTTTGGAGAAACTTTATTGAAGCACATGTAGTCGTGAATATATACTTTGAAGCACATGTAGTCGTAAATATAATAATGTGAACAAATCACCGCTAATGTAAATACTAACTACGCGAGAGACAAATCAAAAATATTACATTTTGTAATTTTTGAAAGAACACAAGAATTGAGCGACTGGGCGTTTATGTGATCTCAGTGTACATTTAGCACTATCCCTACCAAAAAGTTTAAAGAAAAGATTTGGAATCGTTTTTGAGAAAATCTTGCTTTTGTAATTTTGCCTAATACCACGTTTCACTTCCATCTTTGGAAATACGTAAACTGTGTTGCTACTTCAAAGCTCGAAAAGCAAATGTCACCACCGGGCCTCACGAAGGATCTCCACCTGGCAATTGAAGGGAAAGGAACAAGGAAATGCTGGGCAGTAGCACAGCGGCGGCCCTTTTAACGAGACTACCTGCACTTCCTTATCCTTGCCCTGAGTTGGTCTGGTCCGCATTTTACATTTAGAATTAGAAAGTAAGTTTCACGAGATAAGATGGATTATTTGGTCCGAATTTACATACGCCCCTTTTCTCCTCCTTTTCCCTCCCCTCCCCCTCGCTTCTCTCACCTTTCCTCTCCTTCCATCTCTTTTCTCCCTTTTCCCTCCCCTGCCCTTCTCTCCCTTCCCCTCTCCTTCCTCTACTATCGCTATATTCACCATCCTCAAAATGTCCCGTGCAGCTCACGAAGACATAGAGTAAAGATGTATCCTTAGTCTATAACGGAGACCTCTTCATTCGTCACGCCAGGTACTCTTCTTCCTTTGCTTCAGGAGATGCGGGGGAGGTCAGAGAGAAAGAGGAGAACTAAAGAGACTGCCACTTGCTTCCATTGAGTGGTCTGCCGACGGCGGTGTGGTGAAACCGGCGAAAACATTCTCAGAATCACCGAAAGGATTAAACCGAAATTACGTTTTATGAATATTGCTTGTAGGAAACGATAACCCGCAAAGCACTCGTTTTCAGTAACAATTAGTACCTACTCTTTTATAATATGTTTGTTACATAATAATACCTTGAAAACAAGATATACATTAGATTCACCTTTTGCTTTCTTTCAACGCAAGAAAAACACTATAGTGCGGATAATCATGAGGGTATGTCAACAATAGTCGGTTATTATTACAATGCCAACGTTTCGGCCATTTATTTGGCCTGCTTCAGGGCTATAAATATACAATAACAATACAGAATAAATAGTAGTGCAAGCTCTTAAACACGATTTTTAATTACATAAGAGATCAGGCATGCTGGAAATACATTTTGCTGCAAAAAACAAAGCAAAGAAAGCAATAACAACTAATTATCTGTAATACATATATATATACATACACCGGGTGGACCACCTACGTTGTCCACAGCAAATATCTTTAAAACTGTTCGAGGTATCGAGATGCTATTTGCGCCATGTTGTTGCAGATGATGGGACAAATAACGTATTTCGTTCTCTTGTTTGTAACGTATGCAACTTTAGAGATATTGACACAATTTTGATTTGAACTTTGATTTTTTAAATGGAAATATATTTTTTCTCCATCGTTCTAAAGATCTTTCAAAATACAATGCAATGATGTAAATATTGTTAATATTCGAAAAGTATTTGTTGCAAAAAAAGTGCAATTGGAATCGGTAAATGTCATGCTGCAGCGCGCAAGGACAGCTGACCTTACTAATATTGTAAACGTGAGTCGACGCACCTATATTTATAATACGAGGTCAAGATCAACAGAAAGAAAAACACTATAGTCTTATTATGCTATGTGTTGAGCATGAATCAGCGAAGCTCTTACTAAACATGAGAGTCGCTTTTTTTACCAATATATTTTTTTTCAATAAATAAACATTCAAATATTCAGAATCAATAAACAAAAATATCAGACAAAATTATTCATCTTATTTACATGATCGCATTATATTTGTTACTCCCATGCAGTGGTGGCTCGTGCTTAGGTTGCACGGTTGCACACCCCCAGATATTCGAATAAGATCTCATAATATCTTAATAATATCCATTTTCGTTTTAATAACATTCAATATTGAAGATATTGCAGAAATATTCATGTATATGAAATCATTTTGAAACCAAAGAGCGTGCAACTGGCACTCTCTCCGGTGCCTGGTGCCTTGCCGGGCATTGCACCATGCTCCTGGCCTTTGGCTGCATTACTGCGTTTACTGCATTTACTTTTTGGCCCTTCCTTTTAACAAGGCGAGCATGACGCTTTCGGTTGGGCAACCAGACGGGTAGTGCTGTCTAGCGCTGCGCGGCGACCGAGGGTGTCTCAGGGGAATCCCAATATTCTGTCTTCGTCTGACTCGCTGCAAGGTAATTTTATGAATTTCGCTTGTTATTCAAAATACATAAGTTCAGTCAATTATTGACGGCATTAATGCATTACTTATGATGTTTAGAGAATTCGTTTCCATTTGATATTAGACTTATTGATTAAATATGTACCCTTGATTAATTATTTGTGTAAAGATGGCCGTTCTGGAAGGAAGTCCCTTTCTCGGTAGAAGAATAGTTCTGCTTTGCAGCAGCCTGCAGGTACACATGGAGAGCGCTGGTGGGAATATGGACGTGTGTGTGTGTGTGTGTGTGTGTGTAAGGATCTTTATTACAAAATATACCAGAGTAGTGAAAATTTCGAAATAAAATAATTTTATTTGTGTGAAACGTGTCGATGCAATGTGCTGGAGTCGAACTTAAGTGCCCAGCGGAAATCAAAGCCAGAACCACGTGCGCGTAACCTAACATTATGTAAATAATGTTTTAATATAGACTTTTATTTAACTTAGTTCTAATTAAGTTGAATTGCTTACATTTTTATTTTATATTCGCTGAATTTTGGAAATTACATTTCCGTCATTCGATGGAGGTGCAACATCCAGTCTTTCGGGGCACCAGCTGCCACTGTCCCACGGGTGTGTAAACCTAACATTCTGATGAGCACAACAATGAATTTTCAGTTAAATAAAATTTTTGAAACTCGCTTCATCTTCTTTTCCGACCTTCATTTTCATTTATTTGGCTGAATCTTAAAGCAGGGTCGGACAGGTCGGCCCAGTCACGACGCAGTAGAAAGCGGACAAGTATTACCCGCAACGGAACTTCTCACGCTGCATTCAATGCCGTTCTTTACTGTCTGTCACCATTTCAAAAGCTCGAAGGGAATTTCACGCGCGCATACAATAAACGTTAAAAGTGATACCCTTCTAAATTACGCCGAAAAATAGAATGGAATGTTGGCATATTGCACTTTTTCAGGGTGTATAAGAAACGTATGTCATTAATGGTCGTTACGTGAAATTGGACAGAACGATGAAAAAATAAGTAGTCTAGTTACACTCCTCTCAAAACTAGTTGACCATAAATTGCTCTAGTTGAAAACTGCTTTTTAAAGAGTATTTTGAAAGAAAAATGTAAAAGATGAGATACTCATATTGGGTGCTGCAAACACATTTTGTGACTCTTGGCATCCGCTAGGGGCGTCAGATTGTATTGCAAGCTCGTAAGTACTGTCATACGGCTCTCAAAACCCTACTTCAAAATGCAACAGCTTCAGGTGCCCCCTCTATCTTTCATAGTCATAACATTATCAAAACAGATCGAAACAAATGAACACGGACTAAGTTGCACATATGAAAGTACGAACATGGCATTATAAAATAAGTGTCGATCATCAAAAGGAGAATAAAACACCTAATCCGAGCAACACGAAAAGTAAAAAAAATTCTAATCTTTTTTTGAAAAAAATAGTTTAAAGCATACTATAATGAATCTTCAGTCCTCGCTGCATGGACTCATGCAGAATAAAACCAACGTCGTAAGTTATAAATCCAAAGACTAGTGGCAAGAACAGTAAATTTGAGACTCCCCCACGCAGTGACCTCTGACCTACTCACGCTGAAAACTGCGATCGCACCTAAGTCGCGCCGCACAGCGTGTCATGACGCCTCAGCCAGATTACCTCGCGCAAATTGGCGGCGCCGAAGCGTCGCGGCGCTTCTCTCATTCATGAGACATCCGCAGAGCGGTGCGCAGTGACAGGGGTGGCAAGAGCCACCAGAAGCAGAACCCCACCAGGCATTGCACAGGAGTAGAGGAGAAATGATCACAATATTTGAAGCATAATGGAGGTTTTCAATTTATTAATAACGGTTTGGTGTAGATTAGTGGCTCCCAAATCACACAATACTGTAGAGTTCGGATTCAGGACAATGAGAAATGGATTTAAAACAGTGAAATTGGTGGCGCAGAGGAATACTGTACTTTCAGTGCCTAGGGAATCTACAATCTGTCTTGAACCCCTACAAACACAGAGCAACTCTACCGGATCTGCCGTCGTCGCCGTGAGCGTTTCGAAGCACCTTCTCGGTCGCATCGTGTCACTGTCTGGGCGCACCGAAAAGTCACCCTGTCCTCCGCCACCTTCCCCACCCGCTAACTCCACGACTCGTCTGCCCGCTCAAGTGACCAGCTTAGGCGGCCCAGGGCATCAATTGATATCACTGCACTGCCTCTGACCGGGAGATCTTAGGGTCGAGTCCCAACGGCGCGGCAGGATTTTCGACACTAGCTATGTAAGTCGAATTGAGCTGCTGTCTGAGGAAAAATTCCAGCGGCTGACTGCTCTTATAGGTAGTATTCCTTAAGTTTCTCCGATGAACACTAGGCGAACGGGCCGCGATCCACGCGCTATCCTTCCTTACTCTTCCTTGTCCTAGCTGCACTATATATATATATATATATATATATATATATATATATATATATATGTGTGTGTGTGTGTGTGTGTGTGTGTGTGTGTGTGTATGTGTGTGTACTTACATGCACTACACCACCATACATTTCGGAAAACCAGACCGGTGCTCAGAGCTTGTCCCGGGTGGCGCCGTACCCCGCTAGTGGAAGATATTGAGGAATCACCACTAACAGACGTGTAGGTCGACGTCGGATCTCTCCATCCAGCTGGGGAAGATCACCACCACCACTCGAAGAATACCATGCCCTACAGTTTCGCGACAAACTACGTTAACAGTTGACGCGCATTTAAACACGCAATATTCAAGCAAATCAACTCTCTCGTACACACGTGGTTGATTCTCTTCCTGATTAGCCCCGCTCGCGTCCCACTAATTTTGTGCTCACATCAATTTCAGTTTTCTCTTCGCACGCCGCCTTGCCCACTCGCCCTTTCCACCGGCATGGTATTTATCCTCTTCCCTATTCTATCCTATTCCCGTATGCATATTTCGCCAGTTTCTTCTCCCCAAGCCTCCTTGCACTATGCCCATGGCTCCTTTTGCAAAATCCGCAGTCTCACGGCAAAAAATCATACCCTCGCAAATGGTGCAATATGGGGAGAGAGAGAAAGAGGGAGAGAGAGAGGAAAAGAGAAAAGATGGGAAGAGAAAGAAAACGAGAGACAAAGTGTCGGAGACAGAGGAAGGTCAGACAAGTGGTTGTATGCAGTTCTTTCTCACAACGAAAGAACATACAAGAAATTATTAAGTAGATTTGTTAGGGACCCAAGGGTTCAAAAATCAGATTTTAGGTTTTTTACATTTTTTGAATGCTTTGTGTCTACTTCACATAGATCAGAGAGATTATCGTGATGAAAGACTTTTAAACGATTTAAATGGCCATTTAAAGGTCTAGGTATTCTAGTGCCACGCCCACGTCTAATGTCATATTGCTTGGGTTTCGTAATTTGTCAATTTTCTTCTTTCTATTTCAGATCGAATTTTTGTTTCCAGGTTGGCAATTCAGTAGTCGCTATGTTTTGGTATGATTTGGGTGGTTTTTGTGGTACCGATTGCTTTTTGTGGTGTAGTGGTTTGTTATTCTAGTTGACAATACGATGCAAAACAGTTTTTAAGAAGAGAAAAAGAATTGAAGAAGAACAGGACGGAAGGAGGATGAAGAAAATACGTCAATTAATTTTTCTATTGGTGAAGATGGTGTTAGTTTAGAGGAGACACCAGTGGGATCAAAAATAAATGGCAGTGCTACCAGAAGAAACCTGTTTAGTATTGTCAGTCTCAATGATGACATTGATACAAATAATAATAATAATAATAATAATAATAATAATAATAATAATAATAATAATAATAATGATAATGATAATAATAGCAGTAATGTTATTTCATCTTTTAGAGGTACTGTACAATGCAATCAGACAGTTTGCAAAATGTAAACAATGCAACACTGCAGACAGCCTTGATTGTTATAAACATTTCTCAAAAAGGAATCACCTTTAACTTTAAATCCAGTTTCCCAAAATTTTATATTTTTTGTGGAAAAGTGCATTTTTTAAAAAAACTTAACATAATATATCCGAAATGTTTACGATATTTAAAGATTATAATAACCTGCTTACTGAGTTATTTAAACCATCTAAGTTTAAAGATATTTGTTTAATAATATATCTTACGAAACGCAGATAAATGTTGAATA
The DNA here is from genome assembly GCA_031308135.1 of Acheta domesticus. Taxonomy (NCBI): domain Eukaryota; kingdom Metazoa; phylum Arthropoda; class Insecta; order Orthoptera; family Gryllidae; genus Acheta; species Acheta domesticus. The sequence continues at coordinate 92,609,321 of JAHLJT010009436.1, read as the reverse complement.
TTTTTAAAAAATATACTTTTTTAATATCAACTTCAATGTATTTCAGTAAATGTCAACTACTTGTGAATACGTATTTTACAAATTTGGTTGCTGTAATGCAAGTAGTTTGAGAAAAATGTACTTAAAGTTACTGAATTTAACATTACGGGAATAGGGCTTAACACCTCCCCATACACACATGCTGCAAAAATTAAATAAAAAATCAATCCAGAATTCAAAATTGTGTGTTCTTATCAAATTATTCCTCAAGTAGTAACTAATAACAAACAAAACATCAGAAACTATCAATCGCATTTAAAACTTGAATCGATCTTCTATAGATAAAAAAACGTATTCCTCTTTACTTTGAAAATAAAGTATAACAGGAATTTTAATTCAATAAATCGTCGTTTGAGCGGAAGTGAGAGTCAGAGTGAGTCGGCGATGACCTGTTGATGGGCTATCATAAATCACTCAAATAACTACGACAGGAGGAATTGAACATAACATGACGGCGTCAGGGAACAATTTGTCCCCGTTTGAATCGAATTAAACCTTTCCTATGCACATGTAACCACATCTTGTGATCGCTGTATCCTGAGCATCAGTTATCATTCAAAATTAATTTGCAATTAGATATTGATAAAACAATTCAGGTTACAAAGCACAGAAAACGAGAGGGTAATTCTCGTACATTTGCATATATACGGAGTAATATACATAGAATAGAGAAAGTTATGTAACGCTGCATGTAAGAGAAAGATTTGTAATGCTGAATATCGATTTCGAGCTTTCACAGGAAACACACATTTTGCAGTAGCCTGATATGGAAAAAGTGTTTTTTTTTTTAATTTTTAATTTTATTTTACGTCCGTCCATTCGTCTGAACAACACTAGCGCCTAAACCCTGAGTAGAAATTTTTCCAGACTCAATAAACTTCTGTCGATCTAGCCTCACTCACATCTCTGGGTATTTGAAAAACATTCATTAATTTTTCGGGGTACTTTACATAAAGCCCGGGGGACATTTTCAAATTTTCTCAAAAATGGTTCCAGTTTTTTTTCTTTAAGAGACTCTTTTCTTTAAGGTTCTATTATACCCATGTTAATTTAACGGATTTAGTTTTTCCTTTTCTCAGAGACTAGTCATAATATCTCCACTTAAAATATTAAGATAAAACTTTAGGCCTATGATCACAATTTACCTGAGGGGTTTTCAAAAATAACTTTTGAATTTTTAGAAAAGAAAATTTATAATTGCTTGTATTTTTTGCAAATTTTTACATATATTTCAATTTATATATACTCATCAATACAAGTTATAGCAAAATCAATGAGATAAAATACGGAGAAGAGTATATTTGAAGTTCTGTCAAAATTTCATTCACTTCTGTCCTGTAGATTTGGAGACCGAGAAAAAATATCATTTGAAAAGTAAACTGACGAAAACAAAAATCAAAGTTTCTATTACATTTTAGTAATAGTTTCTCCTTCTTTTTCTTTCACATGACTTTGCTTTTACTTTCTCTTATACGTCTACGTAGAAAGTTATGTAATGCTGCGGTAAATAGATTTCGATATTTCAACGAAAATTCACGTTTTAGGGATCACTTGAAACCGAAAAAGTGTTTTTCTTCAAAACGTCCGTCCGTCCGTCCGTCGTATGTGAACAATACTAGCGCCTAAACTATGCGTACGATTTTTTCCAAACTGAATAAACCCCTGATGATCTGACCTGAGTCAATGCTCCCAGATTTTGAAAAACACTTATGAAATTTTGGGGGCACTTTAAATTAAGCCCCTGTGACATTTTCAAAATTTTGTCGAAAAGTGGTACGAATTTTTTAAAAATTTCTCGTAAGAATAGAGTAAAATACACATATTAAGGTAGCACTGGTCCGATTTTCACGAATAACTCTGAATTTTCGAAAATTGCAAAAGTTTGGTTTTTTCGGCGTCTTCCTAAAACTACAAAATGGAAGATAGAGATTTTTCCTTCAAATAAAACCTGATCTCCATAGTGAGTTATTTCATTAAAGTCATGTACATTTTTTCGAAAATTGTAGTAGTTTTGTGCAATATGTGCAATTTTAAAAATATCAAAAACCAGATTTTCTCAAAAATGGCTCCAAATGTTTTCTTTCAATTTTTGATAGCGATAGTAGTAAATGTATTCTATGAGATGACATAAACATGAGTTTGCACTATTCTTTTGTTTTTTCAAAAATTAATTGACTAATTTAATCAGTAATTTTTTGACTTGTCTCTCACGTCGTTAGTATTTACATTAGCGGCGATTTGTTCACATTATTGTATTTATGAATGTAATGTGCTTTAAATAATGTCAGAAAACGTTTCTCGAAAACTCACCCGTTTTCTGTGAAAACTAGTTCAAAATTCCGCATTTTCAAAAACGCTCATACGACATTTTTGTCATAAATGACTTCAATTTTTTTCTTCAAACTTCGAACGGATAGTGTTAATTTCACTCTTTAATATAACGTAAAGTTCACTTTGGAGTATTTTTTGTTTTTCCAAAAATTACATAAATGTTTTTTGTTTTTTTGAAAGATATCTCACACCGTTAATATGCACAATTCCAGCAATTTGTAAACACTATTGTATTGGTGAGTAATAGTGCTTCAAATGACTTCCAACGAAAACTTTTCTGTGAAAAAGAGCTTCAAATTTCAAATTTTCAGTAACGCTTAAACGCCATTTTCATTAAAATGGACCTATTTTTCAAAGAAAATTGCCATTTACGACTCGGTTTTTCTGTTCTTTAATGTTCTTTAAATGTTATTTCCGTTCTACTATTACGAAACTGAAAAATTAAGAAAACGTCCAAAAAATGTACTTTTGGCGGCGACAGCTGGCAACAGTACATGGCAAGTCCGAACGTCCAGCCTAGACAAAATCAAATAAAAAAATTAAAGTTTATGCCATTCCTTAGCACCACTAGTTCGTTATGAGGGCCTGGCAATGAATTTTTTTTAACTAAAATGCCTAAAATGCCATTTTCTTAAAAAGTCTCCACAGTTTTCTATGAAAATTACCATATATGACGTAGTTTTACTCTTCTTTAATATTTTTAAAGTAATAATTCGGTTCTACTACTATTAGTAAAGTTTTTTTAAAAAATAGAAACTTTTTTAAAAAACTTTCGGGGGCAGATGGAAGTTGGCAAGAGTATCGAGCAAGTCCGAAAAGCTAGCCCAGTCCAAAGAAATTAGAAAACTAACTTGAACGAGAATGTCCGTGCCATTCTGTATCACCACTAGTTACTTTAATTTTCCGGTGACTAAACTTTATGTGAAACTAGTTTTACCAAAAAATAATAAAATCTGTACAAGACTTTAATAAAAGAATTATGAAGACGGGCAGACGGACTGGCGGGCAGACGGACTGGCGGGCAGATGGACTGGCGGGCAGACGGACTGGCGGACATTTTGAAAAACGCACTTTTCGGTATGAGGGGCCCCAATACGTGCATTTCCGTTGACGTATCGAAATCGATTTTCCGCAGCATTACATAACTTTATCTATAATACGTTTATTACTTTCTATATTACATACGTACGTATACGAGAAAGTAAAAAGAAGATATCATGTACCTATCTGTATAAAAAAACAGGATAAATGCTATGGAAAGAATTTAACTTAAATAGAGAACTGGAAATAATGTCTTTAACTTCATAAAAAATACGTACCTATTATTTAAATTCTACTTTTCAGAAATCTTCTTTTCAGAATACACCTTATATAAGCATAAGTCCTTTTCTTTAATTAATATTAGCCCAATTATGCATCTTTGAAAAACTTCTCGGATTATTGTTACATTATCAAAACAACGTGCCCACATAGTTGGCAACAAGAGTAACTGAAAGTGCTTTGAATGCGTGGGAAGTAACACGCGAGTGAGAGTAAACGCGAACCTGCGTGGGAAGCAGAAGGAGCGCAAGAGTAGAAAATTGGTCACCGTGATATGTGGAATGAACATCGAGGCAACCGTTAACTTCATGCTACGTACGCTGTGGTTGCAGCCATTTGATCCACGAGAGTGTTATATTTAATTTTGAGAAATATAATAATGCTACATTGTTGAAATATAATAATGCTTTAATGATGTAATTAGGCTAGAAGTTTTCGCTGACTGAAAACCCCCAAGTAAATACGCTCCCCTTTAATAGTTATTAAAATGAAACATTCATTTTCCAACAATACATGAAAAACCAGAATTCTTTTCTGTAAGCAAATTCATATATCACGTAGACAACTGGCAACTATTATGAATATTACGAAATGACATACGTATCATGAGCATTTCTTTACAAAACGGTTTATTGCTGCGAGAATTCTCTGGAGTCTCGGACTTCATCTCTCATTCACTGAAACACTTTTGATGAAATATATATTGTGACAGGACGTGGTTTTCTATGTTTCATTAGTATTCAATGAATTACAAGTGATTAACATAAAAGTATGAGTCAAGCAACAACATTCTATGGTGAAAACTATACATCACAGATTCCAGATTTATGACTATCAAATAAATAGAAAAGTATGACACGCATGATAGAAAAGTATGACATGACGAACACACTGAATATTGACGGTACTTATTATTTCAAACAAAATTGCATAATAACAAATATTAAGTAATGACCTTATTATCACAAAAGCTATCTGATCAGTCACATATACTTAATAATCCTTAGAAACCTTCTTCTCTTAGGTAAAGGGAAAACTAGTGTAAACAACGTGTATTCCATATAGTATTCGAATAACGTACCACATCTGACGTTCGAATAACGTACCACATCTGACAGTTTTAAACAATTATTGTACACACTAACAAAAAAAAAGAAATATGTGATGTGATAAGCCGTACTGAATTATTGTATAGCCTAGAATGCTGGATGTAACCCAAGGATGACATCAGGCTTTATTCCCTTGCACTTAGTTCATAAATGAAACATAATCGGGAACAATGACTAGGGGGCGGATTTTTATGAAATGTCTTTTTTTCTCTTTAGAACAATGTCGTTTATTATGTCGGATATCGCATTACAGTAGCTTGGCTTCCTTCTCACATAGGCATCCACGGCAATGAAGAAGGGGATGTGGCAGCGAAAGCAGCAATCTCTCTTACCGAAATTGAAACTGAAGCCGGCAGATCACTTCCTGACCAAAAAAATTACCTATTACTAGCGGCTAAGAAGCTTTGGGACTGAAACTGGAAAATGCCCTCGAAATTACATGCAGTCAGGAAGAATATCGAGGAATCCATCAGGTCCATTAATCTTAGCAGAAGACATCAAGTGCTTTTAACGAGACTGTGTATAGGTCATTTTCATTTCAGCCATAGGTACTTGATTAAGAAAACTACTTCTGATCCTTGTCCAAATTGCGGCCTTCAACTGTCCACTAAACACCTTATTGTTGATTGTCCTGCAATGACAAATGTCAGAACAAATCTCAATATTAATAGTGATTTGAATATCATTTTAGATCGATTTTAATATCATTTTAATGGTATTTGCTTCAAATAATATTTACGAGATGCAACCAATGGTCACCACAGAATTCCTGAGTAGCCTATTCGATTTCTTCGCTCATATATTGTAATATCAACCCATAGACATGGGCGTGGGATAGTATGTAATCTAAGGTTCCTGTAAGATCTATCGGCGCCAGCAGAGATTTTCTTTTAATGAACAGTCTAAACCAAAAGTCTGTAATCTGAGTTCAGTAGAACAAACGAAAGAAGCCTGGATTACGTCAGTAATACATCCAACAGCTTGAGTTGTTCATCTGAAGTGGTTTTGATGAAAATTTTTAACATTTTCTTAGTTTTTAGGGCATTTTTAAAACATTTTAAGAGCATTTTATTGATCATTTTTGGCAACATTTTAGGTCATCAAAATTCACTCCCTAATCATGACAGCTATGCGCTTCACCCTCAATGAGTTCAGAAGACGTGTTTATGTAACTCGGACGTAAGAGCGAGAGCCGGTGAGAGTTCAGCTCGGCGCGGCCCCCTTGCCTTCAACCGTGGAGAGAGGGACGAGGAGCGCTAGGGAGGGAGTAGAGGGGGCGGGGAAGGGAGGGGAAGGGTAGTGCGTGGCGGGAATGGTGGGGGAGGAGGGGAAGGGCGGGGCGCACTCGGTTGCCGGCTTCGTGCCAGGCGGCCTTCCGCAAGGACGCGCGGGCGCACGTGGGCGCGCGGGCGCCGTCCCAGCTACCTCCACCTCGGCAGGGGCCTAAAGGCTGCTCTACAATAACCCGCGAACGGGAACGGCAACGCGAACGCGAACGTAAAGAAAGTTGAAAGGCGGACATCTCAGGCAGGCGTTCACAACACGACGGGAACGCGAAAGATGGTCAACATTTATCTCGGCCCGGGAACGGGAAGCCTCTCGACCAATGAGAGTACAGCAAATGGAGGCAAAGCTTTCCAGCTGATCGAGCGCGCGGCCTGCGCGCGAAACTGGTCTGGAGCGGTGTTGAGGTTACAGCGTGGATTTCCGAAGTTAGGGTTTGAGGAGGATTTAGTTAGCCGTCTTTGAATTGTTTTAGTTCTTTTTAGTGATTTCAGTATTTTTCGTTTTCTATTCATATTAATACATAGAATTACAATTTCCCACAAAATATTTTTTTTATGTTTCGTTTAAATACATTGGAGTTTTTTGTTTATCGATTATTGCTTATTGTTTATTGTTCGTTAGTTGTATTTTGCATAAGTTCTTAGTAGTTTTTGCATTTTTTCATTCTGATTAATTATTTTTTTAATTAATATTCTTTCGTTAAAGTATTCATTATTCATTCTACCACACGTAAAAAACCGCAACGCAAGAGTAGCACAGCTAGAAGACTCTTTCCTGAAGTACTCGTTTTTGCCGCTACAGGTTCATAGCGCTATTCCTCTTCCCGTTGGCGTTTATTGTGAAGCGCACGTGCCTCGCGTTCCCGTTCCCGTCCTCAGCCTTCGCGTTGCCGTTCCCGTTCGCAGGCTATTGTAGATCAGCCTTTAAGGGCCCTGCACAAAGGCGTTGCATTGACGCGCGTTATGTAAAGCGCGTCGTAGTACGTATACGAAATGGTACATGAGCGCTTTGCCCGTTCCGCATAAGGTACGTTGTTAATCTACAACGCGCGTCAACTTAACGCTCGTGTGGCACAGGACTGAAGACCCCCACCACCACAGTCACACCCTCCGTCACCCACCGACAGCGAAGCCCTTTAGTCTATCTCCGATACAACCACATCCGTCGACAAATCCACAGCCACCGACATTCCATCAGCCGCTGACACCGTAACAATCATCGGCACACACCGACACACCCACAGTTGCGAACACTGGCACAGTCACTCAGGGACAGCTGATACTCGGGTCCGCGATAAACAACTAGGACACTGGGCTATGTGTATTGTTGGTTCTTCTTTTTTCCCTTACCACATTCTTGGGATACATGGACGCACGGCTACCTTCGCCATTCCCGCCGCAATTCCAACTGCACCCACAGCCACGGCCGCGGCGGCAGGTACCATCCAACAACTACTATCACCACAACCATTGCCTCAAACTCTTCGACATGCTGTTCATCTCTGGGCGCGTATACTACCAGGACTCTCTTTCAGTGTTTTACTTTGTAGTTGGTACCAAATATTTGGTTCTTGGTTTCACCCACAATAGTGAACGAATATTTTTGGGACACGGAAGTTTTTTGTATTTGATTTTTTCTGCACCCTTCCAGTCGAGTCTCCTGGGTTGCGGACCCGGTCCACGCCATTGATACTGCCAACTACTCGGTCTCCTTCAGATCTACCATTGGCGGGGGGCCATGATCCTGATCTCCGTTGTCAACGCACTTTCCGCCATTTACCACCATAATCATCAAAATCATAACGACATATGTCTCAATATGTTACAGTCGTGGCAAACTTTTTTTTCCACTTCTACTACGTTTGCCAATAACGTGATCACCGTGCCCACCTCTACTGCCACTATCAGCGCCGTCGTCTCGGTTGCCGCCGCCGCAGCTGTGCTTTCCTAAGCCATTTGTCAAGGGAGGGCAACGATTCAGGTCCGGCGGGGATCATCACGGAGTTGGAGTGGCGACGACCGACAAAGAGGGCGCGGAAGCATAAGTGGAAATGGAAGCATTACTAAGAGTTTCCATGCGGCGTGACTTACACTGTGGGATACCGGAATCACAGATGAACAGAGGTATTTTGGTTCCGTAGCTGGACAAAAATAACGGTGCTCAATATTGACCATTATTTGGCGTACAAAGGGTGAAAATAATACTACAGAAATGTCAACATCTCTTTATATGTTATCCACACAGTCCATGCCAGCAGTGAAGATTCGTCATTTTCCATCTCCGTGAGACCACAAGGCGAATAACTAAAAGTGTGAAAACATTTCTGTGCGTATCATTACCACCATTTTCGTGTCAATTAATTATTATTAAGCCCCATTTCCGTCTAGCTACGAAAAAATTTATCACTGAGCGTAGGTACGCTTTGCCACTGCTGACAATTGCAACGCTTGCTGTGAAAATTAAGGACGGGCTTGAGAGGAGCAGAGAGAACAACCTGTCGCAATGTGTCTCAGATCGATCACAACAGGCATCCGTGTTAACAACACGAGACTGATAGCCGCATCTCGGAACGATGCTGTTTTCACGCTTTCGTATGTTGGGATGATTCATTAGCGTACTCCTTCCCCAACTTCCCATCCAAATTTGCAAATTGCATGAACAAAATCAAACGATCTTATTCATTAGTTCCGTGTAAAGGATGAAATGTCTTTCTTTTAAGCGTTTCCTCTACCTGAGCATCAATTATGACTTACTCTGTTGTAACGAATTGTCTTAAGCTCTTCCTCGATTCAGATTGTTTGGAAAAGTTTTATAAGCGTTTATACTGCAATAGAAGAACCTTGCATAATAATCTCACTCGCAAGTGAATTACAGAAAAATGATCATGAAACTTTGGGACTCTTTCTTACAAAATCGACAGAGAAAAACTGTTTGCAACCACCTGTTTGATAAAAGCGTCCCGCGTGGAACTCTCCTCGTCGATTCATCACCTACAAATTACCGTTAGTTACCACGGGCAAGATACGCCCCATATGGCGGGAACTAAATCGCCCAAGTTAAGATGGCGCCAGGCGCCAGACCTAATGGCGGAACGATGTTCTGGAGGCAGCCGCGGGCGCCTCGCAGTCGTCCATTTGCCCAGAACGTGAGCAACGTCCTGAATACGGCTGCTAAAGGATCACGACTGCGAAGGTCGATGGCGAAGACGCACAATTCGAGTATATCTCGAGAGAACATCTATCGATATGCATCCACTTCTAGTGTTGTCATATGTATTTTCAGAAAATGGTGAACAAGGAGGAATGAAAGTAGTATACTTTAAATATAACACTATTATAAAAGCATCAGTACCGTCTGCATTACAATAACGAGAGCCGGATATATTGATTTTTAATAGTTATAAACCTATGAGCACACCATTATCGCATCGTCGCAGGTTTATCAGTTTTAATGTATTTTTAGGTTTAGATGAGTTTACTCTGATTTAAGAGCCAGAATTCCCTACATTTTTCCTGTAATGTAAAAACTAATTGCGATTGGAAATTAGCCATAAACCCCAGAACAAACTCTCATAAAACATTTCAAGTGGTGAGCTTGTAAATAGAAATGTTTACATGCCCACCATTTCCTTCTAAAAACCGTCAAAATGGTGAACAGTTCGCTCAATTTGAGAACTTCTGTCAGATCCAGCCATCGCATTAGAAAAATTACTTTTATTTTTCGTACCTTCAATAGTTTTGTGAAAAGTAATGCAAGCAATATGTTAATCGATCACGCGATTGCATAACAGCTCGTTTGCTCTTAACATAATTCTTCATTAAACAGTTGTATCATTTAGTATGTATTAAATGTAAAATTTTTTACAGTATTACTTGACATTTATACAAAATAGAACCTTGTTACCTTCCATAGAAACTCAGAAACAAGTCATAACTCCCCCCCCCAGATTAATTCCTGTGAATTAAGCATTGCATATTAGGTCAAATAGTTTCGTCATAGAAGTTTGGAAGTTCTCAGATCCCAGAACAAATCTTGACAAACATATCTAACCAGAACCTCTCCGCCATATCAATTTTCGATAATAGAAGATAATTTTAGAAGTTGATATCACTGGCATGAGTCACCACTTTGATATTATGCAGTGTCGATTACGGGAAATTTATCTCCGTGATAAAGGACGGCGTATTATTCGATTTATCAAAACTGTTTTACCATGTGAGATCGGGTACGATACTAATATTAACGAAAATAATATTCGATAAAAGTATATACAAAGTATCCCAAATATATAAAAGAAATTAATTTCGTTAAGAAACCAAAAGAAAACAATTCAGGACGAAAAAAATAGTTCTTCTGGTAGGCATAACATACTACTTCGTAAAATGTATCTGTACGTAATGTAATATTTCTAATATTATGAGGCATCTCTGAGAACTATTAGTGGCCACAGAGTAAACAATGCACCCGCTATAGTCTGTGTGGACACATAATATATGCATTAGAGGTACATAGATATAGTCTATGGTGGACACAAAGTGTGCCGATAACCGATACCAGCGCAACAAAAGAGCATCGCGTGTTAAGAATGAAGTGGACAATTTTGGACTTTTAGGGTTTGTGAGAAATTGTACAGAAACTGTGACTATTCAAGTAAATAGAGGCAATGTCGTGGAATATTATACATGTTGTTTGAACACGATCGGTTAGCGGGTTCGCTTAAAATCACAGAAAAACGAGTTCGGAAAGAGAACCATTCGTACGTTTCCAAGAAGCATCAAACCGGAATTTATTAAAATTTAAGAAGAAACACTGAATTAAATAATGAGAGATAATGGGATTCATTGGAAGATAATTTCGGCCGAATTTAGAACTGGGTTTCTGAATTTTTAGAACACTGGGGAATGTATTATTAAATAAATATTAAAACGTAAGAAGATGATGAAACAAACGAAGACATGTTGCATAACGTCAACATAGAAATCCACGATTTTCGGCTATAAATATTTAGAAAACGGCACTTTTAACAAGATAATCATGACATTGGATGCATGACGAAGCGAATGAACCCGAAACCCGTTCGAAACTCTTAAAATTGCACATTTTGAGAAAATTTTCTAGGACGACAATGAGAATAAGCGAAAGAAGGTGGTCGGCATTTTTTTGAAAAACAAAGGTGTTGTGTTAAATCGACGCAAGTTTTTGAGACAGTTGGGTTCTGAAAGCCGTGGAAAGCACATCGAATTCACGTCGGTCCGATTCAAAATTCATAATTATTTTTGGGACTTGTAATTTTGTTGTGGTGATCGAGCATTCAGTTAAGAACTGTGAACGTGTAGTAAAACGGGACGTATTCGTATTGAAGACAGAAGAAGTTTATGTTACTTTGTTAGTGATTTTTCAATGGAACATTCTGGAAATTTATGGGATTTTCCACGGAAGGAGATTAATTGAAGAAGACGAGCCGCACGAGATTCAACAGACCCGACGGCAACGCACGCGAGGAGGCGCGTGTACATCGAGGGAAGTGGCAACGGCGCGGTTCTTCAACAACAAACGCAGGAAAGTGGCGCATCAGCAAACGTTCGCGACGTAATTCATGAATCCAAGCTGGTTTCGCGATTTTTAACAATAATGTGAACAGTAATGGAGATTACGGAACTGAATAGTCAAAAGTAACATTAATCCAGATAAGAACGATTTAACAAATACTAAGCAAGGATAATTAATTTCATTTTTTTGTGTATTAGTATAGAATAAGTACGTACGTACGAGATTTTGCACAATATTAATAAAATTCAATTGCTACAAGGAATTCCTTTAATTAATTATCATTCATGATCAGCTGGTCAATGATAAATAAAGATTAGCATAAGAATTAGCATAAGAATTAATTGTGATTTATAAAACAGAGCGAATCGTAACAATCACGCCAAGAGCACCTATATTAAAATTTACATTGTTGCCGCAGTTAAAAGAAACGCTGATTAAAGTTTTGTTTTCATGTTTAAAAGGAAACACCGTGTTTGATTTCAGTAGCATATTTCCTGGAAACTGTTGTTGTTTTGAATGTTGTTTTCAGCCTGGTCCGTACGGAGGCACCCACCGCCCACGACCCATAAATTTTTGCAATCACGGGATTTAGCAGAGTAATATTCGGTAGTAACGTCAGATAGATAGAGAATCCAGAGGAAGTCCCGTGGATACTTTTGCATTGGCAGCCCCGTGTGGGGCACAAAAGGGGGAGTACTTTTTGCAGTAACTACAGATTAGAACTGAGTACATATAAAAGTAACACAGGCTACACTACCAACTCGCAAGAATACAACCAAGGGGGAAAAGCCATTGTAAAACTTGAAGCACGGTATGCACGCGGCAAGGGCCAGGAGCGGCCCCTAGTCCGGGATGTGGACTGGAACGACTCCGGCTGGCAGCAACAGTGCCGGGCGGTTCCCACCGCTCGGCCGGGAAGCTCCTCGAATACAATTAATAATTAGGACGGCGCGGCGCGGCGCGGCGGGGCGGGGCGGGAGCTGGAGGCAGGGCAGAAGAGTACTTCCTGTCGCTATGATTCGACCGTGCCGTCACCCACGCCGCCCTCCCACTCCCCATCCCGATGCCCGCACCTGGCACCCCGTCGCTTTTCCTTTCTTTTTCTTCCGCAAGCGTCGCAGTCAACATCATATTTATTTTATTTATTGTATATATAATTCATGTCATTATAATTTATACCTACCTGGATGGCCGAGGTGTCTAGAGCGTGCGTTGACTCAGCGCCTCGGTCGGAAGGATCGCGGGTTCGAGTCCCGCCGTGTGCATAGATTTTTGTCCCTTGCCTTTCATGTTTGTGTGTTGTCGCGGAAGGCCTTTGGAGTCTGCTGACCACAGACAGAGGAGCCAGCAAGCGTGTCTAGAGTGTAAACGTGAACGTGTCCCCAAGAGGGACATAGTGGGTACCCGGCGCGGGTAGTCGAAAATCAGCATACCCTGAAGCCTACGGATTAAAACAGTTACTATAATTTATAAGGAAATACCTTCTGGAGTTCGCCGAATTATTAAATCTCCTTTCCATCACGTCTCGCTCCGTATCTTATCGCCTACGATCCTCCTTATAACTCCACGCGTGTTTTTAAGTGACATCCACCAGTGATATCAATTTTTCTCTCCGTCATATGATCTACCTCTTGTACTCAGGCATCGTATTGCTTATGTACTACCCAACTGTCGATCAGCATTTTATTTACCTTTGGGGAGAGCATTATGTTCTCGCTTTTAAGTTCGGTGAAATACTCTGTTATTGTCGATCAACATATTATTTGAACAATTTTTATTTCAAAGAAATATTAGTACACTACACAATTTGTGTCGCATTAAGAGAAAAGGGGATGAAAGGGTTCCCCATAATTTGCACTTCATTAAATTGGCCTGCTCCTCTCTCCTATCTTCACGTTCTCATCATCATTGGCTATTTTGTTACCACGAGCAGCTTTCAATCAAGCCGGCAACAACTTTACCTTTCAAAATAATTCGTCACCGCCACCGCAAACCCATAAATACAATATCTCTAGTAAATTTTTAATCTAAAGTAGAGGAGGCTCAGAGGTGTTTAAACTATGAAAATTAAAAAAACACACTAATTACATCCTACTGCATCATGCCCGCCATAAGTAATTTATATACATGACCAACTGACCAACCAAACGTTTCCGCAGATTGCATCGAAAGCCTGCAAGCGAAGTCTTGCAAGCAAAGTCTTTTCGAGTTCGATGTACGAAGTTACTGCTTCTGTGACGTACAAAAGATGTGAAAACTCTTGGCAAACCATCACAACAACCCTCAATTATCAAATCATCCTCTACACACCTTCGTGGTCACCCAGCAACTAGTAAACCAAAGCGATAAATTAAAACTGTATTGAACAATTTCCCCTCCCTACAACGTTGCCCTCCACCTTCCAGAAACTCTTGTGCTCATCCCCAGCATGCTGATGGCGCTCCCACCACTTCTCGCACCTCCTTCCTCTCGCAACCAACGCTTCCTCCGCAGCGCCGATGTTATCGCCCTAATGAGGGTCGGTGGCGCTTTGGCGGGCCTCGCGCCGCGCACAAGGGGCTGAGGGCCGCTCCGCGCCCGCCCCGTTCCCAGGAGCAGCGGGAAAAAAGCTCCGCGAAGCTGCGATGCGATGCCGAGCCGAGCCACCGCAGTTCCCATTGTCTTGGCCGCCGTCCCCGCCACAGTCCCTGCCCCTGCCAGGACCACGACCATACCTGCTCCCTGTACACCTCCTACCACGCACGGTACAAGTATCTTCCTTACTGTACGGCACAAGCGTCTCCAAGATCAGAGAACAAGAAGAAGCAGAACCAGAAGAAGAAACAGCAGCAGAATATGAACTAGTGGTGCTATAGAATGGCACAGACTTTCCCGTATTAGTTTTCTATTTCCTTGGGTCTGCGCTAGCTATTTGGAATTGCCTCATACTCTTGCGAACTGTCATCTATCACCGCACAAACTACATTTTTTTTATATTTTCTTAATTTTTCGGGTTCCTAATGGTAGAACGGAAATATTCATTTTAGAATGTTAAAGAATACAAAAACCTAGTCCTAAATGGCAATTTTCTCTTAAAAATATTGTGCCGCTTTAAAGAAAATGGCGTTTTAGCGCTACTAAAAATGCGAAATTTGAAGCTCTTTTTCACAGAAACTTTTTGAGGTTTCAAAATACTTCATTCAAAGTCATTTGAAGTACATACCCTCACAAATATAATAATGTTTACAAATTGCTGGTAATGTGCATATTAAAGATGAGATCTTTCAAAAACATTACATTTGTGTAATTTTTGAAAAAACAAAAAAAATACCTCAAAATAAACCTTACGTCATATCAAAGAGTGCATTTAGCACTATCCGATCGAAAAGTTTACAGAATTTTTTTCTAGCCATTTATGAGAAAATGGCGTTTGAGCGTTTCTGAAAATGCGGAATTTTGAGCTAGTTTTCACAGAAAACGGTAGTGGTTTCGAGAAACTTTACTTGACATTGAAAGCACATGTATTCATAAATATAATAAAGTGAATAAAGCGCCTTTAATGTAAAATGTGAGAGACAAGTCAAAGTAAATTATATTTTTGCAATTAATGAGAAAACAAAAGAATACAGCAATATGGCTTTTAAGTCATCTGATAGAGTACTTTTACCACTATCCGTGCCAAAAGTTTAAACAAAAAATTTGGAGCCGTTTTCGCGTAAATCTATTTTTTGTAATTTCTTAAAATTGCACAGATTGCACGCAATGTTGCGCGAAAAGTACTAAAATTTTCAAAACAATGTATATGACCTTACAGAAAGAACTCACTTTGGAGAACACATTTTATTTGAAGGAAAAACCTCTATCTTCAATTTTGTAGTTGGAGAAAGACACTGAAAAAAAATTCAACCTTTCACAATTTTCGAAAATTCAGATTTATCCGTGAAAATCGGACATACGCCATCTTAATAAGTGTATTTTACTCTATTCATACAAGTAATTTAAAGAAAAATTTGGAGCCGTTTTTGAGAAAAGTTTGAAAATGTCCGGGGGGCTTCATGTAAAATACCTTCAAATTTTGAAGAAAGTTTTTCGTCTCATTTTCTGTAGCTGTATGAAGAGGGAAATGCTCGGGCAGGCGGAGTTTGCTAGTTAAGGAGAAGGGAATACGTCGTGTTCGCCGCATGGCTCTTACCCCAAGCGTGGGAATTAAACTACGCCCAGGCATAGGAAACACCGACAGCTAGCCGGCGAAGTCAGACAATCGTCCCAAAATGCCAAATGCATATAATGTGCCTACGTTTTGTGTTTTAATCTACGGAAGTGTCATGAACATTGCATCACTTGTTAAGTTTTTAATGTACACTGCAACAGCTGGATACGCAAAGCGTTGATTGTGTTCAAAAGATTCGTGTTGTTCAACGAATGTTCCTTATTCGTAGGTACACAAGAATGGCTCCCGAGTCCCATACCTGCAGGTGAATTACGGCGTATCAAAAGCTTCAAAAATTCGCTCATCGCACGCAGACGTTCCTGACCACTCTTTCTCGTTACCTAACGAGACAGACGTGGTAATTGAATGTAAGCTATTTATCAAAGTTAATTTTTCAGAATGTTCCTCCGGCAAACATTAAATTCCAGATTAATGTTAGATTTAGCTATGTTTTATCACCATTAGATATTTGTTCTGTTAATATTCTTTTCAGTTCATTCTTGCTGTTTTTCTCTCCAAAAGTGTAAACCATCTGATCTTGCAACTTTCGTTTCAGCATGTCATTTATTTTACTCTTTTCAAAGCCGATCCGATCTTTTCAAAGCATTTCAATGTCGTTACTAAGTTTTTAAATGATAGCGAAACAAATGCGCATTTTTCTCTTCCGTGGTGCTGAACAATTTGAATCGTCTATGTAACGCAGGTGAGATAAGCCGGATACATAGCCGGCTTTTCTGTGTTGTGTGTAGCCCATTTTATCACAAGTAATTAAGGCTGTGAGGAGGAAGGTCATAGGCAGAACCACAAAGCGCTTAGGAATACCTTCAATGACACATCAATTAATTTTTGTAGCTCCTGCATTGATGTAACAGTTTTGTGCGCAAAAGAGTAACCCAGTTGTCCATCTTTTCATTTGGGCCTTTAAAAATATATTTATAAATTAATATAATAATAATTGTTGTTATAACACTGTGGCGGTATTTTTTCGATTTGGTGATAGGTATTTAGAAAACTCATTTCAACTTTCATCGTTAACGTGCAGTCTAAAAAGCAATATTTCAAAACATGATAATTTGATACATCATAATTATTCATGACATACAAAGTTCTGATAGGGAATTGATCGTTTTGTTTACGGATTCATCCAGAAACTTTTCAAACATTTCTCTAAAGCTTTTTTAATGCTTTTAAGGAAATAAAAACCGTTTTGGATAACTTACGGTCAGGGGGTCTTAAGGAAAACGAGGGGTCTATGGCAGTAGATCCACGGAGCACCAAACAAAAATTCCGCTCCCCGCAATACATTAACTGAATTCATTATCCACGAAACAGTAATCGCAACGATTAATTAGAATTTTAAGTTTGTTTTTTTTTAATGGAAAAGCCTTAAGGGTTCATTAGTAGGTGTCTGGGGCAAGTTAGTCCAGTAGCCTCCTTCTAGAGGCCCCTGCTCACGGCAACTCACGGAGGTGATCACAAATCGACTGATCACAAATCGACTGCCACAATTCTTAGTTGATTCCCTCCAGGAGATTCTGGAAGAATTCTAGTAAAACACTTTTTTTGGTTGTAATGTACCTAGGAGTACATTGGTGAAACGGTGAAATTATTATACTCTCTATCTGGCATTTATAAGAATCGTTACGATTTCAATCATCCGATTGATAATAATTCAATTCAATTTTGCAATGAAACGAAACATTTAAAAAACTAAAACAAAAAAAATAAAAAAAATTAAAGTATTTTATTCCACACTTTTTCAAATATCTTTCTATGCCTCAAAAGAGCGAGCACGGCAACTGTAATACATACAAAAACTACTGGGGCTACAGAATGGCACAGACGTTCCCGTATTAGTTTTCTAATTCCTTTGGTCTCGGCTACCCATTCGGACTTGACATTCTCTTGCCAGCTGCCATCTATCGCTGCCCAAAGTACATTTCTTTGACATTTTCTTAATTTCTCGGTTTCCTAATCGTACAACAGAAATATTATTTTAAGAATAGTAAAGAATAGTAAAATCTCGTTTTAAATGGTAATTTTCTCTGAAAAATTTGCAGACATATTTATGAAAATGGCGTAACTGACGCAACTGAGAATGCGAAATTTGAAGCTCTTTTTCACACAATTTTTGAGATTTCGAAAATCATCATTAAAACTTTAGTGAAGAACATCAACTCACAAATACAATATTGGTTACAAATTGCTGAAAATGTGCGTATTAACGATGTGACAGATCTTTCAAAAAAATTACATTTCTATAATTTTTTAAAAAATGACAAAATACCGCAAATTGAACTTAAAGTCATATTAAAAAGTGCAATTAGCACTATACGTTCCAAAAGATTGAAGAAAAAATTTGGAGCCATTTTTGAGAAAATGGCGTTTGAGAGTTTCTGAAAATCCACAATTTTGAGCTATTTTTTACAGAAAAGGTTGAGTTTTCGAGAAACTTTTCTTGACATTATTTAAAGCACATGTACTCATAAATATAATAATGTGAACAAATCGCCGCGAATGTAAATATTAACGCGGAGAAAGACAAGTGAAACAAATTACATCATTGTAATTTTTGAAAAAACAATAGAATAAATCAGTGTGGCGTTTATGACATCTCATAGAGTAATTGTACATATTGAATGCAATGTTGCACGAAAAGAACTACGACATAATTGCTACGAAAAGACGGACGGACACACGGACAGACGGACAGACGGACACACGGACAGACGGACACACGGACAGACGGACACACGGACACACGGACACACGGACAGACGGGCACACGGACAGACGGACACACGGACAGACGGACACACGGACACACGGACAGACGGACACACGGACACACGGACACACGGACAGACGGACAGACGGACACACGGACAGACGGACACACCGACAGACGGACACACCGACAGACGGACACACCGACAGACGGACACACCGACAGACGGACACACCGACAGACGGACACCCGGACAGACGGACACACCGACAGACGGACACACGGACAGACGGACACACGGACAGACGGACACACGGACAGACGGACACACGGACAGACGGACACACGGACAGACGGACACACGGACACACGGACAGACGGACACACGGGCAGACGGGCACACGGACAGACGGGCACACGGACAGACGGGCACACGGACAGACGGGCACACGGACAGACGGGCACACGGACAGACGGGCACACGGACAGACGGACACACGGACAGACGGACACACGGACACACGGACAGACGGCACTCGGTCCGTCCGTCCGTCAGGCACTCGGTCCGTCCGTCCGTCAGGCACTCGGTCCGTCCGTCCGTCAGGCACTCGGTCCGTCCGTCCGTCAGGCACTCGGTCCGTCCGTCCGTCAGGCACTCGGTCCGTCCGTCCGTCAGGCACTCGGTCCGTCCGTCCGTCAGGCACTCGGTCCGTCCGTCCGTCAGGCACTCGGTCCGTCCGTCCGTCAGGCACTCGGTCCGTCCGTCCGTCAGGCACTCGGTCCGTCCGTCCGTCAGGCACTCGGTCCGTCCGTCCGTCCGTCAGGCACTCTGTCCTTCCGTCCGTCCGTCAGGCACTCTGTCCTTCCGTCCGTCCGTCAGGCACTCTGTCCTTCCGTCCGTCCGTCAGGCACTCTGTCCTTCCGTCCGTCCGTCAGGCACTCTGTCCTTCCGTCCGTCCGTCAGGCACTCGGTCCGTCCGTCCGTCAGGCACTCGGTCCGTCCGTCCGTCAGGCACTCGGTCCGTCCGTCCGTCAGGCACTCGGTCCGTCCGTCCGTCAGGCACTCGGTCCGTCCGTCCGTCAGGCACTCGGTCCGTCCGTCCGTCAGGCACTCGGTCCGTCCGTCCGTCAGGCACTCGGTCCGTCCGTCCGTCAGGCACTCGGTCCGTCCGTCCGTCAGGCACTCGGTCCGTCCGTCCGTCAGGCACTCGGTCCGTCCGTCCGTCAGGCACTCGGTCCGTCCGTCCGTCAGGCACTCGGTCCGTCCGTCCGTCCGTCAGGCACTCGGTCCTTCCGTCCGTCCGTCAGGCACTCGGTCCGTCCGTCCGTCAGGCACTCGGTCCGTCCGTCCGTCAGGCACTCGGTCCGTCCGTCCGTCAGGCACTCGGTCCGTCCGTCCGTCAGGCACTCGGTCCGTCCGTCCGTCAGGCACTCGGTCCGTCCGTCCGTCAGGCACTCGGTCCGTCCGTCCGTCAGGCACTCGGTCCGTCCGTCCGTCAGGCACTCGGTCCGTCCGTCCGTCAGGCACTCAATCCATCCGTCAGTCATGCATTGTGGCACCTCCTCAGCCGGGAAGAGCTCAAACTCCTGAATGGTCTCCCGATGTCCGCGGTAGGCCAAGTCATTTGAGTTTGTAAGGGGTGAAGAAAGAACAAGGAAGGGAAAGGAAAGATCGCGCACGGCTCGTGACCCATTTGTTAAGGTCCTACTCCGGCAATCGCCTGGTGTTGATCGGAGAAACCATGGAAAACTACAAATACGAGCAGTCGGCCGCTAGAATTCTCCTTCAGACAGCGACTGAACTCTGCCTAGTTATCTAGCTGGTATCGAAAACCATGCCACCGTCAAAAATAGAACCGGCATTGACCTCCCGCTCAGAGGCAATGCAGTGACATCAGTTGATGCCCTGAGCCACCTTCGCCGATCCGAACCATTGGCCAGAACTCCACAAGGGCCGCCACCGCCTCTGCTCCGTGCATAATCGATTTCACGCGCGAATGCGATCAAAAGCGACAAGCGAGTTTTCTGTTCCGCGCGTTCATTAAGCATCCGCCAATCAACGGAGCCTTGGCGAAAGAGCGCGCGCGCGTCGCCGTTCGCCGTCTCGTTTCACCCCACGCGGCGGCCACGGACAAAAATGTCGCAAAAATACACCAAACGTCACGCATCGTCATTAACGCGTCGTCGCGTGTTTGCTGGGGCTATCGTCGGAACATTCAATAACTAATCAGTCAGTACTTATTCCACACTAAGAGTGAAAGTGGATAAATTTCGGAAGATATTGTAAAATTGCACGTTAAAGCAAAAATGACCTTTCATGAAACCGAACTGCTAATTTTTTAGCTTATACACTTCTCTCCAGAGTATATATCAATGGTCGAAAATAATTATTTTGATTTTCTATCTAATCTCTATTTTGAAGTTGTGTGTAAGGGTTAAATGTTAATTAGCTGATAATATTAATAACCAGTGTAGCCCGTGCGAGACCTCTGGCAAGCGGAAACCCAACCGCACCCTTTCCTCTCACATTTTTACGAGCAAAGAAAGATGTTAGCGAAACGTGGGTATTTGTGCGGGTGTACGAAACTGCTGTTTAGTTAAACACACTAATGCACGTATAGTAATGGTTACTAAACGTGTCGTACCCCGTGACGAACGGCATCTAGTGGAGAACACTAAACAAATCGTTGCGGTGACTAATATATTGAGTAATATTTACTAAAACAGTGCAGTGAAAATAGCTAAAGGAAACGTGAAAGGGAATACTACTTTCTTCCGGTCCCCCAAGCAGGTAGCAACTGGGGTTCCGCAGAGGTCACCCATCCTACGACCCGTGGACTTGCCCTTCCATAACCTCGGTTACCTGGTAGACCCTAACCTAGCACAGCAGCTATAGACGCAGGCTACTGACTTCAGGCTGTCGACGGTACTTATACTGTTAGTTTAGGGAATATAACAATTATTGAAAATCAATAAAATACTAAACACGCCATTCATATAGCGTATAATACTACATACAGCGTTGAATTCTCACACTTCAGACGGGTTCTATAACCATTTCAATTGGTCAGGTTGCTGAGAACGCGTGCTTACTAAACAGTACTTAGTAAACAGTGCTTACTAAACAGTGTTTAGTAAGTGTGACAACATGAAACGTAGATCTCACCGAATGATTTTATCTACGAAACAAGAATAGTTCCACTGACAATTCACTTCCTTCATTCATTCACGATTATGAATTGTTTGATTTACTAAACGAAACTAAACAATGTTTTGTGAATCTTACTACACGAATATTTACTATACGATCGTATTTACTATACGATTGATTACTAAACATATTTAGTACATTCTACTACAACATTTCTCTCAGTATAACTAACATTAAAAAAATTTAAACAAAAAGTAAAATACATTTACTCATGTGTATTCTCTTCGCGAAATTTTATGTATTATACTGTTTCTTTTTATCACTACTTGCTAACAATTGCCACATTGTAAAACATTCTCTTTTTCATATTTTTTTCTTCTTCTCGCGTATTTGTAAAGAAAACTTTCAATTTTTTCTTTTACTTCAATAATACTTCTTGTCGAAATTACTATCGTGAATTTAAATAATCATTTCTTCACCATCTAAAGGTACCCTTTCACTCACTACTATAATAAAACACAAAAATTGATCCATTTGTTACAGTTTAAGCATAACACGTAAATAATTCATAGTATGTCTGACTTTGGCTCGTTTAACTCGCAAATACGTAATACACATACTTAATTTACTATCACTAACCCAGTAATTGTTTCATGCAGAACAGATGTGTGAATTTACACAGTTTTAAGACAATTTGAAGCACTTCCGTCAGCAAAATTTGTTTTTTTCAATAATTTCATGTCTCTTCTACACTTGATACATTCACGCCTAGATGCAATTGAAATCAATATCCAAGTTACTTAAGAAAAGAAAATAAAGAAACTGCCATTATCTTTCCTAAATATGAACATTTCAGGTTAAACAATCGAAAGTACAATACAACAAACAGCTCTCTCCAAGGTAGTAATAGTATATTATAACCTCTTTCCTACAGACACGCAGTTCGGGCATAGACGAACTCAACCGTAGATAGTCATCATCCTCTGATGGCGCGCAGCTAAACAATTGAACATTGATGCACTCGAATCTATGATGTAATGTTAGGCGAAAAAAGTCCAGAAAAGTAATTATTTTGTGAATATACTAAGGTTTGTGATTGTAAATCATTAGCTTCCTATAGTACTCCAGACCTTTAAAGGACGCTAGTAAAAAGTTTCATCGGTATTGGTTCCGTAGATTCAGAGATTATCGCGCTGTAAGTCAGTGCAGTTCTGTCTTTATATATATATATATATATATATATATATATATATATATATATATATATATACACACACACATACACATACAGGGTGAGTCACGTAACTTTAGCACCTTCTGCAACTTTTGAACGGTTGAAGTTATTGCAATGCAGTTTTTACGGAATTGCATCAGGGAAAGGGGCTAATTGATATGTGCGTTAATTTCGATTTTATCACTTGCGTTTTACGAGATTTTGAGGTAAAATTGTTTTTTTAAATGGAACTATACATATTTTTTCAGTCCACCATGACGAGCGTAAAAAGACGAATCCAATGATATACTTATTGTCATATGTTGGACAAGCATTTTTTTGAGTACTTTTGATTTTTGCGAGTGGGGTTTAACGGACATTTTGAATAGTCCACCACACTAGGTCACGCAGCGCTCCACCAGCAACGCGCGCCCTGGCAAGGGAAGGGAGATTTGAAGATACGAAATATATTCCAAATATTCACAAAACCATTATAGTTTTTTCCTGAACTGTGCTTTCCATCCTTCCGCATTTTCAGATTTTTGCTTTCTTTGATTGAAGGATGGAAATAAGGATTTGACATACGTATTGTAATATAATTGTTTATAACTTCAACTTCATTTAATGGGGTTTCATAAGATACGTATTAATGGGATCTTGAAACAAAGCACAATAAGAATAAGTAATTAAGACTGTACAAAAATATTGCATATTTTGAGCAAACAATTTCAATGTTAATAAGCATATAATAATAACTTAGGGATAGAAACAATCCTATTTCAATACACGTATGACAAATCCATATTTTCAATTCCTAGGAAACACAAAATATTTGAAAATGGGGTATGATGGAAAGCAGAGTTCAGGAAAAAATGCAACAGTAGTTGGGAATATTTGGAATATGTTTCGTATCCTCAAGTACTAAAATCCCTTTCCTTCCCCGAGCCCGAGTTTGCTGGGGGAGCGCTGCGTAACCTTGTGGGGCTGACAGTTACAATGAAAATATCCATTAAACACTAGTCGCAAAAAAATCAAAATTACTCAAAAAAATGCTTATCTAACATATGACAATATTTATATCTTTGGATTTGTCTTTTACGCTTGTCATGATAGACCGAAAAAAATATGTATAGTACCATTTGCAAAAACAAAGCTACCTCAAATATCTCGTAAAATATAAGTGATAGAACAGAAATCAATACACATTTCAATTAGCCCCATTCCCTCATTCACTTCCGTGAAAACTGCATTGCAACATCTTCAACCGTTCAAAAGTTACAGGAGGTGCTAAAGTTACGTGACTCACTCTGTATATATAGGCCGTGTGTTGTGGTTCGCTTTTGCGCCTGACCCGTTTTTCTCAACAAGCCCTTAAGAAAATGTGCGCAGATAATCTCTTTCCCCACACGTCATATACAGTTTTTACTGTTTTTTGACAAATAAATAAATAAATAAATTTATTACATAAAAATGTAATTCGTCATCTCCTTGTTAAAATCACTTTCGTTTGCTCCCATCATTTTTTTTACTTTCTCGTATACATACGTATATACGGAATGATATTCATAGTATAGGGAAAGTTGTGTATTACGGCGGAAAATCGATTTCGAGATTTTAACGGAAATACATGTCTT
The DNA here is from genome assembly GCA_031308135.1 of Acheta domesticus. Lineage (NCBI taxonomy): Eukaryota > Metazoa > Arthropoda > Insecta > Orthoptera > Gryllidae > Acheta > Acheta domesticus. The sequence goes on along the minus strand of JAHLJT010009436.1, from coordinate 92,584,770 downwards.
GGGGTCCTCTGATACAAAAAAGTGTTGTTTTTTTTTTTTCAAAAGTCTGTCCGCCAGCGTGTCCGCCAGCGTGTCCCTCAGCGTGCCCCTCAGCGTGCCCCCTCAGCGTGTCCCCCAGCGTGTCCCCTCAGCGTGTTTCCTCAGCGTGTCCCTCAGCCTGTCCCCCAGTCTGTCCCTCAGTCTGTCCCTCAGTCAGTCTGTGAACAACACTAGCGCCTAAACCATACGTACAATTTCTTCCAAAATGGATATACTGTTAAAGAAGTAATGGGGAGACAAACCACTCCATGGACAATATCTAAAAAGAATGGACAAGGTGCAGATCAAAAAAGATCAATCATTTATGTAGCTTAAAAGGGAAGAATGAAGCTAGAATCGGAAGCCGTTTTAATAGCGGCCCAAGATCAGGCTTTGAGAACATATTATGATAAAGCGGTTCTCAAAATTTCCCAAGATGATAAATGCCGCATTTACTAGGAACAAGTAGAAACCATTGATTATATATCGTATCATCTTGTCCACTTCTAGCAAAGACCGAATACTTGAAAACACACGTCAGGGTGTGTGGTTACCTCCACTGCCTCGAAGTTCCGAACACATGCTCCAAGTGGTATGAACACTCAACAAAACCGGTGACGTTTGTTGAACTATGTGCAAAATTGTACGAGCAACAAATTCAAACTGATCGCACGATTGTAATAAACGAACTCGATATTATTATCCGGAATTTGGAGAAAAAAACATGTTTACTTGTAGACATTTTGCTATGCCGCGCGATCAAAACGTCATAACCAAGGACACAGAGAAATATCTTAAATACATGAGTTTGGAAATCGAGATCAGCAAAATGTGGGGTGTAAAAGCACCACAGGTCATACCGATAGTGATCGTAGCTCTGAGATTTGTTCCGCTACATTTGTGTAAGAACTTTTCTAAACTCTCGTGTCATTCCCAAGACTGGGAAGAGCAAGAAATTGCTTTATTTGGAACAGCCTATATTTTGCGCAAAGTATTCTACAGGCGACGACAGTCGTATAGATCTGCTCCTTAGGTAGCTGTTTGCTACCTGGAGTAGATTTTATAACCAACCGACTTATAACATCTTTAGTCGTGAATTAGAGGAATAATAATAATATTAATAATAATAACAATAATAATGCCAAAAATAAATTTAAATTGTATGTCGAATTTGTAACAACGTAATACATATTTTTTTATTCAAGTACGATGTCTTTAAGTGTTAATGAATTAAGGAAGGAATAACAACAATAATTTTTTTATTAATTCGTCTGATTGTGAATCTGCCTTACTTCAAATTCTCAAGGTATTTCATGGCAGTCTAAGGAATACGAAATTATGTCAGAAATTTCTTCCCCAGCATTCTTATTTTCAATGATGTTCGGCAGTTCAAGCCTTCGGCAAAAGAAGTGCATTCCCTTGTTCATCATCAAGGTTTCATGTTTTAATGCAGTTTTCGTTTGAATTACTCTAGTTCATTTCGCTTCTGAACAAGGAAACAAACACAACACGGTCGAATCGACTCGCTTGACCCAAGACAGATTAGCTTAATTGTCCTCGCGTACACGAAAGTCCACATGCCAGTTCCCATGCTTTCTTCTGACATCTACGAGAACGTTACGAAAGATAAAGCGGCGGGCATTCACAATTCTTGCGCAGCGGCGCGGCGTACGAAGACAATCGTACCAGCGCGAGAGGCGTGTAGCCGGCACCCAATTCATTCGCTTGCCTCTAGCCCTCGAACGATTTGGGTCTGCCTCGAGGAGTGTAGTACCTCGCCGCAATTTTATAGCTATTACACTCCTAGGAAATTTAAAATTCTACACCCTTTTAGATGAGGTTAACCACCTTGGATTGGGGGCAGATAATGGAAAAATATGCACACCCAGAAATGGAAATAGAATTGTAAAGAAGTGTTGAAATCGTAATATATTTTAAAGACCAAGAAGTTTTCAAAAATATTTTTAATCGAAGATCAAGTTTATTTATTATGTTTAAATGTGAAATCTAAACATCACAAGCTAGTTGAAAAAGTAAAACCGTTAAACTTTAATGAGGCACACATTTATGTGCCATGACAGGTGTAAAACCAATAATACATGCATAAGTTATTATTAAAGTTGATTAAGACTCAAAATTTATCCCACCAATATCTTACCATACCCAATTAAAAATTCACGAGCAAAACATCGGTCTGGCCTCACAGCTCTAGTCTCCCAAATCAAGGGCGCACCGCGAACTGCTGCGTCCCCAGCGATTGTTTACGCCCTTGGACACAGAAACCGTGTTTATTAAAATGTAAATCAAACAGAATATTAATTGTAATTTATGACAAGGGTTTTTTCCGATTGTATTCGCTTTTGAAGTAATGTGTATACTCATGCAACGAAAATATTAAAATCTTTGGGGAAAATCGACAGGACGTCACGCTTTCTTATAAAAGGAATACAATACGAATAGAAAGTATCTCTAGAGGACTTTTTAGGGTAGGAAAGCTCCATAACACTCCCAAGATAAAAATATTAGTTTTCTTGCAAACAAATAGCTACTGAAGTCATCGCTACATACTCTAATGGCTATACATCCATGAAGGATCCTACACCACCATCAGGGAAGGATCCAGCCGATCATATGAAGGGGGAAAGGTTATCATACATTTTTGTTAAATAATAAACACTGTCATTATATTGTTTATTTTTGTAGTGTATATATGATAATATACAATTTTTTAAATAATTACATAATTCCAACATAAATAAATATTGAAATAAATTTTGGCAAATAAAACTAGTGATGTTCAAAGAGCACGTACTTTCTCGCCTGTACTTTCAAGCAAAATTAGACGAAACGTACTCAAATTTTCGAAAAATTGTACATGACCTTATTTCAAAATCTATCTTACGAAACAGATTCCATTAAGGGGAAAAAATCTTTATCTTTAATATTTTAATTTTTTTAAATTTCTTTATTTTTAGTAGCATCAACGACTAAGGTTATTAGCGACTACATTGTTTACACAAATATAATTTTATCTAGCATTACATTAACAAAAATGTCATAGCATATATATAATCTAACATTGTATGGCATCATATATTATATATAATACATAACTTAATTATACAACACTAGCGTACCCGTGCGAGAACTCTCGCATGTTAAACCCCATCCTTTCCCTATCCCTTTGTCTATCCTTTCTATTAAGAAGCACCGTTGTTCATGAAACGAGCTTATTTGTTTAAAAATGTGTAAATGTAATTTCTAATGAACTTACAGAATATCAAACAAAAATATAAATACAATTTATGTTGGAAACAAATTTTCAATAAATGTTTATTCAGCATTAAAGAGAGATGTTCTTGGAACAATTCATACTTCTTTAAAAACATTTGAAAGAAATTATTTAATCTTTCTCGAGAGTTTTGCTTTTCGTTTCCTTTGATTGTCACAAAAATATTAGAAAAGGTTTTTACTCTTGAGAAAGCCAAGTAATGTAGTGCGAAAATACCGAATCGGGCAAGTACAACCCTACTCTTTGCAATATTATTTAACTTAACTTGATTTGTTACGTCGAACAGAGGCGGTTTTGGAG